>JARFJB010001805.1:980000-1272500 GCA_036346205.1 Vesta saturnalis | reverse complement strand
TACACACAAAAGATAAACAAATTCACAGAGAGAAAGTAAATAGAAAACTTGTTTTTTTCTTTATCAAATAAGCGGGATCGTGAAAATATTTTAACAACCAAGTTAATGATTTCAGGAAGCTTCCTAAAATAAATTAATAAACCAATAACTAATAGGTTCTCCAATACATATAACTTAAACTACATTTTTATCAATATTTTATTTTTAAAAATGTAATTGGAACTTAAAAATAAAAGATATTGATATCTTTATTTCAGAGTAAATGGGAAGAAGTTGCTCAAGGAACATGGGGGAGCGTAAGTGACAAACATTTTGACTTCATCATTTTGATTAGTTCCGCTTAGCCGCAACTTCAAATGACACATTTTAATAAGTTTACATACTATAAATTGTGTTTTCTAGTCTAAGATTTTATTTTGAACAATTTATCGTTCAGCATGTTTACAATACCACATCATGGAGCAATGCAGTTATTTCTATACTTTTATTTTTTTATAATGGCAATTATAAAACAACCTGACTGACAGTACCTAGTATTCGCTGTTACAGACAGTCGTCGAAGTTTGTCAAAAAAAGCGACAGTGCAAATTTAAATCTTCCCCAAAAACATTTGGAGGAAACCCATGTCCTGGTGTTCGAAAGTATGTCGAAGTTGCTTACAAGTGTAGACCATGTAAGGAGATTAGTATATTAAAAGATTAATCAAAACCAACTTTTTAGATGAATTTCGAAGCAAAGTGGCGTGCCAAAATGAAGCGATACAATTGACATGTAACCCAAATTCCAGAATTGCGATCTACAGTGCTAGTTACGGTAGAACTGAATATGAGAGTATTCAGTGTCCTCAACCGCAAGGAGTTCCAGAAGAAAGTAATATTTAGGGTTTTATAAAATTCAAAATTTAAACTTTTGTATTTCAGCTTGTTTAGTAAGTTACGGTACCGAAACAGTAATGAAACTGTGCCATGGTAAACGAACTTGTGACGTTTTGGCTAACATTAAAACGTTTGGGAGTCCATGCCGTCCAGAGTCGCGAATGTACTTAAAAGTCATTTATACGTGTGGTAAGTTGCAAAGATAAATATTGAGATATATTAATTAATTTTATGTAGTTCCGCGCAAAGTGTTAAAAGAACAGTTTGAAGGCCAACAAGAACCGGATGAGTTAAATAACGAGATGGAAAATTCGGATATGGATGATGATTTTGAAAATTATGATGCAGGAGATGAGTTTATAAGGGAGTCGGCTGCATCTCCTTCTTCACCAAATATTGGTGGACCTTCATTGGCCGATAATTCAAGTAGAGATTCTGCAGTTAATATAAGAAATCCACCACATATAATACCCAAGGAACAGGATACAGGTAACATCATTGAAATGGATTTTTGCATGTTGAATGTGATTATTTTCTCGCTTTAAGTGTATACGGCTACACCAATCGCAGTTCTCATATCCAATTCGTTATCAAATAAAAATGAAATGGCATATTATATATTTCAGTACAAAGTAAAATACTTTCAAAATACGAAATAATTTAAATAAGTAAAATCTCAATTTAGGTCTCACATTTTTATATTTATATAATTAATTTCTTAAACGCGTTCGTTTTGTCTAGAGACAGTAAAACAAAATATTTTCTACTTCTTTCCTGATTAAACGTTGTTGGGATGAACTATAAGCATATGCGATAGGCCATTCTAGACTGTAACGTAATTTACATATGCTATGACCTTTTGCAATTACTTCCATACTTGGAACGATGGACTTCTTTAGAAATTGTGAAATGTGTTGCGCATTTATAGAGAAAATTGTGTAAAATGGTATTGCGTTGTAATTGTTTATGTCTTAACATCAGTCTTTGCATGAATTGGATATGAATTTTCAGTTTCCATTGCAGCATTATTTACTCTTTATACAACCATTCGCTCTCGTACTAACCTGTTCCGCCCATCCCGAGTTCCTGCCGTACATCAAAACACCCACGACACGCAAGTTGACGAAATCCCTGACAGCAACTGTACAATCACCGTCTACGTTGAAAAAACTTCTGTTATTGGGTTCATTTCCGAATGGATTAATATTTACACATTTGTCTCACGTAAGTAATTGGCTTTCCCCTGCTGGTGCTGTTGAGTGTTGCTGTAAACGTGCATGTTTCAATTAATTATTTAATTTTTTTATTAACGCATCTTATTTTTACAGAAAACCAAGAGCGGCTATATTTGTACCTGATTCTTAGTATAACAGCGGCTGTGGTTTTATGTTTAATTCTCCTCGTTGGTAGGTTATTAGTACAAAGGCAGCATGCAAGGCGAGAAGCCAAATTTCACGCAAACGCAGCTGCCGATCATTCTTTGCCAAATTGTTTTACCGATGATATTAGTGAAATAGATGCTGACATTGATATGCCCGCTACTCATCCAGCACCTATACCAAACGTTGCAGTGCATTCATCAACTCCAATGGAGACCGTTGCTGAAGTTGTTAGATATCCACATATATACACACATACATTACGAAGGCAGCCGGAAATTGATGCGCCGCGTAGTCTAAGCAGTACCTCAAATACTCAATATTATTATGAGTGACTAGAATGCCTGGACCGCAGATCGGTTGCTCAAACCTTGCTTCCTACTTCTGCGTGCCCAGGCCATCGTACATATTGTTTTTAGAGACACTTGGTGCCAGAAATAGTGAACCAGACCAAAGATACAAATCTCCAAACTTTTTGTAAGGTACATTTATTAATGTTATTATTATATTGATTATAATTAATGAATCACTTTTATTTATATTACATTTTGAATTTGAAATACAAAAACAATTCAAGTTGTTGTTCATACATATATTTAGTAGGTACTTAAATATATCTTTATGTTGTTTTCACATGTTACATATTTATAAATAATTATTAATTACAAATTAAAGCCATTTTTTCAATAAGTCGTATTCATTTAAATTCCTTATCTCGCGTTCTCTTATCTTAAAAGGTAATAAAAAACTTAAAAATTGCTTTTCGACTTTAGTCATGGTTTACAAGAAGACAAAATAATAGCACAAAGTTAAACTAAAATCAGGTATAAGCCTCAAAATGTATAACATTATTTTTAAATAGATTAGTGAGGACTTAATTGGGAAACACACATTTAGTTCTGCAATAAATTTACAATTAAATTATACCATATTAGAAATCTATAGAATTAGCACGGTATCAACTATACCTAACTAAATGAAGACATCAAAGTAGCGAAATAATTTGCATTTCTCTTGAGAAACGAAATTTCATTGTATTCAGACAACTTTGTAACAGTCTTGTTGCTTTGCTAATTTTAATAACTTTGGTAAGTTTGAGTCAATGCAATAATCAGAAATTTTAAAATTGTAGTAAAAGTGATAACTCAATTACAAGTGAATAATGAAATACATATTGATAGTGTTGATTTTACTACATTTTTGGTTAGATAATTTCTAACATAGAAAATCGTTTTAAAATTCACAAACAGTAAAATTTAGTCAAACAATATTCAATAGTTATTTACGACATCAATTTTGAAATTTAGTCCTTGACAACCTAACTACGAAAAATAGCCCCAGTAGCAAATATAAAATTTGAACGATACAACGGTCTCGCAAAATATAAAGAACAGTGTGTACTTGTTCTACCAACTTAGCATTTGGTATTTGATTTCGATAGTGCATTGAATTTAAATTAAATAGTAAGCTACTAGAACCTATGAAATAATCAGTGTACTACGTTTCAATGAAATTGGTTAGCGCATTTCAAAGTGCTGTGAGTGATTAAGCCCAGAAAAACGGTCGGACATGCATATCATCTAGATAGCAGCGAAAGCTACTTTGAGCTGCAACTGAACTATTTTTCAACTAAGCCGTGTGTATTAACAAATGGAAAAGGCAACAAACTGACTGCACTCAACCTGTTTAAGGAAGACTAATGGATACCTTATTTTATATAGTAGCAATTAAATGAAAATTATCCATAACCTTAAATTAAAAATTTAAAAAAACCCCGATACAAAAAATTCTACTTTTAAAAGCTCGAAATAGTAAACAAGTTTTCTTGAATCAGAGCCAAGAACAGTCTCGATCAAGTCACCTTTCAAACAAAAAAAATAAACCCCTTCATCAACTAGAAAAGAGCTGATGATTTTCAAACGGCTGAACATATTTCCTTTTATCATAGCTAAGAATACTCTCAATCAACTCACCATTCAAACAAAAAAAAACTAAATCAAAATCGGTTCCTCCGTTTGGGAGCTACGATGCTACAGACAGATACGCAGAAACGTACGTTAAACTTATAATACCTCTCTTTTTTCGTCAGGGGTTAAAAATGAATAGATGAGTAGCGCCAAGCAAGGTATATTAAGAAGAGCACGTTAGCAAATGCCTGAAATTAGAAACACGAGTTCGAAACTAGATGAAGGAAAGGTTTTCTAATAATTACGTTTTACGATTATAGTGCAACATGGGTGAAAACATTACTACCTACCAATTTCCATTTATAATTTTTACTAGTATAATATCTTACCTAAACAGTATCTTGAACAGTAAATTCACGAACTTTACCAATATTTACGGTCCTGGCGCACGAAGTAAAAGACGTGTGTTATAACGCTCCGAAATAAAACTCAAATAAACTGGTGAAATTGAGTGTTATAATAGTGCAAATTAATTCAAAAAGAGAAGTAGTGATTGCAGTAGCGAAAATCAGAGATTTTACAATAGACAGATCTATACACAGTAAATATAACAAGCGATAAGCACAGAGTGAGGTCAACCACGAATTTTATACACCAAAGGCAATGCTGAGTACAATATAAAACGCAAAAGGAAAATTGTGATACAACCAAATACGGTGTGTATGTAGATCTAAGGTAAGGGTGCATAAATATTATCGTTAGATTTTAAAATGGCGAGAAGCGGACAACCTACGAGGAGTCGATCCGGGTCAACTCTTATCGCACCGCGATACAGGGCCTTTTTTCTACTAAATTAAAAATTGCAATTGTAAATCTTTTTAACTTGTTTTCATTTCAATTATTCAATTCGATCACAGTCACCGTACTAATCACAGTAAACATAAACAGAAACAGGAATAATAATCATGGAGCAGTTATTGGAAAAAATAAATACCAAGTTAGAAAAATGGAAGAGAGGGATGTACGATTGGAGAAGAAAATAGACGAGGTAAAAAGAATCAAAATGGAAAACGAACAATTAAAAGTGGAGAACCGATTACTCAAACAAAACCTAGTAAAGCAACACATGAGAATCGAGGAAATGGAAAGAGAGATAAGGAAGAGAAATGTAATAATATTTGGAGTTGAAGAGAAAGAGGGGATTTACAATTAAAAGAAAAAGTGAGGTAATTATAAGAGAAAAGGGAATAAATATGAACATGGAAGACGAGGTGTATGAAATGGAAGTAAGAAAGTGGGATAAGAAAGTATAGGTACTGAAAGCAACAAAAAAACTAAAAGGTACCAAAATATACATAGAAGAAAACTTTTCGAGATAAATACAGAACAAAGGAAGAAATTAATAACGCATATGAAAACGATCAGGGCAAGAGGGCATTCTGCTAGCATTAAATACAATAAACTGATAGTAGATAAAAGGCATATATTTTAGAGCAGATAAGAGCCGTCGAGGAAGACGAAATAGAGAATGAAGACATAACACTCCACTCGAAAGAATGCGGTGCTACTAGAGGAAAAGGAACGTATTAAGAAAGGCAGAACACGGAGCCAAAGGTCACCAGAAAACAATGAAGAAGGGACGCTAAAAGAGAGGCTACTGAAGATAACAAAAATCGATTATGGTCCAAAAACTAATAACGAACAGAAGCTGGCGCATGAAGAAGACGGAACCGGCATTGGAAAAAGGCGACGAAAAGATAAATAGAACAAATTTCGAAGAAACAAGAAGTTGGCGAGAGAAACAAATTCACGAGAATTACAACAGAGAACAAAATACAAATGGAAATAAGATTATAACCTGGAATGTAAGGAGCACATATGCAGAAGGAGCCTTAAAACATCTAGGAGAAGAAACAAACAGGTATGGAATTCAAATATTAGCGCTACAAGAAATTAGAATTAGGAATATGTATATACACACACACACATATATATATATATATATATATATATATATTTATATATTTCAACAGCGGAGGAAGTACAAGAATGCTAGGAGCAGGATTTTTGGTAGCAAAATCTTATAGCAATGCAACTAAAGAGTTTAAAGCAATATCGGATAGAATGTGTCAATTAAAAGTAAAGCTGAAAAATAAAAATATATACATAGTGAACATTCACGCGCCATCAGAAAACGAGGAAAGGGATATTAAGGATAAATTTTATGAAAACCTGAAAAACGTTTATAGCGCTATACTACGGCAGGAGATTAAAATAGCATCACGCAACTAATGACAATGGGCAAAGATTAGTAAGTTTTCCAACACAGTACGGCTTATGCGTCGCCAGTACTAAATTCGAACATAAAGAAATCCATAAGGGAACGTGGCTTGCACCAAACGGCAAATATACAAACCAAATCGACCACGTGTTAATTCAAAAAGACAGTATGAATAGCGTAAGAGATGTACGAAGTTATAGAGGAGCGGACGCGGATGGTGATTACAAAAATTAGACAACAATTCAAAAAGAAATGGAAGGAAAGAGAGAAAGATAAATGTAAAAGAATTACTAGACGAAAAGACATCGAGAAAATATAAAGAAGAGCTAGGAAAAAGATTAACAAGTACAGAAAAGGAAAATACAAACCAAAGATAGGGACAAATACAAGAAGCTATAGAAACATTACCGCAAAGGAACGACCTGGTTCGACAAAGAATGTAGAGAAGAGATGGCAAAGAGAATACAAAGTGAAGAGAAGGTGCTACAAACAGGAAGACTGGAAGATAGACAGAAATATAAAGAACAGAGAAAGAAAGCGACCAAAATATGCAGAACTAAGAAGAGAGCGCACATATAGAAGGGAATAAAAGAAATAGAAGAAAAAATTGCGAATAAAGAAAAAAAACTTTTATCAAGAAGTCAGAAAGGACAAAGTAGGTTATCGCCAAAGTAACCCACATATTAAGGATAAGAAGGGAAAATTGATAATTAACGATGGAGAGGCTTCAGAAAGATGGAGAGAGCATGTCAAGGACCTACTAAATAGACACCATAATATGATAGGGGAATAATGCACGAATGAGGAGGAAATTAGAATTCAAGAAGGAGAATACGTACCAGCACCGACAATAAGAAACATAAAAGAAATAATTCAAAAACTAAAAAATGACAAAAGTCCGGGAAGAAACGGGATTAGCGCAGAATTAATAAAACATGGAGGAGACTCACTAGTACAAAAAATCCAGGAAGTAATGGAAGGTATATGGGAGAAGGAGAAAATGTCAAAATAGTGGGAAACGGTACCTATACAGGAAAGGCAGAAAAGAGGACTGCCAAAACTCTAGAGGGATTGCTCTCCCCAATATTGCACATAAGGTAATGACCAAAGTAATGGAACAAAAAATCAAGGAGAGTACCGAAAAGCAGATAGGCGAATACCAAAGCGGTTTCAGGTCGGGAAGATCCCTGATCGACCATATTTTCATAGACTTTAAACAAACATATGACTCTATAAATAGAGTAAAGCTTTTAAGACGATGAGAGACCTAGAAGTTCCAGAGAAGTTAGTGAATCTGACAAGGATGACATTGGAGAACACAATAAACGAAGCAAAATTTAATGGCAAAATTTCGAAAGGTTTCCAAACAACTTCAATACTAAAACAGGGAGACCCACTGTCAACGACCCTTTTTAATATATTCCTGGAATGGGTAGTAAGAAGAAGCAGCATAAATAGGACTGGATCCCTCAAGACAAAATTACATCAAATGTTAGCCTACGCCGATGATGTGGTTATCCTGGCTCGAACAAGAGCAGAACTACCGCAAGCGTGTCAAAATATTTCTAACAGCAGAAGAATCAGTAAATTTGAAGATAAATGAAAGTAAATCTAAATTAATGGAACTAGGACCAACAGAAAAACCAAAAGAACTAAAACAAGATCTGATGATAAAAATAAACGAAAGTGAGAGAATAAAGCTAGAAAAAGTTAAAAGCTAGGAACTACCATAACAGAGATGGAGGACGAAACAGGAGAGATCGAAAGCAAGACTAGCAAAAGGGGATAAAGGTGCAGGAGCCCTAAATAAGATATTGAAATCAAGAAGCGTGTCTAGGAAAAGAAAAATACATTTATATAAGACAGTTATTAGACCAGTGGTTTTGTATGGGAGCGAGGTATGGATCCTCAACAAAAGAGAAATGGAGAGAATAGATGCATGGGAAATAAAAATGCTGAGGATAATCCTCGGGGAGAAGAAGGAGATGTGTGATTTAGAAGAACAAACGAAGAAATAGAAGACCTATACGGAGAGACAACACTCAACAACCAAGTTAAAGCAGCAAGACTACGATGGCTAGGACATTTAGAAGGACAGTCCGAAGCCAGGATCCCTAAGAAGCTAATGGACATAGACCTAGGCCAAACAAGAAGGAAAGGAAGACCAAGAAAAAATGGTTGGAGGCAGTTAAAGAAGATTTATATATATATATATATATATATATATATATATATATATGTCTTTATTTAAATTTAGACTCGCTCCAGTTTTGATATTTATTTCACGACTTCATTCCACGACTTCTGCTGTACTAAAGTCGGTTGTTGCAATATTAAATTACTGAAATTGACGTAATAAAAGTTCAATATATCATCTAGGTGTCCCGTAATGGTTCTCAATTGTATATATGCATTTCAAAAACATTTTAAGTTTAATAGAAATGACTTCTTTTGTCGGATAATACTACAATAGATAGCCTATGATATACTTCAGTATACGAGTTAGCTATACGGGTTAGCTAAATATTTGCCGTTGAAATAGCTTCAAATCATTTGGAGTAAGCATCTACCACAATAAGGATGTAAATGTGCACAAACAGTTCAAATCATCATGCATATTAAGATAATTGGTACACTTTACTACTTAACTATTTACTTTAATATTGCTTGGCTTGATATATGAACATGCCACTACTAAATTATTTCAAAACAAGTGGTATCACTTAAAAAATAACATCCAGAACACCCTCAACGCGTACAGAGGACTAGCACTAAAATTCCCATAACCAAAAAAGAAGTTTAACAAAATTCAGTGCAAGTATGTGAAAGACATTATAATAAGTAGTAAATATAATGTGTCAATTGGCCTCTTAGACCTCCCGTTCGTGCATATTACTCCTCAACACACGTTATATGGCTAAAGTCTTAAAACCGTTTTATGAAACTGCGATCTCTCTTACGTTAAAAATTCTTTGTATATAAACTTAAAGACGTTCAATTAGATGTAGGTAATCTTTAAAATACTTAGCTTTTGGGGTTTTTTAATAATTTTTGTATATATCTTTATACAAATCTAAACATTTCGGTAACCTTACAGTTATCGTCCCCAGTAGAAACAAAATCTTCTACCAATGATTAAGATGTTGAAACGAATAAAGCGAACTATGTAATACAATTTTAGTAAAGAATAACTAGATCCTTAGTAAATTAAATATTAAACTGCCTTGAAGATGACAAATCTAACGGTCGAAATCTAACAGTGAAAAATGTCATAATCCATTATGACATTTTTCACTGTATGTATTCAACATATTTCAGATAAAGAAATCAGTTCTATAAACAAATTCGTAGAACTCCAATGGGTTCTCCACTCTCACCCGGCATTGATAATGTCTATATGAAGGAATTCTGAAACATCGCTTTCAGTTCTTTTGTGTGCAAACCCAAATGCTGGTACTGTTGTGTAATAGCGCATTCCTTGTTTGGCGCATGGTTTAATTAATTTAAACACTTTTCTTGAACATCTCAACAACACCATCCTAACACTAAATTATTAAATTTACAATGGAAACTGAATCTAATAATGAATTACCGTTCCTAGAAACTTTGACCAGTAAAAATGATGGTGGTTAATTTAACTATAAACCATGCAGAAAAACCACACATTCTAATAAACACTTAAACACAAAAATTGACACTGTAATAAAATCTTTAGCAATCAGATACATTCCTTTGACTGGTACTATATCCAAACAAGAATAATTGAATTGATTAACAAAATGTTGCAACAAAATGGCTATTCCTTAAAAAAGGTTAAAAATATAAAGAAATGGATTTATGGTACTTTGGGATCAAATTCAAAAGAATTTTCCAAAAGCCAGTTCAGACCGGTTTTCAAGCCAAATACATTACTACATAAATTCGTACTAAATGTTAATACGTGGTGAAAACCAAAGGATATGTGAAATAGCTTGCTCTGTTTGCATTGTCAGCAAACTAACAGGAGCTTGAAAGTCAGAGCCACAGAACACCGCTTAGCTATTGCAAAAAGTAACCACATAGACTCCGGACATTACATAGAAACATAGAATAAAATTGATTGAACGGATTCGGATTCAATCCGAATAACGAGCAGTAGAGCTAAGTTATTAGTGACCTGAGGATGACAAATATGATTTTGTCAAAACATATATATATATATATATATATATATATATATATATATATATATATATATATATATATATATACATCGGTTAAATTCAAACCATGCATATTATTATTTTTTAAGAATCTCCATGAAATTTGGAATATACATGGTTATTTCAAACTTTTATCTAGGATGAACAATAACGGAGTTATAAGAACTACACTTAATCTAATTCTAAATTAATTTAGGAGGCTGCGGAAATACATGACGTTAATTTATGTCAATCGTAGTTCTGTTGAAAATGGAACTGATATTGTGTTTTGAAAATGGTTTTTTTTCTCATAGTGAGAAATGTGACATGTTAGAAGCTTACTTGGTGAATAACAAATGTTCGCTAATAGTAAAAGAATATTACTAACTGTTACAATGTTCTAATAAAAAGGGGTTGAATTGGACGTAATTAGTGTATCAGTTGAAACAGAAGTTATTGGTTGTTTTGAAGCTTATCCCAATAATTCGATAAGGGACATTGTTAGAGCTTCCAATTTGACTTATGGTACGATTCATGGACTACTGAGGAAACATAAATACTCCCCCTATAAGTACAAGCGTGTTCAAACATTACTCCCGGGAGATCCTGAAAGAAGTATGTTTTTTTTGCTATTGGTATATTAACTATTGTCAACAAAACGCCAATAATGATCGAAATGTTGTATGGAGTGAGGAGTCAAACTTTTCTGATTGTGGAATGTTTAATAGAAAAAACCATCGTTACTGGTCAAGAGAAAATGTCATCGTTCAGCAGGATGGAGCACCTGCTGACAACTATCGAGAAACTAGTCATCTTCTGAATAATATTTTTAATGAAAGGTGGATTGGAACTAATGGACTGATTTCATGGCCTCCAAGATCACCTGATTTTACCCTACTCTGTAGGGTTATCTGAAAAATTGCATTTATTTAGGACGATACAATAATGTTGATGCTCTCAAAAATGCAGTTCGAGAAGAATTTTGTCAAATAGATGGCAGGGCCGTTTTGAAAAGTATAAAAAGATGTACTTAAACGAGTTGACAAATGTCTTCAGGAACGAGGTGCAATTTTTGAACATCTTAAATAGAGCTGTAGAGCTAGAAACAAAATGTTGTTTGATAATCAAATTAATGGTTTTCAGTATTTCTTAAATTTCGTTTTTTTTTTATATCCTTATAGCTTCATTATAAATAGCGTGATGGGTTTCCATAGCCTCCTAAATTAGTTTAGGTTTTTTTATTCCAAGTTTCAAGGAGATTCTTAAAAAAAAATAATATACATGTTGTTCTATTTAAATGTTATTTTGTCTAAAAACTCAAAAACGCGACGTTCAATTGCTTTTTTAATTTCATGTAATCAGCGGAAAAAAATTATACAAGTTTGCTAATTTAACCGATGTTGCATCTTTAACAATAAAGAAGTTGCCAATGGTGTGCACTTGATTTGGATCACCTTATATATATATATATATATATATATATATACAGGGTTGGGCAAATGTGTGGAAACCCCTCATTTCTGGCTAAAATATTGATTGTATCAAAAAAAAAACCTTAACAAAAGATAATGTAAATTTTATGATCTATTCAGTGGCATACTAGGATTTGCAGTAGCTACGCCAATTTTCGAGATATGACGTCATCGATTGTTTTTTTAAATGGGTGACCCTGTATATTTTTCTCCAATTATAATGACATATGGTTGGGTAGGTATGCGACTTGTCGTTTTTTAAATATTAAATAAAATAATAAAATAAGAGATCACTGTCGCTGTACTATCAAATAAAAAATATTCGTTTTTTTTGTTGTTGCCATGGTTATTTCTGTAACATAGCTCAAATATTTTGTATTATTGTCAGTTAATGTTAATTTCGTCAGATAATTTTGCTGTAAAGTATTGGTATTGTTTTCTAATCATGGTTGAATTAAGTGAACGTGAGCGTATTTCGTTGTTAATGATGGTTGGATTTGGAGACAGGCAGAGATCTTTAAAAGATGCATGTGCTATTTTTAATGCAACATTTCCGGAGAGAAATCCTCACATTTCCAAATCAACGGTTTCGAAGATTGTGCGGAAATTTCACGAAACTGGAAGTGGTAGAAATCGGCCAAAATCAGGTCGAAGTAAATCGGCTACAAATGAAGATATGGCACTTGATATTATTCTTGATGTGCAAGTAGAACCGATAACTTCAGTGCCAAAACTGGCCCTACATCACGATATTAGCGGTAGATCGGTAAGAAGGATATTGTCCACAAATCATCTCCATCCATATAAAATGCATTTAGTACAAGAACTTAATGAAGATGATCTTGATAGAAGAATGCAGTTTTGCCAGTCAATGATGGATCACATTGAAATGAATGGCAATTTTCTCAATAATATTGTCTTTTCAGATGAAGCAACATTTCATTTGAATGGTTTTGTCAATCGACATAACTATCGCTATTGGTCTGACCACAATCCTCACTGGATGGAAGAAGGTCACACCCAATATCCTCAAAAATTAAATGTATGGGCGGGTATAATCAGAGGACACATAATTGGACCATTCTTTTTGAGAGACAATTTAAATACTAATTGGTATTTACAATTGTTGCAGGAGCAAATTGTTCCAGCATTAGTTCGTTTATTTCCGAACCAGGAGAATCCTGAACAACCCTCAAATGAAATTTGGCACCGACAGGATGGAGCTCCGCCTCATTATAGAGTTGACGTGCGTCAATATCTTAATGAAATATTTCCGGGGAGATGAATAGGTCGAAAAGGACATATTTAAGTCCTCTAGACTATTGTGTATGGGGTCATTTAAAATCTATTGTGTATAAGACCAAACCTCAGTCGTTAGAAGAACTGGAAGACCGGATTAGGGTGGCTGTGCAAGAAATCTCACAGCAAGCCATTCAAAACTCCGTAAGAGCCTTTGCTGACCGAATAGGACACTGTCAAGGTGCTGAAGGTCTCCAATTTGAGCATTTACTATGAATATTTTCTCAATATGAAGCGCTCAATTTTTGTTGTAAATCAAAAGTTCATTAAAATTACTAAATAATATGTATCTTCTTCATTGTATTATTTTAGTTAATATTTAAAAAACGACAAGTCGCATTCCTACCAAACCATATATCATTATAATTGGAGAAAATCGGTATATCTGAAAATGCGAAAATATACAGGGTCACCCATTTAAAAAAAAACCATCGATGACGTCATATCTCGAACATTGGCGTAGCAACTGCAAATCCTAGTATGCCACTGAATAGATCATAAAATTTACATTAACTTTTCTGAAGGTCTTTTTTTCATACAATCAATAGTTTAGCCAGAAATAAGGGGTTTCCCACATTTGACCAACCCTGTATATATATATATATATATATATATATATATATATATATATATATATATATATATATATATATATATATGTGTGTGTGTTTTAACGAACGTATAGACGTTTACATGTAAATTATGCTACTAAATGTTTTTTTAAATACACAAAGAAGAGATGACCTCGAGTGGGATTTGATCCTATGGCATGTACTTTGCTAGAGTACCTCTCTATCAACCGAGCTATCGAGATACAAGCCCCAATCGATGCAAGCTTAGCCTTTATGTATGTAGAAAAGGTGTAATTTCTATATATAATGAGATCACAGTCGACTTATTTATACTATGAAATCTGAGCCCGCAAATCGCTAGGTTTCTTGAATGTATAGACTGGTATAACTGCCTAACGTATATGAAGTTTCACCAATATGCAGATGATACTGAACTACATTACGATTGCGATGAATATCGTATAACACAAGCGATATAATGCTTAAACAGTCTGGTTAAAATGTCTGAGGAAGACGATACGAACATGAATGCTTCTAAATAATCCGTGGCGCTATTCGGAAAAAGTAAGGCAACGTACCGACATAAGTGGTGCAGTTCAAATTCGTGTAAAGGAGTCCATATTACCCGTTCAAGAGCAAGTAAAAAATCTTGGAGTGGTAATGGACTGTAATCTTAGATTTAAGGCACCAGTGTCAGAGATGATAAAAAAAGCATTTTTAAATTTAAAATTAATCTTTCAAAATCGACATAGGATTGGTCAAGATTCAAAAAGAATCTTATGTGAGTGACTTGACCTCTCGCAGTTAAATTACTGTGATGTTCTTTGTGGTCCTTGTCTAGATGCTATTGACAAACAAAGAATTAAAAAAATTAAAAATTCCTGCCTACGTTTGATTTATGGTGTAAGGAAGTACGTATGAGTACATCTCACACAAATTTATTGATATACAATGGTTACACATGGAGAATAGAAGATTTGTGCACTCTGCTACTTTGTACCATAAAATAATTACTGGCAAAATACGACCGTACTCTATGACAAGATAAACTTCAGTGCTAGTACCAGATTTTATTCCTTAATCACCCCTCCTCTGCATAAAACCTCACATTATAAACGCTCATTTAGTTACAATATTGTCAATGTATACAATTTACTGCCAGACTACTGCAAAAAAACTAACTTCGAACCAGTTTAAAAAGTATATCCACCGATTCATACTTGACCGTCAACTGTTACAAATATCTGGAACAGTTCTATCGAGCTTCCGATATATTTTGCGCTATCACCCTAAACGTATCTTTCGATAGGGTTTTGTATACTACACTTTTACCTTTCAGCCTCAAAACTATTGTATTTTTTAACCACTTGAAATATCTGTGTCGTACCCGATGGATATTCCTTTAACATATTCAAAATCAATGCAGGAGTCTTTCCACTTTTCTAAAGAAATCATTAAATTCCCACTCTATCCGTATGTCCGGTCAAGTCATAGAAAACAAACGAGCCGATTAGTCTGATTGGTGTCGAATTTGAGCAAGATATCCGTTCACATAATCATATTCAATATTTGTCATCATCAGTTGCTAAAGACTAGACTTCTTCTTCCGGGTTAGGAGTATTTTCTTCTTTCTCGCTACCCAGCATGCTTTTCGTACTTTACGAATCAGACTTAAACTAGAGCACCGATCACATATTTGGAGATAGATTCTTCTCTTCGTTAAAACACACACACACACGCACACGCACACGCACACGCACACGCACACGCACACGACCACGCACACGCACACGCACGCGCACGCGCACACGCACGCGCACGCGCACGCGCACGCACACGCGCACGCACACGCACGCGCACGCGCACGCGCACGCGCGAACGCGCACGCACACGCACACGCACACGCACGCGCACACGCACACGCACACGCACACGCACTCGCACACGCACTCGCACACGCACACGCACACGCACACGCAAACGCAAACGCAAACGCAAACGCGCACACACGCGCACACACGCGCACACGCGCACACACGCGCACACACGCGCACACACGCGCACACACGCGCACACACGCGCACACACGCGCACACACGCGCGCACGCGCACACGCGCACAGCGCACAAGCGCACAAGCGCACACGCGCACGCGCACACACACGCGCACACACGCGCACACACGCGCACACACGCGCACACACGCGCACACACGCGCACACACGCGCACACACGCGCACACACGCGACACACGCGCACACACGCGCACGCACGCGCACGCACGCGACACACGCGCACACACGCCACACGCACACGCACACACGCACACACGCACACACGCACACACACGCACACACGCACACACCACACACGCCACACCACGCACACAACGCCACACGCCACACGCACACACGCACACAGCGCACACACGACACACGCACACACCGACACACACGCCACACACGCGCACAACGCGCACACCACACACCGCATCACACACACGACACACCTAACCGTCACACGACACAACGCACACGACAGACACATACGCACACTAACACTGTACACACTACACAACAGCAAACGACACACCGATGATCTACACCTACGGCATTACTTTGTAATACCTTATCACACTATCAATACAACAATCGATCACTATAGCTCTTATGTAAAATGCAACTATATATATAATACATCATATATATAGAGATGACCTCGAGTATTTATACCTACGTGCTGTATTTGTGTATGGTACCTCTCTATAACCGAACTATAGATACAGCTTAACGATGTAAGCTTACTTTGTATGTAATAAATGTATTTTTTTAAATACACGATATTAAAGAGATTGACCTCGAATGTGGATTTGAACCTACGGCATGTACTTTAGTTTATGGTTACCTCTCTATCAACTGAGCTATCGAGATACAAGCTCAATCGATGCAACTTACTGTATATGTATGTAGATAAATGTATTTCTATATATAATGAAAGATCACAGTCGACTGTATTTATACTAGAGATTGCTGAGTCCGCCACAATCGCTATGGTTTACAAGCCATAGCAAACTTTGTCTGATAAGTTTAGTTTTCATTGGATTTATAAGTACCCAAATCTTTACTACATAGTAAATTTAAATTTTATTGATATTACCAATACTAATAGTAAATTATACGAGTTATAGACATTCACATGTAAATTGTGTAATTAAAATTTTTTTTAATACTGCCAAGGTAAGATACACGAGAAATTCTGAACGTGGCTAAGTTAGAACACGAGATAGAAAAAGGCAAGTGATAACCTTTAATATACATATTAAATATATTCATCAAACATAACGTTCCTTGTTTTCTCTACCTAATGGAGCATTGTTTCTATTTTGTAAAAAAAATTATTAGAATACCAGGCATCACCAATTGAAGTTATCCAAAGCCGTCAGCTATTAAATTGGAAAGATATACTACTCCAAAATATAAACTTTAAAAAGTTGGCATAGATGCTATTAGAATACCCAAAGAAATGAGACATACGTTAATTTAATTTCCGTAAGTTATCCCATTAATAATTTGTGTAAACTAACGACCGTAATATACTAACAATTGAACACACGTCTAAATTCAAAAACATCTTATCATTCCGATAGAAGGAGGAAGTACTAATTTTTTCTATTTTGTAAAAAAAATTATTAGAATACCAGGCATCAGCAATTGCAGTTATCCAAAGCCGTCAGCTAATAAATTGAAAAGATATACTACTCCAAAATATAAACTTTAAAAAGTTGACAGATGCTATTAGAATACCCAAAGAAATGAGACATACGTTAATTTAATTTCTGTAAGTTATCCCATTAATAATTTGAGTAAACTAATGACCGTAATATACTAACAATGGAACACAAGTCTAAATTCAAAAACATCTTATCATTCCGATAGAAGGAGGAAGTACTAACTTCTAAACACGCCAACGATTCTTTGTTAGTTTAAACCTAGATAAAGTGCGAGGGAAGTGCTTAGGGAAGTTATTAAAATTTAGAAAAGTTTAATTTTCGTGTTATTATTTATGTTAAGATCAACTTATATGTAAATTTTATTTGATACCACATTTTGACCTGCTTTATTTTGCCGCCACGTCCTTTTTATCACAGACAACGTTCTTCCGGCCGTCCTTATAGCAGCATCCAAGTGCCGCGCGTTCTGATTTACGCGTCATTCTGTTGTGGTGCAGTCAAAGTGGCTCTTCTAAAACAGAAGTGTAAAATTGGTCATCCAGGGTTTTTAATAGTGGGCTTATTGTAAAGGTTCACTCGTACATCTTTTTATTTACTGACCCTGAAATTATTAATCAAATTATTTGTTCTCGGAAACAAATTCATGAGATTTGTAAAAGTACGAATAATTAGGTAGACAATTAAAAGAAACCTCCATGTTATATGTTACACAATCCTTTGAGATTTGAAATGTTTGAGGTTTTATTTTGTAAGGTGGCTGTAAGTGGACGTATCAGTGAGCCTTCAAAGTTGTCTTTCGTCAATCATTATTTAATGTGTTTTATAGTTTTGTCACAGGAGAGGTACCTTGACGCTTTGTGGGTTTCCTTGATACACCCAGTATGTACATATGTACATTAGTTTACACCATTCATTATAAATGCGTCCCACTGAAGAAACAGTGTAACTTGTATCAAACTCTCACAAACCATCCTTCGAGCGATAGTTGCCCCAGAAGGTTAACTGCATGCCATTTTTATTATGTAGCGAAAGAATTATTATTAGCAGTTGAGATGGAATTTGTGTTTTATGTTAAAAAGAAGGGTTTTTACATTGCATATTGTGTTCGCTTTCCTGAGACAAAGATTAGACGATAACATCCAAGTTTTGCTAGGTACTCATATTTCCCACTACTAATATGTGGGTCTAGGAGAGCTCGCCACCGTCTTCTTTGCGTGGACAACTTGGTGACGCTGCTAGGCATGGGTCCTCTCGGTGATTATATTCAGACTGTTAATTTGGTCGTTTTTTATGGGGCGTCTCAGAGTAGCAGAAACCATGGTAATAGCAATAATATAAACGACGAAATCGCTTACAAGATGACGGTGTTTGAGATAAGGCAGATTAGTAATAAACCGGAAATCTATCATAGTGTTAAAAATGGCAAGCATGGTGAGAAGAATCTATCTCCAAATATGTGATCGGTGCTCTAGTTTAAGTCTGATTCGTAACGTACGAAAAGCATGCTGGGTAGCTAGAAAGAAGAAAATACTCCTAACCCGGAAGAAGAAGCCTAGTCTTTAGCAACTGATGATGCCAAAGATTGAATATGATTATGTCAACGGATATCTTGCTCAAATTCGACACCAATCAGACTAATCGTTTGTTTTCTAGAACTTGACCGGACATGCGGATAGAGTGGGAATTTGATGATTTCTTTAGAAAAGTAGAAAGACTCCTGCATTGATTTTGAATATGTTAAAGGAATATCCATCGGGTACGACACAGATATTTCAAGTGGTTAAAAAATACAATAGTTTTGAGGCTGAACGGTAAAAGTATAGTATACAAAACCCTATCGAAAGATACGTTTAGGGTGATAGCGCAAAATATATCGGAAGCTCGATAGAACTGTTCCAGATATTTGTAACAGTTGACGGTCAAGTATGAATCGGTGAATATACTTTTTAAACTGGTTTGAAGTTAGTTTTTTTGCAGTAGTCTGGCAGTAAATTGTATACATTGACAATATTGTAACTAAATGAGCGTTTATAATGTGAGGTTTTATGCAGAGGAGGGGTGATTAAGGAATAAAATCTGGTAGTATCACTGAAGTTTATCTTGTCATAGAGTACGGTCGTATTTTGCCAGTAATTATTTTATGGTACAAAGTAGCAGAGTGCACAAATCTTCTATTTTCCATGTGTAACCATTGTATATCAATTAATTTGTGTGAGATGTACTCATACGTACTTCCTTACACCATAAATCAAACGTAGGCAGGAATTTTTAATTTTTTTAATTCTTTGTTTGTCAATAGCATCTAGACAAGGACCATAAAGAACATCACAGTAATTAAACTGCGAGAGGACAAGTGACTCACATAAGATGCTTTTTAAATCTTGACCAATGCTATGTCGATTTTGAAAGATTAATTTTAAATTTAAAAATGCTTTTTTTATCATCTCTGACACTGGTGCCTTAAATCTAAGATTGCAGTCCATTACCACTCCAAGATTTTTTACTTGCTCTTGAACAGGTAATATGGACTCCTTTACACGAATTTGAACTGCACCACTTATGTCGGTACGTTGCCTTACTTTTTCCGAATAGCGCCACGGATTATTTAGAAGCATTCATGTTCGTATCGTCTTCCTCAGACATTTTAACCAGACTGTTTAAGCATTATATCGCTTGTGTTATATGATATTCATCGCAATCGTAAGGTAGTTGAGTATCATCTGCATATTGGTGAAACTTCACATACGTTAGGCAGTTATACCAATCTATACATTCAAGTCGTGACGAGATTTTACTTGAAAACCTAAAGTATTTCCATAGTTCCTTAAATTATTAATTTAGATATTAGTTTTAATAAATAAACTATTTGCTAAAAGTCCATTATCAGCAGTTAGACAAGTGTGTGTGCTTCATATTTTTACATTGTTAGATACAGTTTTAAAGGTTACTGTGAGTAAGGTTATGCCAAGCAGTAGTGATAACGTTAATTTAATAAGAAGTATTATTTCATTGTTGCAAACAAAAAATGAATTTGTACAGCACACTAATATTAAGCTATTGCAATATATAATTCAAAATAAAATTTATTTAGAGGCAAATGAAAATCTGCTTAAGCTCGAAAAAAATTTATCATTGTTAAAGTGTTATTTTGTAAGACTTAAACAGTTAAAGAACGCTTCAGAGAGAGTTGAATTTTTGATGCCAGTAAAAAACGTACACGCAAATTAGTTTGGTACTCTGTAGATTCTTGTTTTAATGGTAGATTACTTACAGGAATTATAATCAATATAGCAAACATCAAAGACCCTCTTATTTTTTACAAAATACGTACAATAGTTTTGCACGAAAGATTAAAGTACTGTTAAGCCTCCATAAATGAAGATATCTTGAGTTTTGAAACATTTTTTTTATCTTTTCGGATACTTGTACTATTTAAGTTGTTTTGACAAAATAAGATACTTATTTATCTAAATTATTACTACAATTACAAGTCTACGCATTGTTATTAAATGCAATGGTACAAATAGGTCAATCTTTTAACAAAACAATTGTGTCATTAATAACCCGGAAATGAAATAACATAAGATTATTATATGGTTAGATATAGCTGTAGTAGGTCTCATTAACACTCATTAATAAATACGGTGATATGCTTTGTCAGAAATAATTTGGTGTGTAAAAGTTTGTGGGAAACATGAGTGCATATTTGAAAGGTGTTGTTCTATGTTTCAACGTATTTTACCAAAACCAAGTATGTAGAATCATAAATAAGCATAAAATTGGTGGGTAGTGACGTTTCTTGTAAACGCTTGATTATAATTTGCTTAATGCTAAAGGTGAATGTTGTTTAATTTCATTCAACCTCAAAATCACATTATTGAGTTCAAGACTTTTGTCATAAAGATTATGTCATTACACCCAATTTACGTGAGTGGTATAACGAAATATTATAAATTACAAAAAAAATTAGAGTTTTTCGAAAAGGATTCCAGTTAGTCATTATATGAAGTTTTACATTTAAAGATGAATATGAATAGCTATGCTCCATTTAAAGGTGGTCTTTCAACTTGCGTTCAAGTTTCTTACTTCATAGCAGTAAAGCATGCGGTAGTAAATGTTAAAAATGATGAATATTGCTCTCTGTGGGCTGTTGTTTCGGCATTATATTCCGTGCAAGAGTTTAGAGTTGCCCTCAGTTTAGAGATGTTTTAAATTATGATGCAATTCACTTCCCCATTCAACTAGATGTAAAAAAATTTGAAAAATTAAATAATCTCTCCATCAATTTGTTTTGCATTTGGGGAAATGGTATATTACCATTTGTATTAAGTGAAAATCAAAAGAGTGACAGCACATAAATCTTTTAGTACTTTCTACTAATTAACATGACGCTGGTTCTATTGCAGATGTTATTAATATAAAAAATAATAGTTTATCATTTCGCGTGAATTGAAAGTGTCAGCTCTTTTTTCTAAACAACTATCAAATGAGGAGCACAAGAAATTTATCTGTTGCCGATGCTTGATCCATTTTTCTTCAGATCACCTTCTACAAAACAGTCATCAACTTAATCAATGTTATGTTAGGCTGTCTACCGAAGCAGATATGTTTTTGCGGTTCAAAAATTTCGCATTCTAGGAAAAGGTACCATTTGTAATTTATGCGGATTTAAAAAGTATTTTAGAAAATTGTACAAATTTAACATGCATTGAAAGTAACACTCTATTTCACTCCAAACATATACCCTTCAGCATTGCTTACTATTTGAAGTGTCCCACTCAGGTTGAAGACTTTGAAAGCGTCACGGTTTGTCACATTTGCGAGAAACCGTTTGCTGATTATGATGCAAACTATAACGACTCGCACATTATGCCTCTAGTATTTTATAATTATTGATCGGTTTATGATTCACATTTCATAATCATGGAATTGGCTACTGTTACCGGTTTGATTTCACTGCTGCCTATAAACAAAGAAAGTAATGGGACGCACTAAAATTAAGTTTAGATTTATTGACTTTCAAATTTATGGGTAGTAGTATTGAAAAGTTGTCAAACTATTTGGAAAATAGTAAAAAAATTATTACCAGAGCTAATTCAAATGATGAAAAAATTTCTTTACTAGTTCGGAAAGGTATTTTCCTACGAGTATATTGATACTTCGAAATTAAGTGAAACCAGTCTCCCTCTCACGGAAGCATTTTACAGGCACCTTAATAATGAAGGAATCAATGATGCAAGTTTTGTGCATGAGGTCAACGTCTGGAACAAAATTAATATTAAATCGTAGGATGAATACTCAGATGTGTATCTAAAAACGGATGTTCTACTTTTAGCTGACATTTTGGAAAATTTTTGTCCAATTTGTTTAAGTACTTGAAACTTTATGCGCTGCACTATTGTATGCAAGTACAAGCTATGCTTAAAATTACGCAAGTACAGTTAGAACTATTTACAGACATTGATAGTCTAATGTTATAATCGGTTTGCTAATGCTAACAAGTACATGGGAGACAAATTTGATCCCACTTCTGAAAGTGTGTATTTAATGTATGTACTACGATGTAAAGAACTTACATGGAACCGCTATGTCAGAATTTCTAGCATTTGGTGACTTTTCTTTTGTGGATGAAGCTAACTTTGAAACCTTGTATTTAATAAACCATCCTGATGATTCGGAAATTAGTTATATAAACGTCTACGATTTAGACTACCCTACGGAATTACACGACAATCACAGTGATCTACCACTGTCACCCGAACATGCGGTTTCACCTGTACCTAATTGAAATTGCAAAATCAAAAAATTATTGCTTACGTTGTATGCGAAACTGAATTACGTAATTCATTACAGAAATTTGAAAGTATATTTAAAAAATGTATTGAAGTTGGTAAAAGTAAACTGTATGTTACGTTTTAAGCAGTCCCCGTGGTTATAAAATATATCGATTTAAATACCACCATGCGCCAGCAATCTCAAAATGATTTTTTGGGAAACTGATGCAAAATGTACGTAAATATAAGGATATACGTTTAGTAACGAAATGGGATGGTCGCTATGGCGCTCATATCAAAATAAAATAGCTGTACAATATTTAACAATGATACGCTTATCATTCAGATCAATAAGCTAGAAATATGTTTAAATAAAACTATATATGGAGGCTTCAGTGTTTTAGATGTTTCAAAACTTGTTTATACAATTTTCGTAATGTTACACGCTAAGTTTCTTGATAATGCTAAGTTCATGTACACAGATACGCCTTTTCCGTTCCTGATATCTATGAAATTATCAAAGAAGGCATTGATAATTTCGATACATCTGATTATCGTCCTGACAGTATCTTCGGAATTCGATTAGCAAATAAGAAAGTTCCCGACTTAATGAAAGACGAAAATCATGGTTAAATTATGTTAGAATTTGTATGACTTCGTGTAAAAATATATGCGTACACTGTTGATGAAAAGGTTGTAAAAAAATTAAAGGGCTCTGCCAAAACAAGCGTCAAACAGATCACGATAAATGATTATAAACATATTTGATGGCGACGTAATAAAGCGATATCAACATAAAGTCAAAGAAACATTTACAATAAAATAGCATAAAGTAATACTTAATCCTTACGATGATAAACGATTAGTAAATCTTAATTTCACTGGTACTATACCTTGGGGATATAACTACATAGCATTTTACATTTCTCTTCTGTTTCAGAAAACAATTTTATCATTACCAGCAGTCTTGAAAATAAATTGCAGGAAGAATTATAGTACAGTAGTGATCAAATCTACAGAATGTACCTGAATCGTTCTTTGATGGGAAAGTGATCCCCTGAAAGCTATTTATTTGTACTGAAGATATTACAACATAATGTTATTCCTGATGAGTGTTTTAACTGTGTGCTATAAATTCAAAGTGTGCAAATAAAGTTTATTAAGATATTATTGGGCAAAATATTTAAATTAGGCAATACCATTAAAAGCTTCATGAAATTGTGTGCGGATAAAGTTTACAATTCATTAACTTTTAACGAAGTAGATATAGTCTTAAAAGATATGAATTTACTTGGTGACCTGCTGCTTAAAATGTACCTATACAATTTATTATGGGGTGATGGTTCATTGTGTATGTCGGAAAATGTTAAATATAGCTTAGAAAATATTAATTCTGCTTATAAAGACACTGTATTTGTTATAACTGAATGTATTGAGAAAGCAACATATTATGCTAATTACAAGTGCCTCGATATGTTGAAAGAAATATTAAAACAAAACATCAGCTATAAGTTTCAACCATGGGAAAATGAGGACCATCACAAAATTTACAACTGGATATTAGAAAACATTCATAAAGGTGAAACAAATACAAATTCCCTGCTTGGGATGGACATGTGGACCAGATTCAGGAATATGGCCATCAAGTAATTTGAATGATTACAGAAGTGCTTTAGGTTTACTATATAAGATAATGAAGTTTTAGAAAAACATTGTTTACTTATGTAATATTTAGCGCACTAAAATAAAGTACAATTTTTTTTTGTGTTTTATTTCATCTAAGATCTACATCCTTTGATAAAAAAAAAAACTATTGCTATGGATATCTAAGTAATTTATTTCACAAATTATAAGTTAAAGGTCTACTTATAAAACAGTATCGTCTTTATTGATATTCCATCCAATCCCCAACACTTTACGAATAACTCATTATTCTTGAAGCGAAGCACTTTTCTACTAGGTACATGTCAGGATACTTTGTTTTCTGTAATTCGTGTTCATAAAACCCTCCCAGTACAGGTGTTCCTTTCATGTCTTCCAACATGTACGTAGTGGGGTTAGTAATGCGAACTTTCACAATCTTAAATGGTTCACTAGACCAATTGAGTGTACATCCTTTGACAAAAATACTTTTAAATTTATTGATTTCTACTATGTCACCCACACAACATCGACTCCCATCTCCCTTTGAATGTTTTTATGTGAGTGTAAGCCTCTAGCTTTATATGGTTACCGCCATCTTTGGGCTTCATTCTGGTAGTTCTATGTTTACTATTATTATAATCCATCGTACAGTATCAACTATACCAATCCATTTGTATTTACCTTGTAGGCTAAACGTCTTACATAGAGTACACTTAATGGTTCTGATAATACGTTCCGAAATTGCAGCCTTTTTTGTGCTATAGGTGGAGTAATGATTGAATCCATAACGCTGCATTAGTTTAGTAAAATGCTCATTGTAGAATCTTTTCCTGCATCTGTCTGCAAATTTTTAGGTTTCCGGCCTTTTTTTTGAAGTTTTTCCATGGTCTTGGTAAACTTCTTAACCTGTTTTCGTTTTTAATCCTTTAGTCCACAAGTATTTCGAAAAACAGTCGGTAATCACTAATATATGCTTATATCCCTTATTTTATTTGACATATATGTTAAATTCGGCCAAATCTGCTTGCCAAACGTCATCAGCACTTTTAATTATTGTTCGTCTTCGTTTTTCCGTACAGGTTTGTGCAATTCGTTGTAATTTAGACATGGTACTAATTTATGTACAATTTCTTTAATTGTATATAGTTTTTGCTCCAACACTAGAAAAGTACTAGAGCTTTCCTTAAAAGCTTTCTGAACCGCTTGTAGACCATAATCAAGATATCCTTTATTTATATCATAACAATCTTCTTCTGGGTTGGCCAACTGTGTCAAACGGTTTCTATCCAAATTGAAACTTGTTGGTAAATAGTATTGCTTAGTGATGACATTTTGAGGATATTGCGGCAATCGCGGCGCGATAACAAATAAAACTATGCAGGTGGAGATGATGCGTATGCTCGGCTAACGTTAGATGGTGAAGGAAACGGAGCGGGTTCGGCTCTGCAACGTTAACCCTATTAACATTTGTGGGCGCCAGACCTACCTAGTAAACCGTTCATTAGGTCAATTGAACTAGTAGTTCCACCATGAGCATAAATACAAGATAAAGACAACGTCGCTATAAGTTGGATTTTATTATTATAATATGAATATATGTATATATACAAAAGTAAGTAAGACACAATTCTTAAAGTACACCACTAAAGGTGGCAATTAAAAGGGTGACCGGAATTTCAAGGCACTAAAGAACAATCGTTCTGAACTTAACCACACACTAATCAAGACCTGAATAATTAGGTATTAGGTTACTTTATAAGCTATGGATTAATCTAATTGACTCAACTATCTTCTTATAGAGTGCAACAACTGGCTTCCATAAGGGAAGTCACAAAGGTGAATACTTAGATCCAATCGTGTAGGTTTGATTCTAATATAATTAATGATTGCTAAAACTTGAAGTGCGTATTTGTTTAGATAATGATATTTGACTGCAACGAGTACAGGGTAACAAAGTAAAGGGTTACTTTGGCCAAGGTAAGCTAGTCTGTGTAATTTGGTCATACGTTGTGTAATTGTTTGCACCCTATACATGCACGTCAATAATTTGTACCTTAGTCACAGTTTCCTGATAATGAATGTGAACGTTAAAAAACTGTCATACACATATCTACAGTAATTGTTAAAGTGAACAATCAGGAAGCGGTTACTAGTTCAAGTAAAATTTCATTAGTAACTCAAAGTTGCGACCGTATCTTACAAAGATTAAAACTTTGAATGTACGAGAGGTAAGAAAAGATATAAACTAAAGTAGCCTGACCTTTTTTTATGAAAATAAATGCTCTCGCAGCTTATTTTTTTTCTAGGAAATAAGCCAAAGACTTGGGATGTTACCATGTCCGACTTGATTGCCATAAAGTTCAGGTCCAGAACCGAGGATGGTGCCTTTCGATTGACGTAATAACTCCAACGTACTATTGAATATAACTGTTTATATAAACTTTACAACCACCATTTTTAAAGCTAAAAAGTTTCCGTAAATATGGTATATAATTGTGAAAATTTAATGTCTTACCTAGCTGTTATAGCTTGACTAATATATAAGACAAATAGAAATACTATGAGTACTCGGAGGTCAATTACTATATCCAATATAACAAGATTTTCTAGCTAAAAGATTTCCTTAAGTATGTTATATAATGATGCAAAATTAATGTCTTACCTAGCTTAATTAATCAGTGCGAAGAATAGAAGTATGATGATTATTTTAAGTTTAACAACTATATACAAGATACAGACATATACTAATTATATGTGCAATCTGTTCTTTTTTATTCCCCCAAAGGGTAACAGTTGAATACCGATTCCAAAGAATAATTCGATTATATCAACCGTAACAATTTCACTGGTTGTTAATTATCCCTTAAAGGAAGACTATCAATAAAACTTAGTCTTTAAACAACCCAGTGCAGAACAAAATGAATTATTATAAAGCAAAAATGATTTATCAGAATTTTTAACAAAAATGATAAGGCTGGAAAGTTGTGACCTCTTGGATTGATCTTTCAAATATTTACTAATTTACAAAATTGAAGAAGAGTGTAGGCAACACACATTGTTGGGGTGATTTGTATTTACTGTTTGAATATTGAAATTATGATTAAAGAATGGACAATTATGTTGTTTATTATTTCTAAATCCTAAACTAATTAATGATATCCCACAGCTGAGAAAATCGAGAAAAAGACTGTTGCAATATATGGCAACAAGGGGCATTTTAGTTGTGATATGTCGAAATCAATGCATTCTTATTGATACTGTTTAAAAAATACTGGTTGGTTTTATAATGTATCTATCTTTGTAATTTCAACATCAATAAATATAGGCACATAACAGGTGCATGGACTATTTAGTAGTTATAGGTTATGTGATCTGTTCTTGTTGATCTCAAGATTATAAGTAAATAGTGGAGTGTAGGTAATAGATAAAAATAGAAAAAAAATCATTTAATTTAACTGTCAAAAGTCATTCTACAAAAGAGTATCTGGTACTTATTTTTTGTGCTGTTCTTGACCACTTGCTGGACCGACGACGATCACACACTTTGATTAGATACACTCACTACTTATTAACTATTAATTATTATAAAGTCAATTAAAAAAATACTAAACGACGATATGTATAAGGTGCGGTGTGGCGTTGCTGCTGCGTTGTAGCTGTAGAAGAACGAGTATAGTAAATTCACACCCTTGTCGTATCTCCACGCTACGTACCGACATATCTCTTGTATCACGATAGATGGTTCAAACAGATGTATAATCAATCCACATTATTATCATTCAAATTTAAAGGAATTTCAACATACTACTAATAAATAGTGAATTTATTGTTTATAATAAGAAATATGAAATTGGTTTTTAATTAATTGTAACCTGATCCAACATACCGCCTACCGAAAATAATTTATATTTTCCTAGACTACATGAATTATTAAAGAAACAAAAAATGAAAACAAATATAATGATTGATATTTAGATCAGTAAAAAGATACCCAAAATTATAACTAATTGAATTACTAAAGTGTAACATTATTGATACATATCTGCAACTATTGATTAGGAAGAGGACAACACTTGACCATTGGGCGAGTTAATGTTCCCTTGTAGGTATATACCGACACAACTTTTGTAACTCCATCACGATCTGGAAAGAGTTTAGAAGCTGGACCTATTTGCCATTGCATAGGTGGACGAAGTTCATATTTTAGCAGGAGGAGAGTGTCTACCTCAATTTCCGAAATAGAAGCAGACCATTTGGTACGCTGCTGAAGAGTATTAAATTACTCTAAATGCCAACGTTTCGAGAAATCTTGATGCAAACGTTGAAATAGTTGCCATCTCGATAAACGAGATAATTTTATATGGGTCGAAAGTGGTTGTAAAGTTAAGAAATGACCCGGAGTTAAAACGGACAAATCGTTAGGATCTGTGCTTAAAGCGCATAGAGGGAGGGAATTCAAAAGGGCCTCAATTTTAGTAAGAACTGTATAAAATTCTTCCCATGTAAGAATTTGATCTCCAACAATACAATTTAGATTGTTTTTGTAGATTTAATTCCACTTTCCTAAAGGCCACTAAAATGTGGAGCAAAAGGTGGATTAAATTAGTACAGCGACCACGACGACTTATAAAGCGTCTCAATGCAGCTAAAAAGGCTTCACTGAACAAATCTGATGCCAATTCTAAGCGAATAGTTTTAGTGGAATAACAGATAAATAAACATATAAAGCTTTTTTATAAGTTTTAGAACCACGTAATTTACCCACCGTAATACGAGTAGTAAAGGGGCCGCCACCAACATACTGAAACGGCTTGACTTGACTAATGCGTGTTGAGGGTAAATTACCCATGAAGGGTTGATCAAATTTTGGTTGACAACGCCAGCAAGTAAGACAACGAGAAACATATTGTCGATCAACACGTTTGGCAGATATACAAAAATCTTGAGATAAAAGATAATGCATTGTTCGTAAATCAGGGTGTAAGTATTTAGAGTGACAATCTGCGATTATTAATGTAGCTAATCTGGAAATTGATGGTAATAAAGAGGGATGGTTTTGATCATAAGTTAGATCCGAATGAGAACAATCTACCGCTGACCCTGAGCAAACACTGCTCATCTAAAAATGGATTGAGGAGACAAATATGTTTAGAAGTTAGTTTAGTATTTTTCAGACTAACAATTTAATGATTAAGAAGTGAAAGTTGTACTCTTTTGATTAATAATAAAAGTGAATTATGTAACTCTATTTCAGTAAATGATCCCGAAATTTGATTTAAGGGATGCTGTAAATTATGTAAATATCTCCTACAATAAGAAATTATGCGTTTTATTTTTGCAAGGGAAGAATACTTCTCCATTAAAATATCTAAATTATCAAATTCAAGTAAGTTGGTAAGCGACACATTTTTATGTTCTTTTACACATTCTAAATCTTTCTCAATATTTAATGATAGTTTCGGCCAGGTATCTTCACTTTCATAAAGAAAAGTTGGACCTGTCCACCAAAGTGGATGATCCTGAAGTTCAGATGGAAAAAGACCCCTAGATCCACAATCGGCAGGATTGTTATCCGTGCTTGCATGACGCCAACAAGAGGGTTAGACGTTACCTTGTATATGACTAACACGATTACTCACGAAGGTTTTCCATCTATACGGAGCAGATTTTATCCAGGACACAACTGTAGAGTCCGACAATGCAAACATATTGAACGAAATCATATTTTTGTAAGTGTTAATTACGAATACCGTAACACGGTGTTACTTGGGACAGTTTTCAACTTTAAACAAGTGTAGGGCTAAGTGTAAAAGATATAATGTCAATCAAAAATTGTCAAAACATGGGTCTGTGTGTGTATTTTAACCCTGAGTTTCCATATTTGTGATTTATATTACGTTTATTAGAAAAACAAATAATAAGTACTTGTCCCAAGTAACCCCACCACAAGGTCTTACTTGGGACGATAGCTTATTCTCATTGAAAGTTGAAGTAACACTATTTATGGAGACAGTCGAGATGTTTTTAAAGAAACCGTCAATGTTGATAAAAGACAAAATACAATGAAAAGAAATAATTTTGATGAAATTTTATTAAAATAAACAATAAAAATTTATTACAATTTCATGAAAATCATATTTGATTTAATAGTTGAATTGGAATGTTATGGAGTTCATATTAGATTAAGTACAGACAGGTGTTAATTAATAGTGAATTTATTAAGATGAGCAGTCTTAAAAATGTGCCTTCCCCTTCGGACAACGGGTGCCTCCAAGACCTGTATAAAATCACTTTTCCTTACAGATAATTCATCAGCAACAGTTGAGAAATATGTATTGTCACATTTAGAACTCTTCCTCAAGAAAGAATAAGACCACTCTTCATCATTACATTGCTGACCAATTACTTTACAGATAAAATACTTTTCAATATTATCCGATCTTCGCCGATCTCATCCGATATTATCCGATCTTATCTGACCTTATTCGATCATATCATATGTATGTATAATAATAATGAAAAAATCGTTTAATTTTGATGGTTATAGTACAAATAATGAGTGTTGTTCATGATGATGAAAATATTAAACAGTGAAGAAAACAGGGTCTGTTTCCCAAAAACGGGGTCTGTTCCCAAAAAACAGGCATCTGTTTCTCAAATACAGGTATCCGTTTCCCGAAATCTGATATCTGTATCGCAACACAGGTATCCGTTTTCCAGCATTCGAACTTATCCGATCTTATCCAATCTTATACGATCGTATACGATCTTACCCGATCTTAGCATTGTTTTCATAAAAAAAAATATACGTATACTTCCAATAATTAAATATTTATGCTTTAATTCATTAAAATTTGTAAAATTTTATAGGAAATAAGTGGAAATGGGAAAAATGGTTGAAGCCCTATAATTACTATTGAATTATTTATAGCTATTAAGCCCCTTGGGAGTCAAAGACGCTACACAGAGGTCCAATGCCGTAGATAAGGGGAGTTTTGGGTGGTTCTAAACCCACCCCTCGAAACAAAAATAATAAATACGTTTAGTCATCACATAGGGAATTGTGCGGCAGCTACATGATTAGAGCACATCCATGTGCAGCATATCGCTGAAAGTGACCAGGCAAATTACCCTGAAGTTTAAATACCTGAAACCTCAACAATTTTAGTAAAATAAGGGATTTGAGTACAGATGTTTGCTCTTGATTTATCTTTATATCTATAACAAAGGAATTTATAATAATAGGAGTGTTTCGACCTATTGTTTTGGTTTGAATTCCAGTTCTTCAAATAGCAGTATTATCCCTGACAGTTTAGTTTTACGATTTTGAATATTTCAAAAAGCAATTAACGTACCTAATATAAAGCTAAATAAAAATATATTTGTTCCTAACCACAAATTATTTGGTTTACTTTCTACAAAAAAACCATTGTATTTATGAAAGTATTTAAGATCAATACCTATTCGGTTCATTATTTTATAGACGCAATGCATACAGTGCATGGATTTAAAATTTATAGTGGAATTTCTATGAAATACATTTTTATGCATTTTTTATTTTGCATACTTTGATGCATAAGTACATATATTAGGTATTTTTAGTGTAAATTTGCATCAAAGTTTTATTTACGAAGTACACGGTTATCCGTTCTGACACAGTGTACACATAACCTCGCGTTTTGCCGCCTTCAAGCTAGTGAGTTCAGCATCGGAGTCGATTGGTTGTACTATTTGAGTTTAGCTTGACTGAAGAAACCTTTTAGCTTTAGTAGCGGTGTTTTATTCGAATGAGGTTGTTAATATTTTACAAGTTTACAGTTCTATTATTTACGTGATCCTGATTTCTGATTTTTAGTGGGTAGTTTTCGCGCTTTACTGCTAATGCGCATTTCTTGTGGTGATGAGAATCTGAAATCCCATTTCAGCAATGCATATCGAAATGCTTTATACATTAGTCCTCATATCTAGAACGAAATATAAGTATATGTAGAAGCATTATACAGAATTCCCTTATTAAAAGAATCAATAAATCAAAAGTTTTTTCCGTTCTTGTAGACGAAACAACAGACATATCACGAAAACAGCAAATGCCTCTTTGTGCACGATTTCTAAATGGCGACAACGAAAGTTATAATTTATTGAACAGTCTGATACAATAGCTACAAAATTAGCTGAAACTATTTTACAAAATTTAGCGTTACTAAATGTCAACTGTGAATATGTGGTCGGTCAAGGGTACGATGGTGCTGCAGCAATGAGTGGATCTTTTAAGGACGTACAAGTCATAATCTGAAAAACGTATCCAGAAGCTTTGAATGTTCATTGCAGTTCGCATTCATTGAATTTTGCGCTTTACCATGCAAGCAATATTCACCACGTACGCAATTGCATAGTAGTAAACTAACGGCTATATGTGAAACTAGATGGGTCGAAATTCACGACGGTCTCATACGTTTTAATGAAGTTTTTTTACCAATTGTGGAGACCTGAGAACTAGAAGCCATTACAGATATAGAGACCTCATCTAAAGCCATTCAATTGAGAACAGTTATTTCTTCAGAATTCGTAATAAGATTAGTTACTATTGAATTAAATACACAGTGAATTTGTGTAAAATTTTACAAACAGTAAATTGTGCTTTGTCAGAAGCTATGTCTCACGTTAATAATATTTACAATATAATAAATAACATTCATATAAATGAAAATGTAATATAAATGAAGTGTTTAGTGAGCTTGGCAAAACCGCAGAACAAATGTCTTCAGTGGGGGGTAAAATAAAGATTCCACGAGTTACTGCAAGGTAAACTTTAAGATGCAATGTGAATATTGTTTCAAAGGAAAAATATTTTCGAATTGCAATAGCTATACCCTTTTTTGATGATTTTTTGAATCAATTACAAAGTCCTTCTACAGAATATCAAACGACCATTGCAGCGTTACAGTACTTACTACCCAAATTCTGTATAAAAACTCAATTTAATCAAGATAGTGTTAAGGATTATAAAATATATTTCAGCAAATATGTTCAAGAAGAAAACCTTTTGGCAGAATTGTTGTGAAAAAACAAATGGCTTGAAAATTCTAAAACTAGTTTAGAACTACCACCTTGTACAGATTCTTAAGTCCTATACGCATACTTCTACACCTATGGCTACAAATTTTAACTACTTAACAGTTTTGGTAATAACAAGAAGGTTTGGTGCCTTATGCTCAGTCGTAGATGAAAGTGGGCCAGCTTCATAAAATTATCGATTTGCCTTATAAACTAAAAACTATTTACATGTACCTAGATATGTTCGCTTTAAAATCGGGGCTGTTTCTTCCTGAAACTAATAGTTAAATACTCGGACGCCGACTTCTTTTTAAATATGGAACAAACAAGTAAACCATTACACAATAAAGTTAAAAGAAAATTTCTGCAAGTTTTATTACATAACCTATATTTAATTATAAACAGAAATATCTTAATGCTAATGTTAGTAACGTTATAACCTAATGAATAATTAATGTTGTTATGAGTAATTAATGGAATCAGAATACCTTATTCTTGGTCACACTGTAGATAACGAAATGTTGCATACTGGGTCAGCGATTTTGGAAATTGTTGCGTAATATTACTTCAAGGTTGAAATAAATCTGGATTTGTCTGCTTAATAATTCGCAAATGAATATATTTCACTCTTGATTAATCGTACTAATACCGTAAATTGGATTAACAGTAAAATAAATAATTGCGTAATTGCATAAACGTATGAAAAGCAACAGTAAAGGTGAAGTTGGAGTAAAAGTTAAAAAATAAAAAGTAAAAAGTGCCTGAAATTCAAACGTACGTCTCAAACTTTAATATACTAGTTTTTTATAACTTACCATATAAATTGTATAGCACTTTTTTTAAAAAATGTTTACAAGCAATAATGGATGCTACATCCACCATCTTAACTCAACCAAAACCGACTCTAAGGTGGTCTATTGCGCAAGAACATGTCTAAAACTGAATGTCTAAATGATATGCGTACGAGTTCTAATTAAAATAATTAAATGCATGTTTTTATGCAACTAGATATGCAACACACGCTGCACGAAATGCACGTTAATTGCCTACAAAGAGGTGAATTATAAACAACACGTTCGAAGTTTGTGACAACCTAACGCTATAGATGCATTAAACGCTTGCAATGAACAATTATTTCCGAATATATTTTCTTTAATTAAAATACTAGCAACGTTACCTGTGACTACTGCTACACCTGAACATACGTTTTCTAGATTCAAGAGACTCAAAACGTATCTGCGTAATTCTACGGGAGAGACTCGATTAACGCTTATGAGCGTCCATAGGTCTATAAATATCGATACAAAGAGGTGCTGGATAATTTTGCTCTCACATCTAGACGAAAAGATTTTGTATTATACTATTTTATTTAATCTTTTTTCACGTTCATTCGTCTACTTTCACTACATGCATATTACTACGCGAACTTTTCTATATCAAACTAATTTTTTGTTGTTGGGTCGTCAAGCTTTGAAGTTAGTTCGTAACCCCTCCTGAAAAGGATGTCTGTCTGCGGCCTTGCAGAGGTCCAAGGTTAATATTTCGGAGCATAAGTAGGTCTACCGCCAAGTGACGACGGATTTCCACAGGAAATTCCCCGGGCTATGTATTAGCTAGGCCCCCAGTACAGATAGGTTCCCTAGGGAACATTTCGGCATCGAATGTTACTATGAACTGGGCGCCACAGGCGGCTCACAAACGCCTCCTCTGTACTTTTTGGTAAGCCCTAGGACTGACCCACCTCTTCAACCGATGTAATGTTCTTTTATTAAATTTTAATAAACAAAAGAGTAATTGATCTACCAGTGCAATTAAATTCAAGAAAATTAAAACATCTTTCAGATAAATAATAATCCTCAAGTTAATCCCTAAGGCAAACCACTCTCTCGCGTCACTATTGTATATAACTGAAGAGGCAAACTAAAAACTTCACTCACTCATGTTACTGTTTCTTATATAACCGAACCGACTGAATGCCAGAATAAAAATTGTTTAAATTTATATGTAACTAAATTTGTTGAAGGGAAGAATGAAACACTTGCATAAAGTAAGGTAGCATAATTTATAAGATGTCTAAATTGCAACGTATGCGTCTAGGCTTGAATACTTGATTTTATTTTCAAATTATTTGACCGGTTGATACGGAAATAGCATCGTGTTTTTCTCTCAGTAACACGAGCAGACCTTATCATAGTAGTTCCGTTGGTAATGGACTGTGGGCAAAAATAAACGTTTGTGATGAAATTGCGATATTAACATATAATCTTCAACAGATTAAGCCCTATTGATTAAATTCTTTAAAACCTGTGTTCTGAACTTAATAGGGTCAATTCTCGAAATTGATACACAAAAAATATAATAATAAGATACATACGTGATAACTAATAAATTTTTACTTTGATTTAACAACAATTTATATCAATGTTCTAGAACTTTCTATTGTGACGTATTATGTTTTTTTTGTGTGAAAATAAGTGTACAAGCTTCAATATAACATCATCCCTGAAAAATTATTAGATAAATGCAACCTTCTCTTAGCTACCCCTGAATTTGGAAAATATTATCCCCTCTGCTTACCCTTTATGTAGTATACAACCATACACACACATCCGTTATGAGCTAATGCATAATGTAGCTTACCCCCACCACCAATACTTCCTATCATCCCCTGCTTACCCCTTATGCAGACATTGGCATGTAACCAAACACACACATACATTTTGCTTATTGCGCATGCTCAAGCTTGGGCACGTGAATGAAAGGGCTCCTGATTGGCTGCGGAGACCAAAAAGTGACCAGAACGAACCTTGGAAAGGTCTCATAAGAAATACAAGGGGTTCTTGTACAAAATGCGCTCGAACCCGTGCTGCTTATCCACTGTTTTATTTTCTTAAATTCCGAGGAACAATTTTCAAGGTAATCCGAAGTTTGTGTCAGAATACTAAATCCCATAATAAGACGTTAACTGGTCCGATCCAGGTCATTTCCGCCACGGCTTCGGCTGATTTAGTCTTTGTAGATTATTACGGACTTTTGCCAGAAGAGAGAGGCAAGGTTGCTTATATTTTTGTGGTAATTGATTGTTTTCCAAGTGTTTACGGCTCTACCCAGTACTCAGGGTACTGCAAGGATTTCCGTAAAGTGCATACTCCAAGACTACCTCAAGTATATTCCCATCAAGACTATTTTATCAGACCATGGAACCCAAGTTTCTGCAGAATACTGGCAGAAATCATATAAAAACCACGGAATCCGAGTCACTTTTTCATCCATCCGACACCCCGCGTCTAACCCTGTGTAGCATGTTATTAGAGAAATAAGCAGGTTGTTTAGAGTCTACTGTTGAAATGCGCATGCTAGTTGGGCTAAGCACTAAGCATATAGAATGTCTATTTAATATCGTTCCCCATATGAGCACTGGTGATATTGTAAATATTACACGTCCGAGGGATCGTTTTGCCACTTAAAATTCGTCAGAATTTGGACAGAAGTGCAAGAGGTTTCAAACATGAAGGTGACAGACTATGTATCGAAGACTACGCTTTACTTAAGGAAAGTAATATTTCGGACGCCTTCAGGAAACAAATAGCAAAGTTTCTCCCCCTATATTCCGGTCCCTTTCGTATTATAGATAGCGCGACCCGAAAGTGTACGTTTTGTTGGATGAAGAGATGGATTCCATAAAGGGGAATTATAACATTACTAACCTGAAGTTTTATCATAGGCCCGAATCCTAGGAATATCTACGTCTGTGCCCGGACAAACATAAATAGAAGCCTGGTTGTATATACCCATTTTTAATTGTTGCTTCCTGTGTTTATTATTCATATTATTTTATGCATGTATTGTTTAGTCATATTTTCTAATTGTTTATCGAGCATATTGTCTAATAGACGTTTAATTCGCCTAGTTAAGCTGGTTACTAATTAAGTTATGTTTTAGTACTAATTGCTCTAGTTCAAGTGTAAGTAGGTATTTTAATGTAAATTAAAGCTCACAGCAAATAATTCTACAAGCCTATGTTACTTGGGCCAATTAGCATTGTTGTGTGTTGATTATATTTGTTTAGAGAGTTGGCGGGGACAAAACGTGTAAAAGATAAATCTCGGTTATAATTGTACATTGGCAATACCGATGATTTACACACACACACACACGGGTGCAGATGACTGTACAAACTCCTCAAATTCCATTTTACTGGTTTTATTGTTTTGTATAGATGAATGTGTAAACTGAGAAAGGGACGCTGTATTTTCTAACGCAGTAACTCCAGCTTGTGTATCGGTCACGCCGTTATGATTTATTTGCACTTACCCTTGTAAGACTTCGTTTTAATGAGTGTATTTGATTCAGTCTGTTTAATTAGAATTGTTTGCCTGGGAACTAATTTCTCTTTATATGTAATTTATTGTAATTGCACGTATATATTTTGTGCTTTATTAGTCACTATAAAATTGTGTATGTGTAAATTCTTTTTTGTTCTTGCAGTTACCTTATTATTACCTGTGCAATTTTACTGTTGTTATATTTTATATGTACCGTAATCTGCCTTATTATTGTAATTGCTTGTTTACTTAAAGACCAGAATGATTGGCTTTAAAGGGCCACATGTTTGGTATTACAATGTTTATTCTGATTTACTTATGACACAATTGTGGGTGTGCTTACACTGTTTGTGTTTTTATTATGTTTATGTGTAGTCAAACTGCTTTTTATTTATTCCTTAATGTTATAATTTTGTACGCACTTTAACCTGATCTAATGGTATTTTGTTCTAAATTGAACCCTTTCATTATTTTATTTGTTATTTGATTTATTAATGTACTTGTGCAATTACTTATTTATGAATAAATTGGGTTTTCTTAGTGGTTCTTTCCCATCTCAGTAAATTAACGGGTTTAACCATCATTTCGCAAAGCTTGTTAATTCTAATTTGAGTAGTTTCATTGTTTACCTGTCTCACATGATGCAACACTTAACCTCATCCAAGCCTATCTAATTCAAATAACACAGCGTAGCTACCACTAGACGGACAATTCTTTTGATCAGATTAGAGTAATTAAATATCGGACTTGTAAATAAATTCTAATGTTTTAATTATTGCCAGGAAAGTCATTGTAACGCAAGCGATTAATTTGAGTAATAGCAGTATTATGGTAAGTAAAGTCAAGATACATCCCTTAGCAATTGTTGTGTTCTTGAATTTGCGTTATTGCGAAGTTCAAATGACACTTTCTAAGATAGGGTACCTGGGGACGCTAGAAGAACATGTATGGTTTGTTAAATTACCATTTAATAAAAGCAGTAACAATGGTAACTGTAATAAAATCTGTTTGCTAAAAAGATATGTTTACTTTATTCGTGCTTATTAGATTGCTGTTTCGCTCTAAGTACGTTTATATTTTTTAGTTCACTAAAAGAATCTACATCAAACATTGAAATTAGTAAGAAAAAGGAATATGCAGTTTTCTGATGGAATAAGTTTACTTATTTATTGATATTTTTACTTTAGCTGGACTTATGTCATGCAATATGTGGTTACAAAATAGTTTCATAATCCATTAATAACTAAATTTGAGTATATGTCGATTTATCCCTCTATTGTACAAGACCGCAGAGTTCTAAGGAAATTAAATTATTTTAACAAAAATGTTTATGCATCTAAATTGGAAGTCTTATTTTCATGTTTACCTATAAACAAGCTCACACTTCTATTTAAAATATACAAAGTATGTATTTATAAAGATAAACGTAATGAATCTGTAGCAACGTTCGGAAGTACAAATAGGCAAACCTACAAATTCGATTATCTTTAGTTATCAATTCTATGTAAATGTTCACCACCAACTTCAATGATATTGCATGTAAATATTCTCTGAATAGTTGCATAAACTTGCTGCAATTAGTATTTTGTAGAATATAATCATAATATACAAAAACCATTAATATACAAAATCTGCTAGAGCTCCATTTATTGCTCACCATGGTCATTAATGCGTTAATTATAATGTACAATTTTCTACGATTTTCACAAAGCAAATATTGTTTTCTTTTACAGTGTAAATTTTACAATAAGCAGTATTTATACTCATATAAAAACCTACAACTGCACTACCGCCATCTCAGGAAAGAGTAATTAATTAGAAGAAATTATTACGAAAACAATTTGAATCCGTTTTTTTAATATTAACTCGTGTTATTGTAAGTGATGAAGCAGGTTTATTCCTTGGTGACGAGGATACTACCAATTGTGTACATACTAGCTTTTTCTGAGGTGAAAAATATTAAAAATACGCACCCTTAATATTATTTTGAAGGACCAAGTTTAATACTCCTATGCTTCTATTCGATGCCATTTTGCTTCAAAATAGACTGACGTGCAAATAAACGTTAAAAGAAAACGTGTAGAACTGTTGCAAGGTTTAAGGATGCTACTAACACCGTTATCAGTATATTTAATTACGTCACGTATACACTTCAAGGCGACAGCAACACCGGATAATATAAACTGGTCACAATATGCATCCTACTCTTTTAAAATGTTTTATACAGAGGGCGTCATATTAAACACAAAATTTATTTAAAATAGCAAGTTCAAGTTGACATCCATCTATTGAATGTCTATTTAGCGCGGATGCGCATAGAAGTAGGGCACCATGGCCGCCATCTGGGATTTTCTGGGGAAAACCCATCTTTCACTTTTTTATACGGGGAAGTTTGAAGTTGACCTAATCACACTCTAGTATTTTCCCTAGGGACATGTTTATAAATCTAAACTCCTCTTTTATGGTTGAGGTATTTTCTCCTAAGACGGCAGCTTACGTTAGCAAAATTTTTAAAATATTTGTATGTATTTTTGAATGTAAATTTATACGTACAATATAATTGCTAAATACGAGTAGCAGTAATCAGGTTTTGTGTATTACTTTCTAAATTAGTTAATGATCGGAATGTAATAGCCGGTTTATATCCAGCCATTCTATTCTGATAAATAGATTTTTTTTTAGTACCTTACTTTTTAATTAAGGGTTGTGTAATACCTACTATTTTCTTTCTTTTAATTCAGCATGTGTGTTTTAAAATCATGTTATAAAAAGATTTATGATTTAGTGTTTTTAAAAGAAATTATTTTACCCATTCGATATTGGCAATCAATTTTTTAGCCTATTAAATTTAACAGGATTATATAATGTTAATGACACAGTAATTAGCTAAAGTAAACATGAACATTGATTTCTTACTACATATTGTTGTGGAATTTAAAACATGTAATTATTACTTTCCAAACATTTAATGAGGTTTTTTATAAAAACAATTTGCCTGTGTATGTACAGCATTTTGTTCAAACCGCTTTGTTATTAATTACTTTAAGGGAAAGGTAAATACGAGTTGCAGTAAGTGTGATAAAGATAATTAGGTGGTTTGTATATTTACACTCTAAAAATTAATTATGGGTAAATCAATAGCTAGTTATATATCAACTATGCATAAGTAAAAATGTAGAAAGTGTTATTAGTGTGCTTATACATGTAGCCAGCAAAACTGTTATTATAACCTTAATTTATTTATTTAGTTGCTCAAATTTAATTACAGCTAGTGCAAACAACATTTCTTTTTTTAAAAATATTAAGTGTTTGGATGCCGAGGACCTGTGTATATACAACAATTTTAACGAGAGGATGGTGATTAAAGATATCTCAAAGGTAAGAAACCAGTTTTAATATTCGTTTAGAAAACAATATTCTGATTACTGTGCCGTGTAATTAACTTTAAACAAATGCATGTTTTATGCAACTAGATATGCAACACACGCTGCACGAAATGCACGTTAATTGCCTACAAAGAGGTGAATTATAAACAACACGTTCGAAGTTTGTGACAACCTAACGCTATAGATGCATTAAACGCTTGCAATGAACAATTATTTCCGAATATATTTTCTTTAATTAAAATACTAGCAACGTTACCTGTGACTACTGCTACACCTGAACATACGTTTTCTAGATTCAAGAGACTCAAAACGTATCTGCGTAATTCTACGGAGAGACTCGATTAACGCTTATGAGCGTCCATAGGTCTATAAATATCGATACAAAGAGGTGCTGGATAATTTTGCTCTCACATCTAGACGAAAAGATTTTGTATTATACTATTTTATTTAATCTTTTTCACGTTCATTCGTCTACTTTCACTACATGCATATTACTAGCGAACTTTTCTATATCAAACTAATTTTTGTTGTTGGGTCGTCAAGCTTTGAAGTTAGTTCGTAACCCTCCTGAAAAGGATGTCTGTCTGCGGCCTTGCAGAGGTCCAAGGTTAATATTTCGAGCATAAGTAGGTCTACCGCCAAGTGACGACGGATTTCCACAGGAAATTCCCAGGCTATGTATTAGCTAGGCCCCAGTACAGATAGGTTCCCTAGGAACATTTCGGCATCGAATGTTACTATGAACTGGGCGCCACAGGCGGCTCACAAACGCCTCCTCTGTACTTTTTGGTAAGCCCTAGGACTGACCCACCTCTTCAACCGATGTAATGTTCTTTTATTAAATTTTAATAAACAAAAGAATAATTGATGTACCAGTGCAATTAAATTCAAGAAAATTAAAACATACCTTTCAGATAAATAATAATCCTCAAGTTAATCCCTAAGGCAAACCACTCGCTCACGCCACTATTGTATATAACCGAAGAGGGAAACGAAACACTTCACTCACTCACGTCACTGTTTTTTTTTATATAACTGAACCGACTAAATGCCAGAATAAAGATTGTTTAAGTTTATATGTAGCTAAATTTGTTAACCTTAGCAAAAAATTGTGAGCAATTGGAAGGGAAGAATGAAACACCTGCATAAAGTAATGTAGCATAATCTATAAGAAGTCTAAATTGCAACGTATGCGTCTAGACTTGCATAATTGATTTTATTTTCAAATTATTTCACCGGTTCATAAGGACATAACATCGTGTTTCTCTCTCAGTAACACGAGCAGACCTTATCATAGTAGTTCCGTTGGTAATGGACTGTGGGCAAAAATAAACGTTTGTGATGAAATTGCGATATTAACATATAATCTTCAACAGATTAAGCCCTATTGATTAAATTCTTTAAAAACCTGTGTTCTGAACTTAATAGGGTCAATTCTCGAAATTGATACACAAAAAATATAATAATAAGATACATACGTGATAACTAATAAATTTTTACTTTGATTTAACAACAATTTATATCAATGTTCTAGAACTTTCTATTGTGACGTATTATGTTTTTTTTGTGTGAAAATAAGTGTACAAGCTTCAATATAACATCATCCCTGAAAAATTATTAGATAAATGCAACCTTCTCTTAGCTACCCTGAATTTGGAAAATATTATCCCCTCTGCTTACCCTTTATGTAGTATACAACCATACACACACATCCGTTATGAGCTAATGCATAATGTAGCTTACCCCCACCACCAATACTTCCTATCATCCCCTGCTTACCCTTATGCAGACATTGGCATTATCTTTAGTTATCAATTCTATGTAAATGTTCACCACCAACTTCAATGATATTGCATGTAAATATTCTCTGAATAGTTGCATAAACTTGCTGCAATTAGTATTTTGTAGAATATAATCATAATATACAAAAACCATTAATATACAAAATCTGCTAGAGCTCCATTTATTGCTCACCATGGTCATTAATGCGTTAATTATAATGTACAATTTTCTACGATTTTCACAAAGCAAATATTGTTTTCTTTTACAGTGTAAATTTTACAATAAGCAGTATTTATACTCATATAAAAACCTACAACTGCACTACCGCCATCTCAGGAAAGAGTAATTAATTAGAAGAAATTATTACGAAAACAATTTGAATCCGTTTTTTTAATATTAACTCGTGTTATTGTAAGTGATGAAGCAGGTTTATTCCTTGGTGACGAGGATACTACCAATTGTGTACATACTAGCTTTTCTGAGGTGAAAATATTAAAAATACGCACCTTAATATTATTTTGAAGGACCAAGTTTAATACTCCTATGCTTCTATTCGATGCCATTTTGCTTCAAAATAGACTGACGTGCAAATAAACGTTAAAAGAAAACGTGTAGAACTGTTGCAAGGTTTAAGGATGCTACTAACACCGTTATCAGTATATTTAATTACGTCACGTATACACTTCAAGGCGACAGCAACACCGGATAATATAAACTGGTCACAATATGCATCCTACTCTTTTAAAATGTTTTATACAGAGGGCGTCATATTAAACACAAAATTTATTTAAAATAGCAAGTTCAAGTTGACATCCATCTATTGAATGTCTATTTAGCGCGGATGCGCATAGAAGTAGCACCATGGCCGCCATCTGGGATTTTCTGGGAAAACCCATCTTTCACTTTTATACGGGAAGTTTGAAGTTGACCTAATCACACTCTAGTATTTTCCCTAGGGACATGTTTATAAATCTAAACTCCTCTTTTATGGTTGAGGTATTTTCTCCTAAGACGGCAGCTTACGTTAGCAAAATTTTTAAAATATTTGTATGTATTTTTGAATGTAAATTTATACGTACAATATAATTGCTAAATACGAGTAGCAGTAATCAGGTTTTGTGTATTACTTTCTAAATTAGTTAATGATCGGAATGTAATAGCCGGTTTATATCCAGCCATTCTATTCTGATAAATAGATTTTTTTTTTAGTACCTTACTTTTTTAATTAAGGGTTGTGTAATACCTACTATTTTTCTTTCTTTTTAATTCAGCATGTGTGTTTTTAAAAATCATGTTATAAAAAAGATTTATGATTTAGTGTTTTTTAAAAGAAATTATTTTACCCATTCGATATTGGCAATCAATTTTTTAGCCTATTAAATTTAACAGGATTATATAATGTTAATGACACAGTAATTAGCTAAAGTAAACATGAACATTGATTTCTTACTACATATTGTTGTGGAATTTAAAACATGTAATTATTACTTTCCAAACATTTAATGAGGTTTTTTATAAAAACAATTTGCCTGTGTATGTACAGCATTTTGTTCAAACCGCTTTGTTATTAATTACTTTAAGGGAAAGGTAAATACGAGTTGCAGTAAGTGTGATAAAGATAATTTGGTTGTTTGTATATTTACACTGTAAAATTAATTATGGGTAAATCAATAGCTAGTTATATATCAACTATGCATAAGTAAAAATGTAGAAAGTGTTATTAGTGTGCTTATACATGTAGCCAGCAAAACTGTTATTATAACCTTAATTTATTTATTTAGTTGCTCAAATTTAATTACAGCTAGTGCAAACAACATTTCTTTTTTTAAAAATATTAAGTGTTTGGATGCCGAGGACCTGTGTATATACAACAATTTTAACGAGAGGATGGTGATTAAAGATATCTCAAAGGTAAGAAACCAGTTTTAATATTCGTTTAGAAAAACAATATTCTGATTACTGTGCCGTGTAATTAACTTTAAACAATTTTTTGCATTGCGTGTTGAGATTAATTTAAAATGACAGTGAAATTTAATTATTAGAATACAACCCCAATGAATAAATAAATTAGGTTACAATCTGTAGATAGGAATTGAAAGAAATACAATTATGCAATCTCATTTGATAAAATAAAAATGGGTCCTAATACATATTAATAAACACAGCTTAAATAAAAATCTTTTCCAATCAGAACACGTGCAATTGCCTAACCTCCAGGGGTTGTACTGCTCTTAATATGACCAAAAGTATCTTAATTAGGGTTAAAAAAGGCCACCCGAAAAAAATCCGGCACCCCACCCCAAGTCCAAGTCCAAGACCAACCCCAAGTCCAACACCAAGCTCAAGATCTAAATACACTTCTCACGTGAGCAAGTACAAAAAGGTCATAATTAGGAATGAAAATTTCATCAAGGGTTGAAAAAGGCCTCCGAAAAGAAACCATAGGGGTAAAAAACACGGTCTCACACGTGGGCGAGTAAAAACAAAAAGGCCGTAATTAGGGATGAAAATTCCATTAAAGGTTGAAAAAGGCACCCGAAAAGAAACCATAGAGGTGAAAAAATACGATCCCCACGTGGGCATATAAAAAATTGAAGGTGGGTTTTCCCCAGAAAATCCAAAATGGCGGCCATGGTGCCCTACTTTACATAATACAATACATAATAGCATTTGCAGTAAAACTGGCATCCGTGCTAAATAGACATTCAATAGATGGATGCCAACTTGAACCTGAATCACTCATGAGGTCTAAAGGACATTACAACCGTTTTTCTATTAGGAAACATAGGAGGCCGTGAATGTGACACAAGATGTCATTATAACAACTTTGTGTCAAGAATTATGTATGCATACGTAAACTTAAACGATTTTATTGAAGCAATATAACAATTTCATGTAAACCCTGTTACTTTTACATTTATCAAAAAATAATTTATAAACAAACCAGGGTAATCAGGGCGATAAACCCTTTCAAAGGGTATATCACAATACTCATGTTGCTATTTCAAAAAATCAAGATGGGTAATTTTTTAGTTAAAAAAAATTATTTGTGCAAAATATGCACAAATACATTTAGTTTCAATTCGGAAATTTTGAGTTTTGTGTGTTGAACCGTTTAAGCCTTGGTTCCAACAGCGACCCTGTATATACGCGCACACTTACCCACGCAACCAAACGCACGCGCGCGCACACCGACACACACACACACACACACACACACACACACACACACACAAAACCTACATTTCAGGGTTTTACAAAGGTTTTTCATATGGACTATGACCGATTCACTTTGATGGAAACGAATCTGCCTTACAACATGGACATATTTGGCATTCCATTGATTTAATCTTGTTAGCAATTGCAAAGCGTGTGGTGAGAACTGATATATCTCACGGATACCACTATTTAATCTGATATTGAAACATTCTTCAACAATATGTTAGGCATTTTCGTCACAAAAAAAAAACAGAATCGACTAAGTGTGTTACTCCACATGCAGAGCATATTATTGCAGCATCCACGGCAGGTTCTTAGTGGAATAATGGTACACCATATTTTTTCCTTGTTCAAAACCAAGAATCTTTTTAGTTAAAAAAGGTAGGGTAAAATAATTGAAAACAGAACCAAAACCGTTAACTACGTAGAAGCTAAACCGGAACCGAAACCGTCATTTTTTCACGCAATAACTGAAATCCTTAGTTTTGCTTAGTCGTTTTTTCGGTTAATTTCAGTTTTTAGGTTCCTAAACATTTATTGATCTGCCAGTGATATACCTACAAAATAAATTGAATAATGTTATACTATTATATGTGCATTGTGAGATGTTATTATTGTAGAACGTTTGTATTATTTATGGTGTTAAATCACACTTTGGTTTGCAAAAGGCGGTACCTTAGCTACAATCATTTATAATATGGGCTTGACGTTCCTTCGTTTCAAGACATTGGTTGTTCAAAGTTGAAAATTAGGTAAGTTAAACCAAGCACGTATAATCATAATTGATATATTATACGCACATGGTTTTACCAACCAGTATAACGTTTAAAGGATAAAGCAATCACTTACTACGTATTGGTACAAATTTAAAACAGCGTTTGTTAAGATTCCATCATTTTTATTAATCCGATTTTATGCAACATTCTTCTAGTTTTGGGACAGAAGTGATCATCTAAGGTTAGAGAAAATAAATAAAGTGCCTAGCTATTTCGAAGCATATTTCTATTCAATCAAACTAAAATAAATTAAATTTAAAGTACGTATTTCGAACATTACTTATTCGTGAATTAAATATTTTATTACTATGCCGTATGGTAAGTGGAAAAATATGCACTATTATTCTTAATTAACTTTCCAAATATCATTCACTTTATATAAGAAAATTATAATTAAAATTACATTTCTTAGAAATAAATGACGAATTGAGGTTTTCTTCGTGACGTCAGAAGCGCATGTCAAATGTCAAAAAACAGCTGATCGGGGGCAATGTTTTGTATGCGTTTAAATGAACGATTTGGCAAAAAAATTATTTTAATGTACAAAGCGATAAAATTATTCTTTGCAATTTAAAAAAAATGACAATCTGTGAACAATTTTCTGTGGAATAGGTAAATGCAAGGTTAAAATATGACAAGATTTTGTGCTGTGTTTTATAGCACATCAAGTTTATTATGCTGTCATTTAAAGTAGCTTAAACCAATTCAGGGTTGATTTTGTCTTAATTTATTGAATTAAGAATTCAGTAATGTTTTTCACTTTTATTGCCGTAATAAACTCGTTCTTTTGAGAAAGTGACAAATACTTCCTTTTTTAGATAAAATCTGATTACAAATAAAGGACGTGGATTTACTTTCACAATTTGTACTAAGAAAAATTTAAGTTCAATCTGAGTAACGTTTTTTAAAACATTTGGTTGCAAGTTAACCTCAATTACCATTATTGAAATTCTATTAAAGGTAAGGTCATTAGTGTTATATTATACATGTATGATGTACTTATAGTTTTTCTCTATGTACAGTTTAATAAAAAAAACTAATTCATGAATGATCAGTAGATGTAGGTCCATAGCCATTGTGTGATAATTCACAGATTTGTACTTTTTTGTTTAAAATTGATTATTAAATAAAACTTTAGCTGTTTCTTGGTAAGAAACGACCTACGATATTTATAATTAATTGTGGTCTAAGCCGCATACAAAAACGAAATTTCACCACACCATTGTTTAATTCACACAGGCTTAACTCTATTCAACAGAACACACTTTCAAAAACAATGTTTTTATTAAATAAACATGAATTTTCCTTAGTACTCCATATAAACACTAACAAAGGCTGACCCGCATCAGCTGATTGGGCGGAGTTAGTGATGTCAGCTGATGACGTACTTGAAAACACTATTGTGAAACATTTTCTTATCCGTCATTAATCAGATCTAACTCCTACACCACAAAAATAAACTACTTACGTAGACATTCTTTTTCACACAAATATGTGTACCTATTTGATATCCACAAATTAGAGCCTAAACAAATCGAATATGTATAAAACTGACCAGGAACCATTCTTTTGCATAATTCCAGATCTCTTGTTACCATAGATACTTATGCATTACTTCTCCCTTCACAAATTAGAGGAATAAAGAGAATGACTGAGCGACTCTTCTCTCCATACAGAGATTCTTATTTCTATTTTATCTGTTTTAGTCGAATTACAAGTTAGACATTGAAAATCAAGGTTTATTGGAAATTGGTCGGAATCGATATTAATCCTATGCTCTTTTCGCGGCCTGTTTTCTTCTAATGTTAGAAAGTGTTATGTTAGAGAGTACAGGTAATCACGAACTTAATTGTACCAACCCCACGCCAATGAAACATGTGGACAGTGAAGTGAAGCATAGTATACCATATGTCATAACAAATTTAACCCTAGGATGCATAAACCGGGCCTCTCAGACCAGGAGAGATTTTAGTTTCTCACAATTTGCTTAAAATAATTTCAATCGGCTTGAGCATTCAAATGTGCTCTAAACACGTCTTCATTCAACACGCGCTTGATTAAAAAAACATTTAAGTGTGTTTAGAAATCGAAAAATAAATCTTTTCCATTAGTACCCCGTATTTACAAGCCCGAAGCCCTTGTACAACTAGTTCCTATAAAACTAGTTTCAAGTTATTATAATTTGTCAAGCACTGCTGCGCGGAATTGTACGTATCTGAGTAGGTTGAAACCTGCATTACTGCTGGATGTATAAAAGTAGGCGAACCTGATTTTCATTCAGTTGTAATAAAAGTTGCATTGAGGGAACTTGTGAAACACATATGTCAATGGCGTCAAAAAAGAATGTGAAAAGCGTGAGATTTGGTGACGGTGTCTATGAAGAAACAGTGTCGCAGTGGGCAGCTGAAAGTGATGATCTGCCTTCTGAAGAAAGTGATGTGTCAGAAGGAGGAAATGATGACACAGAAGACACAAATTTCGAATTGGTTTCTGATGTGTATTCTGGGCCAAGTTCTGGTGATGTCAACGATAATTCAGAGGAAGATGTTGACGATATTGCTCCAAGTGGACTGGATTGGAGTTTGGAAAAAAATAAAATTCAACCACACAACGTTATTCGGCATGCACCACGGCTAGCAAGAAAACATATGGCTGCAACACCAAACGAAGCGTTTCAGTTATTTATAACTCCAGTTATTGTACAAGAAATTATGAACTGTACTAATTTAGAAGGGAGACGTGAAAAGTAAAAACGTGGAAAGATATAACTGTTGATAAATTTCTTGCATTCTGTGGTTCACTTATTCATGCGGGAGTTGACAGAAGCTGGGATGTTCCTGAGAAAGAACTATTTTGTAGTGAATTTGCCAATCATATATACCGAGCCACAATGTCCATATTTCGCTTTGAAGAAATACGAAGATTCGCCAGATTTGACGACAAGAACACCCGAAATGCGCGTTTAAAAATCTATAAGTTAGCAATGGTGTCCAACGTCTGGGATTTATTTATTCCGAAATGCAAAACCTGTGTCATACCGGACTAATGTAACTATTAATGAACAACTCATTGGGTTTAGAGGTAAATGCAGATTCGTTCAATATATGCCAAGTAAACCGGTAAAATATGGACTTCAAATATTTTGGATGCGTGAATCTTAGTCTGGTTATACTCTGGATGGTTTAGTTTACGTTGGTCGTCAGCCCGGAGAACCCCCACATAAAGACCTGGGGCTTGAAGTAGTACAAACTCTTGTGCGTGGCATTCATAATTCTGGTCTCAGTCTCACGATAGACAAGTTCTTCACTAGTGTTCGCTAGCTGTTTATCTGTTGGATAAAAATATTACTGTTGTGGTGTAATGTGAGCCCTTCGTTTAGGTGCTATTTGTATTACGCCCTCTGGTTTGGTAACCCAACGCGGTTTTATTTTACCTCGGCTTTGCTCAATCGTGTTTATAATTTATTTTATAAACGGGGTGTGGTTCGTATTAATTACTGGATAGGCTTAACACTGTCACCTTAAATAAATCTCTTAAAGCGGTTTAAAACGTGTATTAAATAAAGTTAACAATATAATAAAAACTGGTATTAACATCAACTCAAAATGTATTGGGGCTTCTTGGTCCTGGCGGCTCCTCACTCTCGTTCTCCTTGTGGGCGGCTAGTTACTGTGTGCGTAGTCGCTTCTGTGAACAGAGATATTATTTTAATCTACTCCTTACCTAATAGGTAAAATTTATGTTACGGTCCTGTATTTACAGAAGCGGGAGTGGTAGTCTCGATACCGTTTTTGGTCGGAGGCGCCAGCGCAATGAACTCGAATCGTTTCGGGGACTGAGAAAATCAATATCGTGCTTATCCTTCAGTAACTCTGGAGCGCTGAAGCGAGTATGTCGTACTCCCAGGAAATAATACACGCGAAATGCGCGTATGCAAATGCGAGATCTCGGACTGTCTTTCTTTAATTATAACTGGTTTGATTAGGCAATTAGATTATTTATTTAACGGAATTAATTACGGATTTCGATACTAAGTCTAATTATCTACAATCAATCAAGGGAACAAAATACTTGATATTAAAACTACTCTAAAACGACTTTAATAGGTTTAAGGTAAATATTGGATAATTTACGTACTATCTAATTTATTTACAAACGATATCACACTAGGTGTTTGCGATGGTTATATTGACTACAAATTTATACAACAGGTTTCGGGTGTACTCTCCTGCGATTAAAGACACCGTGTATGGTTATTGTGTTTGTCTGTATGTATTGTATGTATGAGTTTCGAGCGGGATCTCAGTAATACTCAGAAGACGTAGGCGACGGCCTGTCTTAACTGGATAGACTAAGAGAAAGGTCGCAGGTATTTACAGCCCTGTAACAACCCTTCACCCTCAAGTGTTTGCGAATGACGTCGGGGGTTACCCCTGCGTAGCACTCTAGGTGTTAGTGTACTTTGTATTTGCGAGTGACGTCGGGATCTACCCTGCGTGGCACTCTAGGTGTTAGTGTACTTGGTATAACTCCTGGAGACTCAGCCCGGCGTTATTTACGTTCTGTAGTGTTTGATTGTAAATTGTCAGATTTTATAACTTTACAACTTACGTGTCTATCAATGGCAGTACAGGATTAAACTTTAGGTTGCTCGGTGCGAGGTGGTGCGCGTTATCACACGATCGCGATGGACTCTTCGACGGTGAATAACAGGTCGGTGCTTACACGAAGCAAACGGTACGGTGGCGGCTGCTGGATATCGGCTTGACTTGAATCTACTGCGATTCTCTGGTACGGTGGCGGCTGGATATCGGCTTGACTTGAATCTACTTCGATTCTTCTTGTATCTCACGCGCGTTGCGGGTTTATAAAGGTGCATCTGTGGGCGGCTTCGCGGCTACCGTGCGGGGGATGCCGTTCTGCGATTGGTTGTAATCGTTCTGACGTGCAAAAACTTACGGGTTTTTAGAAATACACGTCAGCGGTGATTAATAAATTATTCGTTGTGCAATATCGCGTAAACTTTTGAAATTTTAGACATAGGATGGTCCGCAAATAATTTATGCTAAAAAGCATACGTAAAGGACGCTGGTTCTTTACATACGACCCTTTCCTCTTCTTGTGGGAGATCCGTCCGCTTGACCTTCACCCTCACGCCATCAGGCATGATGACGCTGACGCGGCGGCGATTGCGTCGCTGGCGGCGGTTAAGGCATTCCGGGGGCGGCATAAGGCGGGCCGGTTCGGGGACCTCCTGGATATGCAGGTCCTTCATTCCTCCGGTGACCTCGGTTGTCCGGCGCAAATGATCCGGTGTGTCCGGGGTCTTCGGTCTACCGTCGGGGTGGTGACCAATAGTATGCCGTACCCATACCGGATGGTCCTGGAGACGGTGTGCGGGGCGCAGGAGGCAAAGATTGTTTAAACGGGGCCATGTTGTGGGAGATAGCATTTCTGGTTTTATTCTTTGCTTTTATATGATTTCGAATACGCGGGTTTTTGATAGCCGTTAAATTTTCGACGTTACCATTGGTAGTTGGTCTTGTCTGATCGGTGACGTCAGTCGCATTTCTCAAATCTTTTACATGCGCTTCTCCCGCGCTTTTCCTACTACCGGGTTCTCGGAGCTCGACAATTACGGGCGATTTTATTTTATACATGAGGTAAGGACCGGCATACTTTTTCGCTAATTTCGCGGAAAATTCTTTCGCTTTGCTGGACAGGTAATGTGTTTTACGATATACGAGATCTCCTTTGCGGGGGCGGTAGGCTCGGTGACGAAGGTTGTAATGATACCGTTGTACTTCATAGGTCTTTGCTAATGAGTCTCTAGCAAGTTCTTGTAGATCTTTTAAATACTTCATGTGTTGTTCTTGATCAGCTGCGGATACGGCGGTTTGTATTGTCGGCGGTTGTTTCTGGGTTGACCATGCCCTCGGTGGTTCTAATTCTCTACCGAGATTAAGTAAGGCTGGGGAGAAACCAGTTGATCCATGCTGTACGGTATTGATGGCGAATGCTATTTCCGGCAGGTGCGCGTCCCATTCTCGCTGGTTATTTCGCGTAAATTGTGCGATCATCGTCCCGATCACTTTATTGGTCCTTTCCACCGGGTTGGCATGTGGGGAGTATGGTGGAGTAGAACGATGGTTGATCCCATGATCCTTCAAGAACGTGCGGAATAATTTGCTTGTATACTGGGGGCCGTTATCGGAGATCAGGTGTCGGGGAGTTCCAAAGCGATATATTACTTGTTCTTTTAACGCTTGGATAATCGGCGGACTGGTAGCGTTGCGGAGCGGTTTAAGTTCGACCCACTTAGTTAACCGGTCTTGGAAAACTAACAGGAATTTATATCCTTTCCTTGAACGCGGCAGCGGTCCGATAAGGTCTGTACTTACATTGTTCCACGGTTGTCCAGGTCGCGAAAAGTACATTTCTCCTTGCGGCTTTTGTGTACTACCTTTGTAAGTCTGACAACTTCTACACGCTTTTACGTATTTTATAACGTCCGATTTTATGGTGGGCCAGTAGTAATTGCGGTATATGCGGCATAGTGTTTTCGCAATTCCCAGGTGTCCTGCGGTGGGAGCATCGTGACATTCTTCCAGGATATCTCGGCGCTTTTCTAGTGATACACAAATTTTCCAACTAGGATGGCTTCCCATCTCTTTTTCGGGTGTCGGATCAGGGAATGATTTAAATAGTTGTCCTTCATCTATTTTATATCTTGGGTGTTGATCAGGGTGTTCTCGGACTTGCTGTATCAAGTATTGATACCACGGACAGGTTACTTCTTCGGTTTCCTCCACCTCTAATGGAGACAGGTCGGCTTTTATTTCATAGTCCTCGTGTAGGCCATGAATTCCACTCAAGCTTCCTTGGACGGAACTTTGTAAGGGGATACGTACTCCGGTAATTTTCTCGGGAAAGAGTCTATCATCGTAGGAACGATCTAATCCTTTATCTGGTTTCTTTCGTGTAAACTGCGCTACGGTTTGTAGCCAAGTGGTCCACTCGCTGGCGGTTGTTTTATTTCCAGGTGTCAGAGCCGGGGTAGTAAAAAGTTCCTGGTGTCCCTTTACCGGCGTCTGGAGTTTCCCGACCGCGGACAGGGGCAGTCGCGGGATAATACACCTTCTTTGCTACATCTCGAGCAAAAATCTTTAAACGGTTCTCTACACCTCTCTTTGAAGTGTCCTGTTTTTCCACATCTCCAGCAGACGGTGGAGCGGTCATACGGGGTGGTGATCAGTGTTGGAACGGTTGTAGTGGTGTTGATTTCACGGGGACGGTGTGCTGGTGTGTCAGGAGCTGGTGTTAGACCACTAAAGTGTACCTTCTGGCGATTGGGACTGGGAGATGGCGAGGGCGTCCGCGGAGGTAGCATTTCGAATTGGGTGGCCAACTCGAGAAGTTCGGTCAGGTCTTTGAAATCTCTCTGGCGGATGTAATATTTATATTCCACCCTCAGGTTGTCATACATACGTTGTAACTGTTCTTCTCTGGACATATTTCCATGGCGGCGCATTAGGGTCAGGACGGCAGTCACGTATTCGGTGGCTTTTTCTCGGGGTTTTTGTAGTCTATTGCGGATTTCCTCCTCCAGTTGAAATTGATGTCGCGGTGGTAAAAATTGTATTTTAAAACTGACCAAGAAACCTTTCCAGGTCGTCCAGGATTGTTGATGGTTTCTGTACCATAACAGGGTGCTTTCCTTTAATAATTCCGGAAGGGCGAGTAATAGATCACGGTCGGTGATGTTGTAGCAGGTTTGTAATTCCTCTACTCTTTCCAAGAAAGAAATCGGGTCGCTGATACCGTCGTATTTCACACCCCATTTGCGTATTCTATCGCAAATATCGGCGCGTCTGGTTCCGGTAATGTCTAGGTGTTCCCCAGCTGGTGGTGGTGGTATCGGAGCGGCTAATGTTAGTATTTCTGTTGTTGGTGCGGTTACTTGTCCTTCTCCGGTGCGTAGGTATTTTATTATCCTGGCTCGAAGTGCATCTACATTTCCGCCTGTCTCTAGTTTATATTTCCTAGCCTCTGTTGCTAATTCATCCTTCTTGAGATGGTAAATCCATCCCACTCTGGTGTCAGTATCTTCAGAGTCCCTCGGTATACTCATCCTGTAACAGACAGATTAGTGTCTCTGGAAAACAAAAATATTTGATTACTGGTACTTCTGCGGTCCTTTTAGAATCTGTAAACGGAAAACTATTTAAGGTGTTCAGTGTTTTTCGAGCCCCACGTTTAGCGCCATATGTAATGTGAGCCCTTCGTTTAGGTGCTATTTGTATTGCGCCCTCTGGTTTGGTAACCCAACGCGGTTTTATTTTGCCTCGGCTTTGCTCAATCGTGTTTATAATTTATTTTATAAACGGGGTGTGGTTCGTATTAATTACTGGATAGGCTTAACACTGTCACCTTAAATAAATCTCTTAAAGCGGTTTTAAAACGTGTATTAAATAAAGTTAACAATATAATAAAACTGGTATTAACATCAACTCAAAATGTATTGGGGCTTCTTGGTCCTGGCGGCTCACTCTCGTTCTCCTTGTGGGCGGCTAGTTACTGTGTGCGTAGTCGCTTCTGTGAACAGAGATATTATTTTAATCTACTCCTTACCTAATAGGTAAAATTTATGTTACGGTCCTGTATTTACAGAAGCGGGAGTGGTAGTCTCGATACCGTTTTTGGTCGGAGGCGCCAGCGCAATGAACTCGAATCGTTTCGGGGACTGAGAAAATCAATATCGTGCTTATCCTTCAGTAACTCTGGAGCGCTGAAGCGAGTATGTCGTACTCCCAGGAAATAATACACGCGAAATGCGCGTATGCAAATGCGAGATCTCGGGACTGTCTTTCTTTAATTATAACCGGTTTGATTAGGCAATTAGATTATTTATTTAACGGAATTAATTACGGATTTCGATACTAAGTCTAATTATCTACAATCAATCAAGGGAACAAAATACTTGATATTAAAACTACTCTAAAACGACTTTAATAGGTTTAAGGTAAATATTGGATAATTTACGTACTATCTAATTTATTTACAAACGATATTACACTAGGTGTTTGCGATGGTTATATTGACTACAAATTTATACAACAGGTTTCGGGTGTACTCTCCTGCGATTAAAGACACCGTGTATGGTTATTGTGTTTGTCTGTATGTATTGTATGTATGAGTTTCGAGCGGGATCTCAGTAATACTCAGAAGACGTAGGAGACGGCCTGTCTTAACTGGATAGACTAAGAGAAAGGTCGCAGGTTTTACAGCCCTGTAACAACCCTTCACCCTCAAGTGTTTGCGAATGACGTCGGGGTTACTCCTGCGTAGCACTCTAGGTGTTAGTGTACTTTGTATTTGCGAGTGACGTCGGGATCTACCCTGCGCGGCACTCTAGGTGTTAGTGACTGGTATAACTCCTGGAGACTCAGCCCGGCATTATTTACGTTCTGTAGTGTTTGATTGTAAATTGTCAGATTTTATAACTTTACAACTTACGTGTCTATCAATGGCAGTACAGGATTAAACTTTAGGTTGCTCGGTGCGAGGTGGTGCGCGTTATCACACGATCGCGATGGACTCTTCGACGGTGAATAACAGGTCGGTGCTTACACGAAGCAAACGGTACGGTGGCGGCTGCTGGATATCGGCTTGACTTGAATCTGCTGCGATTCTCTGGTACGGTGGCGGCTGGATATCGGCTTGACTTGAATCTACTTCGATTCTTCTTGTATCTCACGCGCGTTGCGGGTTTATAAAGGTGCATCTGTGGGCGGCTTCGCGGCTACCGTGCGGGGATGCCGTTCTGCGATTGGTTGTAATCGTTCTGACGTGCAAAAACTTACGGGTTTTTAGAAATACACGTCAGCGGTGATTAATAAATTATTCGTTGTGCAATATCGCGTAAACTTTTGAAATTTTAGATATAGGATGGTCCGCAAATAATTTATGCTAAAAAGCATACGTAAAGGACGCTGGTTCTTTACAGTGGGTGCACTATGTCAGTATAAGCGTGACATTCCGAAATAAATGGAAGCCTCAAAAGATCGTGTAGTCTGATTTCGAAATAACGTATCCATGGTAAGTTACGCACGCAAAAAGAACAAATGCGTAATTTTACTAAGCACCATGCACCACGACGCATCTATCACTGATGACGCTAAGAGGAAGCCTGAAGTCATCACTCATTATAATAAAACAAATGGCAGTGTTGACGTCATGGATCAAATGGTGTCGACATACACGTGCAACAAGCAAAGTAAACGATGGCCCATTACATTTTTCTTCATCATTGATGTTGCAGCACTCAACGCATACAGGTATAGTCTTTACGAAGGAACATCCAAACTACAACATAGGAGTGACTCACAAACGCAGATTGTTTTTGAAAAATTTGGCGAAGGAACTAGTGACACTACATATGCAGAGATGATCTGCTAACCTTAACCTACGGTGTAGTGTCCGGAAATGCCTAAGCTGGTTTATGAAATCTCTGGTCCGCCAGCCGCTCTAACAAATGCAACAATTAAGAGAAAGAAATAGTGATCGTAAAAGCACAATATGTATTAGTTTTAAAAACAATATCTGTAATTAGTGTAGTATTAGAATGTGCACTAAATGCTTGTCTATTCCTAAAAAAATTTTAAACAATGTTCATTTTCATATTTAATCTCACGTTTGTAATGTAATAAATAAATAAAGTTTTACTTCAATAACTTTGTTTCTATTCTGGCTATACGTGATTTTATATAACGGGTCTCAGAAGCCCGGATTATGTAAATGCCGATATTTTATTGGTTAAGTATCCTAGGGTTAAAATCGAAATTAACAGCGCTTAATTCATTCACCGCCTACAAGCCACAAATATTAGCTGTGTTAGCGTTGTACAAAACCGCATTATTTATATTATGTTTGTTTGACTTACCATATTATGAATCTTGTGATACCTTTAATATACACCAAATAACCAGATATCTATATTCTCATGTATAAGGATCCTAGTTATGTAGGGGATGGCGGGGTAACTGCGCCCACTTAAGCAAAAAAATTTATATATTCTAAACCAAAAGCTCAATCACGCTGTAACTAGTGGATGTTGTTGTCAAAACATTATTCAATACTGGGGTAAAGTCAAATTTACATGAATTCTAAAGAACAGAAAAATATTATAAAAATAAAAACATGTGAGTGAGCGGAATTGCCCAACTGTTAGTGCGTAATGACGCTCACTTATTTTGTGTGTACCTAACCAATTTTTTATATCAAATGAAAAAGTAATTTTATTGCCGGTAGATATAATATAAAATATAACACATTTAGTTTACAAAAGTCGCAAAAATATCCCGTAGCTTTGTCAACTCGACTGCATTGTTGGTGGGCCCATTAGCCACATACTGTGCACCGGAACCAAATTTTATTATTTCGTCCGAACTTTCCACAAAAAAAAACGCATTCATTGTTGTTTTTGTTATGTTATAGGGGAATATAGTACTGAGGTGCTTCCAAATCATCATCACTATTATCGTCACACACGTTATGTTCTTCGAGTTCATCTTCTGATGAACTGTTTTCTGACAAAGTAAAAATTCGTCGGACGCTTTTTATTTCTTTCTTTCCTTTGACAGTTGTATTCTTCTTGTTCTCTGCCAACTTTCTTTTTCTCTGATCTGCTTCCTTATGCACCGATTTGAAAGGTGTAGAAGTCAAAATTTCTGAATGCTGACGTTTCCTTCCTTTCGTATTAGACTGATATGATCCTGACGGTTGAGGAATAAGTGAAAAAAACTCAACTGACACGCGTGTTTCTACATTACCTTGAGTTTTACTGGTTGATGGTTGTTCATTATCGATTTGGTTGTTAGGATTGGTCGTTTGTTGAGTTAGCAATTCAGACGCAGTAAAGATTTCGTCTGGAAAAATATTTGGATTAACTGGAAATATTCTTGTCGTCTCAAACCCTTTAGTAGCTTTTTCTACTGTGGCTACGAGACCATATGCTTTGGAAAATACAGCGGGCAAAACAGATGAAACGAGCTTTTGACTAGGATTAACTTTCATAAATAACTGACTCATAATTGTATGCAGCCTTTAAAGGCCCATAAAATGTAACGTCCAGGGGTTGTAGTCGATGCGAGCTCTGTGGTGGAATTGATAACATTGTTACACCATTTTCCCGACAGTAGGTATAAATTGGTAATGAAATATAACTAGAATGATTATCTAAAATCATTAAGACGCGATTAGTTTGAGATGCTTTTGTAAACGCAAGGAAATGTTTCATATAAATGCGGAATACTTCATCTGTCATCCACCCATTTTTGGAACACTCATAAATATTGGTCCACCTCGTTTAAGACTTTCTGCCATACGCGTTCTCGCATAAATAAACAAAGGAGGCACATACGTCCCGGAAGCACTATTGCACAACAGACAGTCATTATTTTTCCTCTTTCCCAACTAGTAGTTACTTCAACTTGCTTTTGTCCCTTAGGGGCAATGATAGATCGTGGCTTGTGTACCGTGGTAATACCCGTTTCGTCTACATTAAACATTCTGTCGGGTGTAAAATTGTGTGTATTCATTAACTCTACAAGATTAGAAAAAAACCGGTCTACCTCGGGTTTGGTAAAGGCAGTAATTCTATTAAGACTCGTTGGTTCAGGTTGGCGTAGGCTCAAGCTTGGATTGTTTTTTAGAAACAAATTCAACCAATCTCTTCCTGCTAAACGTCGTGTTTTGTTAAACGTATTTTTAATGTGGTTTATTTTGCATACTTAAAAGCTACTCGCCTTAGCTCTAGGGGTGTTAACCCAAAAAAACAAATTCGCTAGATTCAAACAACGATTTGCTATCTCACGCTGTTTTTCATCATTAAATGTCGGCTTTCTTCCCAGTTTTGAATGGTAGCATTCTCGAGCTTTAATTCTATCCCTCAGAGAACTGTACGGTACGTCAAATCTGTGTGTCGCCTCACGAACTCCTACTACACCATTTCTTACAGTTTTAACTGCTTCAGTCATTGCTTCAATACTCCACGAAGCTTTATTGGTGGTTCTCTGTCTTGTTCGAGGCAGTGTACAATTCCTATATAAAAAAAAGAACATAAATGAAATTAACATAAAAATGTCAGTGGGGGTAATACCGCTCACTGAGCGGCATTACCCCAGCTAATTGAGCGTTACTACCCCTCGTCGCACGTTTTTTTTAGGTAGAGTTGATCTGACCTAACCTTGAAACTTAAGAATTCGCTTCATACCGGCACTTCTTCGAAAAATGATACTAATCTCGTGGGGTACTACATTGTAAACTCAAACAAAACTTAATTAACTACTTACCGTTTTTTTATCAGCGATTTCTTATAACAAAATCTCAAAAACAGCTTATATTCAACAAGCACACGTTTTACTACGAAACACGTTTGTTGGGTATCTGCACTGTGTTTATTAAGACTATAGCTAGGTGGCGGCACATGTTTGATCCAACATTTTTGAAAACTGACGCAAAATGATGGTGAGCGCAATTACCCACTGAGCGTCATTACCCCGCTCTCCCCTATATACGGGGTGGCTAGATTTCGGCAAGTAAATTCTGTAAAGGAGTAGAGATACACAAAAACTGATACAGATGTCATGGGTTGTTGTTTTTTTCTCTTTTAATTTGTTCGCTATCCTTCAATTGTCAATTTTTCCCATTTCAAAAAATTGTTATAATTAGCTTTATTTGACAAGTTAGAGCTACAATACTGCAAACATTATTTGTGTAGTTTGCAGCGAGATTACGATGGTCTAGTGAAAAATTAAATATAGTACAAGGTTTTTGACTCATGGCATAAACTGATATTTTTTAAATAGAAATTTATGTTGTTTTTCACCCATTAAAGTCTGTTTTTTATGCTTTATAAAAATGTAAATACAATATTATTTTTAACTAAATAAATGCTGCTGTAGTTAATATATTTTAAGGTAGGATTGAAGGTACGCTATGTTAAGAAGCGGTAAACAGAGGATATGGTGCCGCTGTGTGACGTCATCGTAGCTGTCTGAACAAGACAGCTACAACAAGGCGAGTATCTATTTTAGATAAGATAAACAAAACTACTGCAACCTAACATAATTAGATAAGATAAACAAAATTAGTGTAACCTAACAAAAGTAGATTAGATTACCAAAACTACAGTAACCTAAACAAAAAATTGCATGGTCCGGGATTCGAACCAGCACCAACAGCGTGGAAGGTGACCGCTACCCCACCAGCGCTCTAGCAGTTTGACATTGAAAGTGATACTTAAACCATTAAAGAAATTCCTAATTATATAGATAAGGCATGCGCAATTTGTCATCGGCACCACATCCTATGTTCCTCTGTTTACCGCCTCCTCACTATGGTGGCAAATTTAACGAAAGGGTTCCTATGAAAAATATTAATTGGTACGCCGTTTAAAACTTTTTTTTCAAAATCCTTCCTTGTAGTTAGTTAAAGTACTATATAACTTTTAAAAAATGTGTTAAACAAGATGCTGAAGTAAAGGTGCGTTCATTTACTTTTTAAAGTAGATTACGATAACGCAGCCAGAATTGAAATATAGTGACAGGTATTTAAATTAAGACATAAATTTTGTTTTATTCTGTTTGTTTGGCTTTTCAACAATACAAAGACGATAATACTATCTTAATAACTGGGAAGTTACAGAATAATTAGCAATTGACGATGAACAGACAATGGTAGGGTACCTGACAAAAACTAAATAATAAACCAACGAAAGATATTAAAATTACATTAACTAAACATACTAACATTATATTGTTACTTTAATTAAAAATAACATAATTGCTGTTTATTACTTTCCCTTGTATTATTTGCTTAACTTTCCCTTACGAGGAATTTTTGGTTTCTGGAAATTTTTGATAACTATCGAACGTCAAAATAAACTTTAGGTAAAGAATATGGAGTGGATTTACACAAAAACTGATATAGGTGTCATGGGTCGGATTTCAAAGGGTGCCTTTTGTGGCTTATCAATTGTTTTCTATCTCTTTTTATTTGTTCGCTATTGTTAAAGGAAAAGAACTCCGCGTCAGACAATATAGTGTCCCCTTCATTGTTAGTATGAGTTTGCATTGTTGACTGTTTACTAATATTTTCGCCCGTGTAGAGAATATAATGCGTGGACAAACATGACACGATAAACCTCAGTTAATTGTTATAAACGATACCGGGGTTTACAGACACGGTTCCAGATAATATTAAAACCACCTCGAATACCCTCTTTACTGAAACTAGCCCGTTCTTATTGTTTTTAAATGCAAAGAGATACATAGATGAACATGTAAGCTGAGAAAGGGATGCTGTAGTTTGTAACGTAGTCACTCAAACTTTCGCGGCACTGCTTGCCGATAGGTTAGCGGTCACTTCGTTATGATTTGTTCGCATCTTACCCTTGCAAGGCTTTGTCAATGATTTTTTTTATTCAACCCGCTTATTTTTTTGTTTTAATTGTTTGTGAACCGATTGCTTTATCTATGTAATTTATTGTAATTGTACGTATGTCCTGCATTATTATTTTCTTATTTACTTTGGTGTTAACTTAAAGACTGGCATGCTTGGTTTTATAACAGCCACATGTTTGGTATTACAATTTTTATTCTGATTTATTTGACACAATTGTGGGTGTGATTTTACCGTTTGCAAGTTTTTTTTTTGTGTTAATTTGTCGTTAAACTGCTTTATTTTTTCTGTTACTTAATTTTGTAATTTTGTACGTACTTTAACCTGATTTAATGGTGTTTTGTTATATATTGAACCCTTTCTTTGTTTTTTTTATTCTTTGATTTATTAATGTACTTGTGCGATTATTTATTAGTAAATTGGGTTTTCTTGATGGTTCTTTCCCAATTTAGCAGATTAACGGGTTGAACCATTGCGCAAAGCTCATCAAAATTCAAATTTTAGTAGTTTCATTGCTTACCTGTCCCACTATGATGCAACACTTAATCTCATCCAATCCTATCTCATTCACATAACACGGCGTAGCGTGCCACTGGACAGCTAATTCTTTATATCAGATTTGGGTTTTGCGAGTAATTCAATATCAGACTTTTAAATAAATTCTAATGTTTTAATTATTACCAGAAAAGTCAATGTAAGGCAAGCAATTAATTTGAGTAAGAGTAGCATTATTGTCAGTATAGTCAAGATACATCCCTTAGCGATTTTATAGTCTTAATTATTGAGAGTAATTTCAAATTACACTTTTAAGGATAGGGTACCTTGGGACACTACAAGCTATACCAGGACTAAGAGGGCTACCCATTGCTACACCATCAAGTTGTTCATAGAATTTATTATTGCACTGAAAATAAGTCGTAGTGAGTAATATATTCAATAGTTACTTTTAGAAGGACTTTTATAAAACGTGAAACATCAAGACATCGTCGTTTTCAATTTTGAAATTATGTATTTTTTCAATAATAAGAATTTTGAATATAATGAGGTGTTTTACTTATATGAGGTTGTAATAGAAACGTAAAATGTTTTGCAAGATTATACGTACGAGAACCAATTGCACTAACAATAGGCCTTAAAGGAACATTAGATTTATGGATGTTTGGTAAACCATATAGTTTTGATGAAAGAGCTTCAGAGTTAGTTTCTTTTAGTTTTTTAAAAGAAACTTTTGTAGGATCGTTTGGTAGTTCACGATAAGTCTGTGGTTCCAACAGTTATTCTACTTTAATATTATAGTCGTTCATATTTAATATAACAGTTGGATTACTTTTATCTGATTGTAATATTATTATATTTTCATGATGAAGATAACTGTAGGCGTTATCAAAGCATTTAGATTTGTATAACTTAAATACAAAAATACATCATAAAAAAATCCCAAAAAGATAAGTATTTTAAATATGTGTAATAATGGAGTAAGTTTATATTTTCATACTTTTGAAGAGATTCAAAAAAGACTAATTGATTGTAACTGCTTAAATTTGGTAGCATAATCTGTTTTTGGGAGTGGTGCGACCTTAGGATTGAAAATATGTGATAGGGCGGTCTAGGACATTTGGGCACGGCGACACGTGGACGCGAGATTTTGGGCGCGGAGACACTTGGACGCAAGATTTTTGGGTGCGAGGTATTTGGGCGCAAGAAAATTAATAACGCCTACATTTTCTAAATAAATATTTATTATCTTTCAATCGTACATATACAATGATATAACTAACAAGTAAAATAATTACGGATTCATTTCGTAATTGTAGGAAATAGCTTTCAAAAATTCAATATTTCTATTGTTGATACCGTCTACATTATTACATCGATTGTTATAGTCTTCAACAAGATTTTTAATTCTTCTATCAGCTTGGATAAATTGTCGGTTTTTTGGACTTGGCTTGTTCCCCACAAGTAACCGCTCATAAGCAACATCTCTCCCGCGTTAAACAGTTTTCAGCCTATCGATACATTTCCAAATGGTTGGGTGGTTCATCGATAGCTCTGCTTTTAGTCTTCTGTGGGAGGCCTCGGTGTGGTTGTTTGTCCTATCATTGTTCGCCAATACCCAATTATGTACCGACCACAACGCTGTCGGAAATATTGCTTGGCGTCGTCCGCTTCCCCTCCTATTTGGACGTCCTAAATATGAATGAATCCTCAAACCATTGTAATGCGGGCTCTAGCTCTGCAGGCAATACAGCTGATAATTATTCGATAGCTTCATCCAAATGGTCCATCGGTAGAAACAAAGACGTTATCATGCGCGCCTTAACAGCAAATCTACGTCATTATTATATCTCTCAAGAGGATTCAAGTGTCCCAAATGTTTTCTCAGGTTCTTCGTTAAATGAAACAAACAACCCATCATGTCTGCACCTGGAAAAGCGCTCTTGAAACGCCAATTCAAAATCGCAGATTTTTCTGGGGTGTAGATTTGGTTGAAGCTTAAGGAGCTCGATCATTTTTGTAGATGTTCCCGTTTGCCTATTCGGGTGAAGTGTATAAACTACGAGATGAACTGCACTAAATCTTTTAGCCATTATTACGTTACTTGATAGAACAACGGTGGAGTGATGGAAAATGTTCCATCAATGTTCTCAATTTGTTGATTCATTTAAAATGTAAGAAAATGCTTATCTCGTCTGTTTTTTTCTTCTACTCGCAGTGGAGTTGCGGTTGCAACCTGTACATTGTTTCTTTTCCTGTAAACCATTTGTTTTCAAAGCATTCGAAGCTGGTAAATTTACTTGTGCTGCCAACGACAAGTTTGCTTCGTTAAGACACATATTAATGATTTGCGATGTTGTTTCCATCGTTCCAACAGCACGAGTTTTTATTGCACTGCAAACCACCCTGTTTTCTATTTTCGCCGGATTACTGTCATGTGAAGGGTTAATTAACTCATGCGCAATAAACGCCGCCTAAGGTATAAAGACGACTCTTGCAACCTTGACTTTTCATTTCACAGCGCCAAAATGTTTATGTTCCACACGCACTAAATTTGTCAAAGGCATATGGACTTGTCACGTTTGGAAACTACTTCCATTTTTAATTTGAAAAAAAAAAAAAATAAACGGAATACTATCACTCTGACGTCAAACAGAAACTGATCGATATTCTGAAATTTTCGGTATTTAAAACTAATTGGGAAGTAATAATAATATTGGTGATATTTATTTAATTACTAAAGAAAAACAAAACAAATCGGTAATATGTATCTAATTAGATATTAATACTAACGAGTAACTGAAACAGAAAAATAGTTTCTAGAGTTCTATAATTACCAAGCGGGAATCATATAATTACAGTACGCATTCAATTTCCTAGCGCCTAAATGTCTGGCGCTCAAATAATCCATCGCCCAAATGTCTGGCGCTCAAATAATCCATCGCCCAAACGGCCGCCTTCAAACGGTCGCGCCCAAATGTCAGGAACCGGTGGGTGATAGGGTAGTAAAACATAGCATTATCCTTTTAATACAAATGTTATTTATAGGTACGAATTATTTATAGTATATTAAACGGTATGGTCGGTGTAGAAATTGCTCCGATTAAAATATATAAAATGTGTAATAAAGTAAGTTTCGTTAAAATGCATCACTTCCGGATCAGCATCTCACAAGATTCTCTAAAATCTATACAAGAAAAAAATGAAAAACTACATGAACGCGTGGGCGTAAGTTAAGACTTATCGTTAAATTTGTAAGTTGCCAAATGTGTAACCTCGTAATGGAAATAAGTATACATTTAAGCGATTTTTTTTAAGATCTTATAGTACAAAACCTTAAACAATTTGAAGAAAAAGGGTTTTAAAAATATGTGGACATTGGATGGCAGTCATCTGGAACAATACGATCTATATTAAAAATTTTGATCTTAAATTGTTTAATGAACTCTTGGCATGACAGCTTTGGTACTTAATTTACGAAACTGTTGAACCCAAAGATAAATTTATTAACATTACTCATAACACAGTTATTTGATGTTCATGCACCTTTTCCACAACTCTAAAATTCTGAGTTGTCACTTAGAAACAGGGATTTAAACCCAAATCACTGAGGGTATGTATAATATATTTTAATGTTACCGTGCAGAAGCACTTACATTTGACAAAAAATATCACAGAGTTGATTATATGAAAAATACATAAAAAATAACACAATGTACATGACTAAATTATACAAAATTTTTTTTCAACAAATTCCTGAAATGAGTAGAACGCATTTCGGCTTAAGTAGTTTTCCGTATTTTTTTTTAATTTGTTGATTTGTCTCGATACCCTAAGCCCGAAATTAGTCTCTCTGAATTGCATAACATAAAGTGCTTTGAATGAGAGCATAATATGCGGTTTTTATAATGCCATCAGAGACATTGCTTGCAAGCTGTCGCAAAAGAAAAATGAACTTGCACAGTCTTGCAATGAAGATTGAAATTTAATCGAGGGTCAATGAGCCAACCTAGAAACTGCGTGGGGAACAATGTATATTCCTGTGTAGGATTTTTGCAATGTAAAATGCATAAGAGCAGTTTTTGAAAAATTAATTTTCAATTTGTTAGCTATGCACCAATGATTGATTGAGTTTAGATTATTATTAGCTTTTGCAAAAGCTAAACTGGTATCTTGCTCAGTAGAAATAAGTGTAGCACTGTCTGCGTATATAATACAAGTTACATCAAATGACAAGAAAGAAGGCAAGTCATTGATGTAGATAAGAAAAAGCAAAGGCACCCGAAACTGCGTGGGGAACAATGTATATTCCTGTGTAGGATTTTTCCAATGTAAAATGCATAAGAGCCGTTTTTGAAAAATTAATTTTCATTGAAATCTCTGGCTTAAGAAAGATAGTATTAGTGCACAGCTACTTGGACTGAAATTATAAGCATGTCTTAGCTTATTAATTAAGCTACGCATTCAAAGGCCTTAGAGATATCGACGAACGTCGCTACTGAATTTATTCGCCTCTGAAAACCATCCAGTATTACGCATGTGAAATCAATTATCGCATTAGCTGTACCCTTGTACTTTCGGAAACCATAGTGCTTATTGTAAAAGAGCTTATTATGTTCAAAGTAGGTAATTATTTGATTGTACAGTATGACCTCAATAACTTTAGAAAAGACTGGAAGGATTGATATAGGCCTAAACTCTGCAGTATCATTAGTTCCAGTTTTTTTTAGGTGTAGGTAGAACTAATGCAGTTTTTCATTCTAAAGGAAAGATTCCCGACACAATTATAAAATTAATTACTAATGTAAGTGGAGGTACCAGTAAACTAATGTTTTTTTTAATAAATGTTACATTTAACTCATAAATATCCTTACAGCTACTAATTTTTAGTTTTAGTAGAGCACCTCTAACTGTAATTTGAGAAACTTCCGCAAACTCAAAAAATAGTTTTTGATTTACACAAGTACAATAATCATAGGATTTACATCAACATCTGGAATGTTACTAACATTATTCGCAGCATTAGAGAAATATTGAACAAATTCATCAACAGTCATTGTTGTGTGAATTTGGGTATTTCAGTTTCTGTGTGAATTTATTGACCACATGGTGTGGGTAGAATTATTAGAATAATATATGTTTATTGTTAGCTTCAATATTTGCAGCTTTGATTTCTTTCTTGTACTCACTTACACGTCTTGTATAAACTAGTAAAAAGTTTATTTCTAAAATTTCTAAGTTTGTCCATAAACCATATCAAGTTATTGTCACCAGACCTAATGTTAATTTTCCGTGTAAGGAAACATAATAGAAATATTATATAAAATTCACTAAAAAATGTTGAAAATGAGGCATTACCACATTTAACATCATTAAGTAAAATATTCCACTCATATTCACAAAAGCTAGAAATAAAATTGATAGTGCCCTTGTTAAGATACCCGACGATAACATGACATTATATATGGTTTTTGTACATGGATTTCTTAGTAAAAAATTTTTTCTCTTGCCCTATATGATCAGATAAATCACATTCAATATTACTTGAAATAAAATTCTTGGTCACGAAATTAATAAATATATGCAATTTTTATCGGAGTAAGAATTGTTTAAATAAAACCATACTGGTTTAGTAACTTACACACATATTGTGATTTTGTTTTTTGAAGCAAGTACCACATTAAAATCACCTATTAGTACTACATTGGCATCACTTAACTTTTCAAAAACTGCCTCAAGCAGATTACAAAAAATGTTTAAATCCCCTAGTGGAGACCTGTAGATTGATATAATTATAATATCACCGCCCATTTGTACACTGCAGATTTCAAAATGAGTTTCCATTGCAGCATTATTAATGAAGTAATTGGCTTAACTTCATACTGGTTCTTGCTAATATCAGTACACCACCGTGAATTGACTTGACCCTGCAGAATTGTGAAACTACACTCAATGGACCAAGTTTTAAGGTAGCTACAAAATCTAAATCGGTGATCCAATGCTCCCTTATACATACTAAATCGAAGTTTTCGTCTAGTAAAAATGCTTCAAGTATATGTAGTTTATTTTTACGACATTGAATGTTTTATGAAAAATAGGTAAGCATACACATAAATCCTGTTTGTAGCTGCTTTAATACTGAGACTATTCTACCCCGTTACAATTCTACTACCTACAACAGTGTTATATTGTTTAGCTTTTTTCTTACTTACGGTTTTCCAATTGCTCAGAGAAGCTATATCAATGTTTGGATTGAAATTTGTTATTGATGGAATTTACATTTTGTCAATTATTATTTTTTGGTAATTAATTACCTTGTCTTTTTCAATTAATAAATCTTTAAGGTATTTTATTTCCAACAGAAGCATATCCATTGAAGCATTTACCTTAAAAAACCTCATTGATTACACTTTCGTCACTAGTTTGTAGGTTAGCTCTTATCACAATAGGGCCCTAAGCATATAAAAAATTTAAACAGTATTGACGAACAACAATTAATTTATAACAATTTGATCACTTATTTTGTTAATATGTATAATGTATATTTGTATTTTTATTAAAAATTCCTATACAGTCAGTTCCCTTATGATTACCTAAAGCTCATGTTGAAGCTCCCATTTTCTGTGTATTTATATAAAAAATGGAAACTACTTTGGATTTGTTTGACAGATCATTGGTATTCCTTATTGTTCTTGAAGCAAAGAACTGAAAAATAAAAAGGTTTTATTTGATAAACATGAAGTCATTTTAAACACCAAACATGAAGCACAGACAAATAGTTCTTGTATAAAAATGAAACTTCCAAATTATACACAATACAAAGTAGCACTCAAAAATAATACTATATTCAGAACATTATTGAAGACAAAACACGTTGATAGCTGTTGTTTATAAATTAAATTGTTTAATTTAACTCAGTGTACAGTCAAACTCTAAGAAATTTTTACATTAGATACAACATTTTTGATGTTATACATACAAACAATTTACATAAGTAAAATTACAATAAACCCATAATGGATCAGATATCTAAATTGAAATATCAAATGTTTACACTTTTCTAATAGTAAAATAAAATTAAATATTTTGGAAGTTTTGACAATTATAAATATAAAATGTATATGTGATACCTTTAATAAACAAGCAAATCAATCTCTTGGGTTTGCCATTGTGAAAAGTATTGAACAAAATACAAAATATGTCAGCTAGATCTTTGATTTGGTATGTCTCCATTTTTAGCTGTTTTTCCTGAAGTGAATGCTTTACCACAGACATGCTTTCCACAATATGTCACTGATATAACGTGAATAAATTTTAACTTGTTTCACGTTTGTGGTATTTTCACTGTTTGGTTTGTTCATGTAGCAGGTGTTCTGGAGTGTTCCTTTCAGGACTGTTTAATCCATAAAAGATATTATTACTTCTTATTATTAAATGTCTGTATGTAGTGAAACCAGTTAAATCCATACTAGTAATATAAATTGTTTAATTCAGTAAATTTCTGTTAATATAGTAATGATAATCATGAAAGACTACATACTAATTTCTTTTTTTTACATTTATATATTGCTATCTTCTACCTTCTTGTTTTAATTTGTGTATTCTTCTTTTATTACTCTGTTACTTTGTTTCTTCCGTTATCATTCGATTGATTCCTTTACAAACTTTATTGTTTGCCTGCAATACATATTTTGCAATCATATTAAAATTATAAATACATACATTATCCATAATTAAATTAAACTGGCGAGTACTTTTTTTTGAGTCGAAAAAATTACCCATGAATTTTATTTATACAGGTATGGAAAAACATTATTGTGGGTCTGACTTATAATAAGTTAGAAAGAAACCCAATAAGCATTATATGAGTGTAAGAGAGACATATCTTTAAGGATGTTGCCACTTGTACTTAAGTCTCCTTCAGTCTAGCTTCAACATTTCTAATGAAACCAAAACAATTAAGATGATGTTGAAAAGTCGCGTGTTCTTTGAAACTATTAAGTAAATACTTTACACTTAAACATTAAATGATAATACCTTCCAACATCGAAGTTTATTGTAATTGCGAATTTATGACATGGTTCGATTACTACTCGTAAGAATAACCAAGAAGAAACTTACAAGAGCTACAAACAAGAATATTAACATTTACATTGATATAACTTAAGTTGAAGGTTCAACTTTAGCATTATAATTCTTATTGAAAAACCAACTATTTTTAAAAATGAACAGAATACACTTTTTTCAAAACTCTACTTTATAAGATTTTCGAACAGACCTCCACCTTGCGCAAAGCAGTAACCCAATCTGTGATAAAATTCAGTTCAAGTATTTTCTAACATTTCTTGGGTGATGCTGGTTAAAGAGCCTGTAATTTTGACACGAAGTTTGTCCAAATTGTTAGCACGTTCATGCCTGTGCCCATAAACTTGCTGGGATAAGTATCCTCAATCAAAAAGTCGTTCGGGGCGATATCAGCCATGCTCTTGATACCAAATGTCATCAAAATTTATAGTGACGCGTTGAACAGCTGGAACTATCTGGTTTCTCAACAGTTCTAAATATTTGTCCGCATTCAAGTTTCCGTTGATAAAAAATGGACCAATTGCGGAATTGCCTAAAATTCCTGCCCACACATTAACTTTTTGGGGGTGTTGTGTCTGGTAAGGAATACTAATGTGTTTTTGTTTTCCCGAGAGTAACCAACAGCGACAGACGGATTGTGATGGCCATGTAAGTTAAAAGAACACTTGTCAGTAAACAAAATATTTTCAATAAATCTTTGGTTTTCATTAGCCCGATTCATCATATCTTCACAAAATTCCATACGCTCTTGATCTTCTGGAAAAATTTCTTGTGTAGTTTGCAACTTTAGCAACGGTATTTATTCCTTTTCAAGATATTGCGAACTGTTCTTGGTTCAATATTCATTTCTTCAGCAATTTTTGTACTATTCCACGGGAAATTAGTTTCTGCCAAACTACACACTGCAATTTCTTGGAGTTCGCGCTCTCCGCTTAAGTTACGACCAGGATGCTCACCATCATGACCATCAATGCTACTGCATTTTCTACAATTATTTAAACATTCACATTTTTCAAATTTACAAACAGTACGCATAATCGTACTTTCTGTAGAAATTGGCCTGTTTTCAAAGCAAAAAGGAAACCTGCACTTATGCAGTGCTTCTTGAATAATACCACTTAATAATCTGTACTTTTTCTTCAGTGGAATACGTGAGTATTGTGTCGGACTTGCAAAAACACTGATTTTCAATTCTCGTTGACAGTAGCAATTAAACGTGTCATTGATACTAGCCTACTCAAAAGACGCATGTATGGCATCAGCGCTTTTAGTTTGTTGTGTATTAGCACGTGAACTGATTATACTGTCTTTGTTTTACTTATTATAAGTCAGACCCGTGATAATATTTTTCCATACCAGTATATAGAACACAATGGTATTAACCAATTGCAGTGTTGGGATGATACAATTTTAGGCTACGCTTAGCACGCCCCTGGACGTTTCTGAATTATTAGCGTGAGATGAATCGGTGTTCTATATTATAATTGTAAACTAGAATTACATGATACATCTAAGGTTGTGTGAAAATTACATGAAATGAATGGGATGATTTTATTATAAAGTTTCATATGCTCCTGAACATTTCGCAATCATTTTTGAGTGATGAAATTTTCACTGTATTGTTGGAAACTATACTATATTATAGTTATGAGACAGAATGCAAACAACCATCTGCAGTTCTAAGAAAGTTTAATGTAAATGAGGGTATGATTTTGGTGTAACATTTGGTACAATACTGGACATTTCTCAATCACTTGCAAGGTATACAATTTTGACATTATTGCTGGAAACCGTATTCTGTGTTATAATTTAAAAATAGAATGCAACTCGGTAATAGTGTTTAGTTGATTTCTATTATTGTCTAAAATAAATATGTATAATCAAGTACATATTATTAACCCTTTGCGGTTGGTGTCATGTACAGCATGCCACCCACTGTAGTTGTATTTAAAAGCAAGTGAACCGTCCCTGAACTCGAATGACATGCTACGCATGCAATTTACAAATTTGAGTCCCGGTCGGTGGCATGTCTATCATGCCACAATTTAAAAGTCTCTCAGCTCGTAAAGCATGAGTCGGATGAGAAAACCGATTGAAGATTCGTATTCTATCGGGAAAAATTACCTAATGTAATGTGGCTAGTTGTAGTTTGAGTTATAATACGAAGCTGAAAGCACGTGTTAAAGACTGCACTACTGAACGACCGTTTACGCTAGAATCAATTTATTTTTCTTCGCTTTCAAACATCGAAATTAATTCTTTGAACGTTTCAAGTAAATAATTTTCACTTATAATGAAGTAATTAATGTTAATAAATATTTGTACAGTTAAAATTAAAAAATGTAACATTTATAAATAATGTTAAAAATTAAATTTAAAAATATTTAACGTTTCTAATGTATTTTTTTTAAACATAGACATTTTGATTAAAATGTGCAAAAGAAAAGGGTTCAGTGACAAGGAGCTTGAGGAATTATTATATTGCGATGATGATTTGGAAATCAATTATTTAGACGATGAATCTGATTCCGATATCGAAGAAAGTGTGCTGGCTGGCGATGGTCTTGGGGACCCTGAAGATTTAGAAGAGGATGAAATTGATAGTGCAGATGGAATAGGAAATTGGGGAATTTGGAAAGATAAAGAACCAAGGTTTAAAGAGTTTTCTTTCAAACAAGATGTTGGTTTCCATTCACCAAGGAATGGTAATCTAAACAGGGAGCTCGACTTTTCCCAATTGTTTTTCACGGATGAGCTGTTACAGGCAATTGTGGATGAAACAAACAGGTAGCTATTTTATTTCATGTTTATGATCATGCTACATTTTATCTATTTTCAATATATTCAGCTGAAAAGGTTCAAATGGACACTCCGCTTACAAAGCGATACATCTGGTCTACTTGGAAACCTCTTAATTTAGAGGAATTTAAAGCATTTTTGGGAGTCTTTATTAATATGGCATTAAATCCTAAACCCGAAATGACAGATTACTTCTCTAATGCCTGGGTGGATTATCAACCATTCTATAAAGATATTGTCTCCAATGATAGGTTTTTCCAACTGTTTTGGAATCTGCATGTTTCACCACCGGAACCTAACCGAAATGTAAATAATGTAAAAAGTCGCAGTACAAAGGTAGAAACTGTGCTAAACTATCTGGAATCGAAATTTATGAAATTATATACCCCAACCAAACATGTTTCTGTGGATGAAAGCACAGTAGGATTCATTCCGAGTATATAATAAAGATAAGCCCATAAAATGGGGAATAAGAGTTTATGTCCTTGCTGACTCTTCAAATGGATATGTTTTCACTTTGGAGCCATACTTTGGAAGTCAAACCACAGTAGGGCTAATTAGACCCGACCTTCCCGTTACTGCACGCATAGTGGTCCATTTAACAAAAAAACTTTTTGATTCTGGAAACGGCACAGGAGGATACCACGTTTATACAGATCGGTACTATACGAGCCCATTATTAGCCGAGGAATTGTATAAAATGAGAATGCATCTTACAGGAACGGTGATGGCAAATCGCAAAGGACTTCCACAACAAGCAAGATCTGCTTCTACTAGAAAAATGGGAAAAGGGGAAGTAATTGGCGTCCATAACAATACCATTTCAGTTTTGGCTTGGAAAGATAAGCGTGTTGTTACAATGCTATCAACACTTTATGACGATTCCGTAACGGACGTAAGTAGACGAACGAAAACAACTCAAGGTGTATGGATAGAAGAAGAGGTAAAAAAGCCAAAAATGATTTGCGAGTACAACAACCATATGGGAGGTGTAGACGTGGCAGATCATTACGCTACGTCTTACGCTTTTGTTCGAAAAACGTCGAAATGGTGGAGAAAAGTATTCTTCTGGCTGTTAGACGTGGCAATTAACAATGCATACATATTGTATAAAATCGATAAGCAACTGCCCAGCACATACAGATCACGAAATTTTCGGAAAAACTTAATAACACAATTAGTTGGAAATGTAAGAAATACTAATAAACGCCGATGTGATACAGTGGTTGGAAACGAAATACGTTTAAATGGAAAATTTCATGCCATATATTTGAGAAAGAGCAATACGGATTGTAAAGTATGCAGCGACAGAAACAAACCCAATGGACGTAAAACTACAACTTACTTTTGCAAAACGTGTCCTAGCAACCCCGGTCTCCACCCGGGCGAATGTTTTGATAAATATCATACCCAAAAAAACTTTAAATAATTTATATTTTTCTATGTGTAATTCACAAATATATTAAGCCTTTATATAAAATGTTTTATGGTTTTATTTCAACTCCAACATACAAAATTTCGAATTTTAAAATTAGTTAGAAAAGCTTGCGAAACTAATGCAAAAATTTAGGATTACTTTAACGTATTATATAGATAGAATTTCCAGATTTTTTTTACATAGACAGATGCGCCATTGTATTTTCTAAAATATACCTGAATATCAAAGCTCTATTTCAACGGGGACAAAAGATATTCAATTTTTTATGGACTGATGCGTATTTACTAATTCCGCGCGAAACGCCCTTACGAGTTAAGCGCACTATGCGCGTCGCTTACTTGACGAGTGCGTGCAGCGGCATGGTACACATGCCAACGACCTGTAGGTCAGTGAAACTGTAACAGTGTCCGACCGCAAAGGGTTAAGTCAATGTAATGTCTATCTTAAGGGGTGTTATTGCAGTTACTTTATTTAAGTGGTGACGTTACTAAGCATAAACCATTTAAACTTTGACGTCACTACAGTGCTGTAACATTAAAACTGTGACGTCACTTTCGGCTATCTTCGGAAAAATGGATTGCTGTTTTCATGCCTGTCAACTAACCCGTATTTGCATGACACAAACATTGAAAACCCACTTACATGAGATCTGCCTGCTTACATGCATTCTGTAGATGATTGAAAACTTGTAGGTATATAACTGCACTAGATAACATTTTTATCAGTAATAGTGCTGATGTAGTTCAAGAGACGTTTGTTAAGTTTGCCCTCTCCCCTAGCGTTTTATACAAAAAATTAATTTAATATTGGGAAGTACCAATATATGTAGTACATAAAAAGTATATCACAATTAAGTGAGAATTAGATGGTCTTTTGGTTTTCTATTAAAATGACTCTTATATAACCATTAACAAAATATCAAGTATTCAAATTAAGTGCGTCACATTTCAAGAGTAAACTATGGTTAAAGAATTAAGTACTTTCCAAGTTTGCCATTAAAATGATGTCTTTATTTATGCATTAATAAAATATCCAGTTACTGAACCAAGTGTTCGTACTATTTGGAAAAAGAAGTTTCAAATGAGTCAGCATCTCGAGATTGTACTAAGTTAAACAATTAGGTGCTTTCTTGTTATGAATTATGACTCTTTGTGTACCCATTATCAAAATATTCAGTTTTCGAATTTAAAAGGCTGGTATTTGTGAATTACATATCTAGCTGTTGGAGGCGATCCATTTTATGTCACGTATTTCTTATATATTTAATTTTCAATTAAAGCACCTAACTGGCACCCAATTATGATATGTACATTATGTTTGCAAAATAAATCCATACATTTGGTGCAAAAAGAACAAAATTTGTTATATTAGCACCTAATCAGGGAATGGGTTACAAAAAAAATTAGAAAAAATGGGTAACGAGAGGGGCTAACTTAATGCACACGGATATTAAAATACCCTAATATTGTAAATGTAATAAAAATGATACTACAATAATATACCTTGACGCATCACGTGCGTGCTCCGACAAGCAAGTTAAAATTTTTAACCCGTCTCGAGTGGAAAGCGGAAAAGGGCAATAAAAGAGAGAAAAGTGGGGAACAGATCTACTACCATTTAGGAAGAGCGCAAAGATCGGAAGATCACCATGAAAAGAGAAAAATCTCGAACAACAAAAAAAGCAGACGGCAGAAGCAGAACAAGCGTGGGAAGACGAAGCAGAAGAAATGGAAGATGGACTGAAAAAATCCAAAAATTAATAGAAGGTATGAAGCAAGAAAACAATAAGAAAATAGACCAGCTGCAAGAAGCCATGATGCAAGAATACAACAAAAAGCACAAGGAAATGAAAAGTGAATTTCAAAAACTAAAAGAAGGATGGGAGAAAAAGGCAGAAGAATGGCATAAAGAAAAAGATCAATTGGAAAGCAGAATAAAAAAAAGTTGAGGATCAAAACAAGAGAAAGAAAAGAAAAAATTGAACATCGTAATAAAAGAAGTGCAATGCAGGGTTGAGGAGGTAAGCCAAAGAGTAAAAGAATTATTTGATCGAAAACTGCAAGTTAAGCCAGTGCTACAGGAGGTGTTCAAAGTAGGAAGAAACAAGAAAAAACAAATAATAATTGTGAAAATGGAGAGCTGTGAAGCCAAGAAAGAAGTGATGGCGGCGAGAAAGAAGCGGAAAGGCATGAAAATAGTGATCGAAGACGACATGACCTGGAAAGAAAGAGAAATACAGAACAAAATAAGTGAAAGAGCTGAAGAAGAAAAAAGTGAAGGAAAACGAGTTCGAATCAGATATCAGAAGTTGGAAGTGGGGAAAGTGTTATATGCATGGGATAAACATAAGGGTAAGCAAAAAAAACTGATAATAGAAATAACCGGACGGATATATGGTAATGAAACTGGGAATTAACATGGAAATGATAAAAGGAAAATAAAAAGGCACAAAAAACCAGAGTTAATAATTGCGTCGTGGAACACAAGGTTTGAACAAAGAGAGGAAGATAAAACAATTAATCGAAGAAACTACAAGATATAACATAGACATTCTAAGAGTACAAGAAACAAATAAGGAGAGACAACTAAAATGATAGACGGGTACATATGGTTAAATGGACGCAGCAAAGAAAGTCTGTACAGAACAGGATTCTTAATCAATGAAGGACTTAGGAGCAAGTAATAGATTGGAACTATGGAAATGAACGAATAAGTCTAATAAGATTAAGAGGACAATACAGGAAAATGAGCATCATTACAGTAAAGTAAAATGAAAAACTTTATGACGAACTGGAAAATACGATCAATAAACTACCAAAATATGAGATAAAAATTATTGTGTGTGACCAAAATGCTAAAACAGGGAAAGAAACAGAGTATGAAGCAATAGCAGGTAAAGAAAGCTTACACAAAGAAACAAACAATAACGGGGAGCGCCTAATCAATTTTACTGCAAGAAACAACCTAGTAATTAAAAGCGCCATGCAAAAAAGGAAAGAACATATATCAAGAAACAGACGGAAGAACGAGGAATCAAATAGATCAGGTGCTAATCTCAAAATGTCAGCCAGATACAATTAAAGACGTCAAGTCATGCAGAGGAGCAGAGATAGGATCAGACCACTTCCTAATAAGGAATAAAACTCAGCGTACGGAAGGAAGAAATACAAAGAATGTACTGGAAAGATGTAGAGAAGAGATTAAGAAAAAGCAACAGCACAAAGGATATAGAGAAAGAATGGCAATGTCTAAAAACAATATTAATAGAAAGTGGAAAAACAATCGAAGTGAAGAATAAAAATACAAATGAAGAGTGGTATGATCAGATTGAAGGGAAGCGACAAGAAGAAGTAGGCTGCAAAAACAGACAGTATGAGCAAAACATGAATATAAATTGGCAAGAAACAGGGCTAAAACCATATGCAGAAAAAAAAGGGATAAAATGAACAAAGAAATGGAAAAATTAGAAGAAACCTACAACAAGAATAATCTAAACAAATTCTGCAAAAGCATAAAACGAGAAAGGAAAGGATATCAACAACAAGCTATTGGACTAAGAAACGAATTAGGAGAACTATGTATGGAGGAAAAAAGATTACAGAAATACACAAACAACATATGGAAAAGATATTTACGAAAGAAAGCGACAATAAAATAGAAAAAGAATGGGAAGAAGAAGCAGAAACAAAATTACCGAGTTGGGAAGCATTCAAAATAATTTTAAAGAGCAAAAAATACAACAAAACCCTTGGAGCTGATAACGTACCAGTACAATTGATCGAATATGGAAATGAACAAATGAAAAGAAGAATATTCGAACTGTTACTACAAATATGGAGGAAAAAAGAAATGCCTAAAGAATGGGACAAAACAGTGATATGTCCAATTTTTAAAAAAGGAAATATGGAACTTGTAGTAAATAATAAAAGCTATGAAGGAATTGCAATACACCCAAGAATCTATAGCACTGGTAGCAATAACGTTAGGTAGAACAACCAATAGGGTGAGATGTAAAGGTACAATGTCTGCAGAGGTCGAAAGCAACATAGGATTAAAACAAGGCGACCCATTACCACCATGTCTGTTTAACATCGTCTTGGATTATATAGTGAAGAAAGCTAAGATAAATAGACAAAAACGTAGTGAACGGTCCACATCAAATATTGGCATACGACCTCGTAATAACGGCTAGAACAAAGGAGCAGTTAAAACAGATCGTGAAAAGCTTTGAAAAAGAAGCACAGGAGACAGGTTGGGAAATAAACAGAAAAATTACATTACGTGGTCATGGGAAAAACGAAAAACAAGATAAAAACCAGGAACTCAATATAAAAATGATTACAACAAAAGAAAAATTAAAATTCAAGATGGTAAATACGGTGACATATTTAGATGTTGAAATAAATCAAGAAGGAAAACAGGAAGGAGAGTTAAGAACAGAATTTTAAGTGCTTCAAAGTGAGCGGGTACTCTAAAACGATTACTAACCAATAAGTGTCTCAAGAGCTTCAAAAATAGGTCTCTATAAAACAGTGATAAGACTTATATTAACTTACGCGAGTGAAGTATGTGTTGCAACAAAAGCAGAGGAAAATAAATTAGCAGCTTGGGAACAAAAGATATTACGAAGAATTCTTGGGGGTATTAAAGAAGGACTAGAATGGCGCAGAAGAACAAACAAGGAATTGGAACAGGAATATAAGGAAGCAATTACCAGACAAAACAGGTTAAGATGGCTGGGACATGTAATGCGAAGGGGAAGTGAAGATATAACACAAAGAATAATAAGGCAAGAACCGGAAGGTAAAGGAAAACAGGAAGACCAAGGAAATCATGGTGGTAACAAATAGAGGAAGATTTACAAGAAATCAGTGCATGCAATTGGAAGGAAGAAATTAAAGATAGGAAAAATGGAAAAGAAAAATTCAAGCCATAGGCCAAACTGGCCTCTAGTTTACTGCAATCTTTTCATTTATAGTAGTTTCAAAATTACATAAGTAATCAATTTAATTACTCTTGTATGTTATCATTGTGATTACTATCTTTATTGCTATTATAGTTTGCGTTACCATCATTATGCTTCTCATCATTATCCATTATTATATATCTATTTATTACCAGACCTGAATTACATTTACAGTAACAATTAAAAACGTATATATCTTCGCAGCAAGATTTCAAACGCTATTTTTAAAACAATCCACTGTAAGATATAAGCAAAATGATGGATTGTTCGTAAATTGCTTAAACGATGTATTTTAATAATGAAAACATAATTCTAAAGGTGAATTGATCCACATATAACCGAGCTGGTAAACTAGTGGTGACACGACCTGCTTAGCATTCGGGAGGTAATGGGTTCGATTCCAGTTACCGTCTACCTTGTATGAGGTTTTTTCAGGGGTTTTTCCTCATACACTTGTAGCGGCATGGTCACTGCGTATATGCACACCATGTGCAGTTACTTAGGCGAATGCTGGGGTACTATTTTCCCCCTCAGAACCCTAAATCCGTTCCTTCCGATCCTATCCTGACCACACCCATCCTTAATCCCACCATGCATATATACATAATGTATGTATGTATGCTGGGAATCCATGTTTGTGGCTGAAGGAGCTTGGAAAGCTCAAACAGCCCGCCCTCCCCCTTGGGGAGGGAATGAAATATGTGACCTTTCCTTTTTTTCCACATCTAAGTTTTTAGGTGTTACGATTTTTTCAACACCACCAATTCGCCCATAACTACAATTAACAACTAAATACACTTAACCGATACTTATAAAATTACATAATAACAAGACCAACTCCAGTTCGTAGTGGAACCCTACAAATAGTAATTTCTCTTCTACACCGATATATATTTCTTCGACTTGTTTTTGTGCTATGTATACTTAATTATCATGTTTGCGTTATTTCAGGTCCATAAAAATCACCAAGAGCAATTTTTCTTTCCATAATAATTAATATAATTTTATGAAGTTTTCGATGAAATCTATAACCAGTTCTTTTAGTATCTTTTTATATATTTTTATAAACATACTTATCGAGGCTCTGGGTGCAGTTTTTACCAAACTGTAGGTTACATGTTTTTTCCTAATAAAAAGTATCACCTTAACTAGAAAATTTACATTAGTGATGATAAGAGGAATCAAAACATTTTGCGTTAACATCACTGTAACAAAGCTGAAAAGAAATGCTTGCTCTCAAACCTAACTATTTAAATGGTTGTTGGTACACTAAGCTATTTATTAAAACACAGGATCACTAATTAATTTGAATGTGGTAGACCGACAAAAGTATGAAGAATTTTATGAGATATGAAATGATAATAAGGTTAATAACCCACAGAAACAACATAAATCTTGTTTATGCTTAATTAATGCATGGGAAGTTCATTTTCCACTTTATTTTATAAAATACTTTAATGTACAATAATTTCTATATAAAATACACCAATGTCTAATCAATTATATCAAATTATTTTTTACGTGAATAAGGCAGCTTAATTTCCTAACCCACTAACAAACATTATAAAGATTTAACGTAATTTATAAACTTTTTGCATAATTCAAAACCTACAAAGCATGCAGCATTTGCTGGAAATGCCCTTAGTAAAACAGGAACAATACCTTTGTATAAGGCAAGTGGGCCTTCTTTTCTCATTAAATCTGTGAAAACATCCCTCAAGCCATTGGGATATGTACCTACAGGTGCTAAAAATGTACATTAATAAAAATAAGAATGTTTTATCACAAGTTTACCAGTTTGTAGGCGACTTTTTAGGACATCTGGGGGCATACCAATTAGCCAATTTGCAATTCCTGCAGACCCTCCAGCAACAATTGTACCAAGTATCGTAATTTCCTTTGTACCATTATGGGTTATGTAACTTTTTAGTTGTTCATAAGTTAAAAAATATAAACCACTAGCTGGAACATCTGAAAATATAATTGTTTTAGATATTTCACGTATAACAAATAAAATTGGAATTTTGTGAAATTATTTATATGCAAAATGACTATAACACTATCTTGAACATGTTCAGATAGTAAAACTGTATATCAAATAAAACATAATAACGTACTTCCCATGATTTAAACAAGTGAAGTATTGAGAAGTAGAAAATGTATTACATTTAAAAAGTTTGAAATATGCAGATTTTTAAAATTAACTATCTGTCATACGCGGATTCTATCATGTTGTTTCCTGTATGCAATCCTACGCATATAAAGTAAAATCAACTTGTTTTTCAAACTACAAACTATCTTACCTAGTACAAAATTAAATGGAAAAGATCAATAAATCTGTAAGTATACAATAATGCAATAAATCCCATTCTATATAAAGTAAAGATGTTAGAATATTATAAGCTTTGTTATGAATGAATAAGTACTCTAGCAATAGTACAGGTCGTAGGTGCAAATCCTGCTCGAGGTAAACTTTTTACTTATGTATTTAATAAAATTAATAATAATTTTAAATGTTAGAATATGTTTTACTACTGGTGAGTCCAGATCATGGCTGCCTGACACAAAGTTGTAATAACAGATTCTTTACTGTAACACAATGTCACTTCCCAGGGGAATACATTTAGCTCTTAAGATCTAAAATCAGAATGTGGTTGAGTTGCTGAGGTAACCACACGTTCAAGAAGCTGTAATTTATCACTATAATGAAACGGTATTGGCTATATATATATATATATATATATATATATATATATATATATATATATATATATATATATATATATATATATATATATATATATATACATGTATATACCGTAAGAGATGGAAGGTCGGTTAAATGGAACAAAAGTTACGCATTTGAGAGGATGTATTTATGGTCTTTGTAGAACTCGAATATCTCTTTTAGTTTCCGAGATATTTGAAAAAAATTAAATTTTCTGATTTTCGTTTTAATTTTTTTCTGACCTTGAAGAGCTATCAAGAAAAGAAGAGCACATTTTCATTGCCACTTTTCTAGCTCTACTTAATGCTGTTATTCAATTTTTGATACAACGTTTCGTTTGTTAGCAATCATCATCACTTAATTTTTTTAAATACACGAAAAAATTATTTTTGCCATATTTAAATTCTCTCCTTGATTCTGAATTCAACGATATATCACACTTTATATTTTTGATACGTTTCGGATGAGAAAATTCATATTCATTGTAAAACATCAAAAATGTATAGTTAAAACTAATACTAGAAATTATTATAAAATTATGTTTTGTAATTTTAAATGATAGACAAATAAAAAACAAATTTATTTTAAAGGTTAATAAACTCACAAAAGATGTTCAAAAAGATTCCCGTTATTCTCTAAACATAAATAGCATCTTCTAACTGTAGCATCTAAAACATTCTTCAGCATTTGAGGAGTTATACTAGCAAACGCTTCTAGAACTAATCTTTGTAAAATTTCTTCGTTTTCAATATCGTTTCCATAAATGTAGTTTTTAATGTATCCCCAAAGACAAAAATCCAAAGGTGTTATATCTGGAGAACAGGCTGGCCACAGTACATTTGCATGAGTGCCAATACATCTTTCTGGAAATCTAACTGACAGGTATTCTCTGACAACTCTGGAATTATGTGCTGGTGCACCGTCCTGCATAAACCAACAACCTTCAACTTCTTGGAAAGGCAAATTATTCAAAGCTGTCTCTAATTCATTTTGGAGTAAAATTTGGTAACCTTCAGAATTTAAGGACTCGCGGTAAATGAAAGGACCTATAATTCGAGTACCGAATATAGCAGCCCACATATTAAATCCGAAACGGTGTTGGTGTTTGGCCGTTTTGTACAGATGTGGACTCTTGCCCAATAATGAGCATTTCTACGATTAAAAATTCCATTATTATTAACCATACTTTCATCCGACCATATTATTTTATTCGGAAAATACTCATTGTCTTAAGATTGACGTGTATACCATTCGCAAAATATTGTATGTCTTTCTGGGTCACCTTGTTGAAGTCCTTGGCAAATTCTAAATTTATATGGATGTACTTTCTCCTTCTTTAGAACATAATGAGCTGTGGAATGGGCTATGCCAGTTGCCTCTTCAATAATCCTAGTAGAAACCTCTGGATTTTCCGTTACAGCTAATAAAACAGTATTGGCTTTTATTCTTTGCAAAGTTTTTTGCGAGATTTTACAGGTTTTTTGAACGCGCCATATTCCTTTAGATTAACTGCTAATGTGCGAAAAGTTCTTTTAAATACATTATTTCGGCTTCAGAACAATTACGTTGACACAAAATGTAACACGTCAGTATATCGAATTTTTCATTATTTGAAAAATGTACTTCTACCATATTGTTTTTAGGTAAACACAAAATGTAATTAACTCAAAGACCACCAAACAAACGTAATACGGACAACAATCAATTATGACAGGTAGGTAAACAAAATGCAAAGCCAACTTATTTTTATCAAATGCATCAATACGACGGAAGATGTATTATAATTGTTTAATTAATAGTATTTTCACTAAATACATACTTGTGAATTATTTTATTCGCAACAGGCATTAGAAAATCAGAAAACATTATTTTATAATAATTTTACAGTTTTCTAATGTTTCTAGTATTAGTTTTAACTAACTGTACGTTTTCGATGTTTTACATTGAATATGAATTTTCTCATCCGAAACGTATCAAAAATATAAAGTGTGATATATCGTTGAATTCAGAATCAAGGAGAGAATTTAAATATGGCAAAAATAATTTTTTCGTGTATTTAAAAAAATAAAGTTGATGATGGTTGCTAACAAACGAAACGTTGTATCAAAAATTGAATAACAGCATTAAGTAGAGCTAGAAAAGTGGCAATGAAAATGTGCTCTTCTTTTCTTGATAGCTCTTCAAAAAGGTCAGAAAAAATAAAACGAAAATCAGAAAATTCAATTTTTTCAAATATCTCAGAAACTAAAAGAGATATTCGAGTTCTACAAAGACCATAAATACATCCTCTCAAATGCGTAACTTTTGTTCCATTTAACCGACCTTCCATCTCTTACCGTTTCCGAGATCCCCATAGTGGGCATACTTATCTTGGACACGGTGTATATATATATATATATATATATATATATATATATATATATATATAATACAATGCACCTAATGTGCAAAACACTCGATACTGGGCTCAAGAAAACCCAAAGATCAATTTATCTACAAGAACCCAATACCCTCATAAAATTAATATTTGGGCTGGAATTTTTAATAATAAAATTATCGGCCCATTTGACATTAATAGAAATTTAAATGCTGAAACTTATTTAGAACTTTTAGTGAATAAAGTTGGTCTTGCTTTGGAGGAAGTTGCAAGAGAAAATCAGGAGATCTGGTTTCAACACGACGGCTGTCCCGCGCATTACGGTATAGATGTCAAAAATCCTTTAAATGATACATTTCCAAATCGTTGGATTGGCAGAGGTGGTGCCATAAATTGGCCAGCCAGATCTCCGGATTTAGCACCTTGCGACTTTTTTCTGTGGGACCACCTTAAAAGCAATATTTATACAAAAACGCCACCCAAATATTAATTCTTTGAAGGAAAGGCAGTTGTTTAATGTTCGAAATTCGTTTTATAACAGGCTTGGATATTGTTTATGGCAGAATGGAGGGTTATTTGAATACATGTTATAAGTTTTTATTTTAGCGCACCACCGTTATAATATTTATTAGAAATTCCTTCAAAGTGTGTGTAATAAAATTAGAGTTTTTCAATAAAAATCGATGAAAATAATTTAATTTTGGATGTCATTCGATGCGCTTATTTCGTTCAATTCGATTTTGAGTGATATTATCTCTATGGTTACTATGATTAAACAAGATTATTACAAAATAAAAAGAACTATTTACTAAAGAACCGTTGGTTTTAGGTATAGGGAACTCTTACATCAATTGAAAGGGTGTCCTATTAAAATAATAAAATTATGCAGCCGCACATCTAAGTTAAATTCAGCTAGATTAGTCGAGTACCCTGTATGTCGTAATAGAACAATTTGCATTTTATCCAATAGCCTAATATTATTACCACGTGTGCCGCAGGAGTATGTTGATGTGTTGTACATAACCACAACATAGCTGATTTTCTTCTTCGCGCTTGCAAATTAAGAGTTCTTTAAATATTTCAAAAACGAAAAGAGATAGGTATAGGGAACATTACAGAAACTTTATTTTATCCGTAGAATCAAAAAACACTGTCAAATATAGGGTATTTACGTTCAAACGATTTTTAATATAGCCTGCTATTAATCAAAATTATTAACATAGGGGAATATTTCTTTTTTGTATACAGGATTGGTCGACAATTGAAATGATTATTTTCTGTTTTTTTTTTAAATGAAACACCCTGTATTTTAGTATTGTAATGAAATGTTATTTTATGGCACTTTATTATTTCTTAAGTATTCCCTATACCTAATTGCCTTAATTTGTGAGTTATTCGTGATTCTTTCAGTCAAACATTAATTGAAACAAGAATTAGGTGAAATTTTATTAGGTTGGGCGTAGAAATATTGAACCAAAAATAATTTTTCGAAAAAAATCTAGATTGATTCTTAATTGGTTAATATTTGGTGAGATATAAAAATACGTAAGTAGTTAAGATTGTTGGTGTGTAAAACATTAATAAAAAACATACGATATTGTAGTGGGCTATGCCTTTGACAATTAGGCTGTGAAGATAATAGCTATTCGTATCACAATCATTTTACAAAATCTAAACTTTATACCCATTAACAAATTAACATAAAGTGAAGTAACGTTTTAACATTAATTTGCTATAAGCAATATTAATGGATAACTATAGAAATTGTTTTTAATGAAGGAACAGAAGTTTAAAGTAACAATCATTAACTGTATTCATTTAAAATTAACTTTTAAAGTACATTCAGTAAAAGAGCAACTGGAGTGAGGCTTGAACCCACGACCTCCAGCAAAGTTTATACCTTTATCAAACTTTTATGTTAATAACAGGCTTATGTTTGCGTTTTCAACTGAAATATAAAAATACACCACATAAAAATCAGAAAGATATGTATTTTAAATATGTGTAATAATGGTGAAAGTTTACATTTTTATATTAAAATACTTATCTTTTTTGGGTTTTATGGTGTATTTTTATACTTTCTATTAACATTAGCGATCATTATGGATTTAAAACGGGAATTATTCAACTTAGGCTTCAAGTTCCAATGTTCAAAAGAATTCCATCAACGTGTAGCTTCTTATCTCTACCATATTTGTAGGGATATCCGTATTTTAAATTAAAACATAGGTGAAATAGAATTCTACTGGTATTTATACAAACAAGAGGGTGATTGTTTCACCAGTTTATCCAAAACGCAAGGAGCAGCTATAAGTTGTCCCATAATGAATTGGCTGGCAATGAGATGGCTCGGCGATGAAATACTTAATCTTGCACAACACTTAATTACTTTACTATAAAATACTAAACAAGCCAAGACGAATTTCACCTATTACCAAATTAGCAGATTAATATTTGAACAAATTGTTCATGGAAGGCAAATTTCCTACTAAACTAATAGTTACCAAAATAATTCGATTCTATAAAAAGGATAATTCGCACGCTATTTCTAACTTTCCCAGAACTAGTACCAGTCCTATCTAAGTTCTATTCGATCTCTGTCTTATGGGGAATCTCTTTCATAATGGAAGTTAGCAGATGTTCAATCTATTTCCAAAAAAGGCGATAAGACCGATACCCTTAAATACCGACGAACTACCACCACTTCCATTTTGTCATGGAAAATGCTATCAATTATCAACTACTTTCTTTCCGTGAATCTAATAAACTTCCTAGTGCCACCAATATAGTTTTAGATAGAGTCGTTCAACCGGTGATCTTTCATGAGTGACCCAAGTTATAGTAATAGTATTAGTAATAGTAATAGTAATGTTAATGGTAATGGTAATGGTAATGGTAATAGTAATAGTAATAGTAATAGTAATAGTAATAGTAATAGTAATAGTAATAGTAATAGTAATAGTAATAGTAATAGTAATAGTAATAGTAATAGTAATAGTAATAATAGTAATAGTAATAATACTAATAATAGTAATAGTAATAATAGTAATAGTAATAATAGTAATAGTAATACTAATAGTAATAATAATAGTAATAATAATAGTAATAATAATAGTAATAATAGGGGAGTAAAGTCGAACCAGCATCTCCACGTGGTACTCCCTGGGTAACGCTAACGCTCGTCGCACGTCGTTTGTCTTTGTGTCTTTGGTAGTTTTGGTTCTATGTCATTTGTTGTATGTCTTGGGGACCTGACCCCGTTAACAAAGGCGTAATCCAAGGTGTAATACGAACCGTGCCGAGGGATGAGTGGCCATACGTTAGTTGGTCGCGAACGGTCTCTGTCGGGTACCAGGCAGTCCCCAACAGTAGTTTTTGCCTTGCTGCGGTATGGACCACTGCCGTAGTGGACGTTTAGTTGTTCCTGACTCGTGGGATTTTATGAGTAGAAAACCTAAATCAAATGAGGATCTGTCCTCTGAAACAGACGAGAGAAGGTCTCGTAAAACACCTACCCAAACGATACAGGACTTACCCCGGTTCCTGCTCGTTAAAAGCCTGGAAGGCGATTTTTCAAAGACATCGCCTATCTTGATAGCTAGGTCATTGTACGGTATCATTGGTAACGCTAAGTCAATTAAGAAGATTAGAGATGGATTATTAATAGACCTCAACTCTCCTACAATCTAGGAAATTGTTGACTGTAAAACGACTATGTGAAATGAATGAAGAGGTTACAACACACGTAACTCTAAACCAGTCGAAAGGAGTAATCTACTGTCCTGATCTATTAAATTGTACAGTTGATGAAATTAGAGAAGAATTAAAAGAAGAAAAGGTTATCGACGTTCGTCGTGTGCAGACCAGAAGGAATGGAATATTAGTGGACACCCCTACCCATATCTTAACGTTTAGTACACCAAACCTGCCTCATGAAATCAAAGGAGGTATATATCTACTTCGCGTACATTATATCCCGATGCCTATGAGATGCAGGAGGTGTCAAACTTTTGTGTATTCGTTCAACAACTGCAAACGAGAACAAATGTGTATATGTGGAAACGCACTTCATAAAGGGCCATGTTCTGATAACATTAGATGCATAAATTGTAATGGCAATCACCTAGCCAATTATAACAAATGCCCAAAGTTCCGGGAGGAAATGCGCATATGAGAAATAAAAACGGTTAATAAACTATCATATTCCGAAGCAAGAGAGGAACTAAAACTCTCCCCAGTTGTCCCTTCTAGGAGTTATGCCACAGTAACGTCGGCACCCAATAACAATACAAGTGAAAGTGTTATAAGAACCTTGCTGCCTGAGTTAGAAAAAATGATCGACAAAAGTATTAAGAAACATATCGAAAATTACATCAATACCACACCTCAACGCAAGCAAATATCTATACAATCCGTAACAAAGCCCAAGGATGTTACAATAACTGTAAATGCCGCTGAGTTTATGCCGAGCAACGATGAAGTAGATAGGATCTCGGAAATCTCCGGAAGTACATCTACAGAGCAAATGGACCAAACAGAATTCGATGCAGATGCATTAATTAAAAGGCCTACATCTAGTGAAATAAAGAAAACTGGAAGAATCCAAAAAAAAGAGGTAACCAGGTTGGGTAAAAGGTCGCCCTAGAAAGAGAAACTCTAATATAGACGAATGCTCGGATGAAAACCTGTCTACCTCCCAACCTAGTCAACCCAGTAGACAAAAGATAGGGACTCAAGAGGAGTCCGAAAATAAACTGTGATAGAAACGGCTGTGATAACTTTCTGTGATATTTTATGTACATTGTTCAGATTTATTCGTTTTACAAAACTTTTATTACTAATTGTCTGTGATATTTTATGTACACTGTTTATATTTACTCGTTTTACAAAACTTAGTTATTAATCTATTTGTTATAATTGTATTTGTCCTTACACAATTTATTTATTTAGTTATTTATTTACACAGCCATTTATTTATTATATAAAAACGTTTAAACGTCTAATCAATTAGTTCCATTAATATTAGCATCAATAATACACATATTTTAATAAAATGGCTCTAGTAACATCAAATAAACATCGCATTTTTGACAATTTAGAGAGCATATTGCAATGGAACTGTAATGGTCTTAAAACTCACTATTGCCAAATAAAGATGATTATGAGCGAGTACGAACCTTTCCGCATGTGCATTCAGGAAACCCATTTAAAAGAAAATGAAAGATTTCATTTTAGGGGCTACACTGGTTACAACCGAAACTGTTTGACTAATACTAGAGCAAGCGGTGGAGTCGTTACCTACATTAAAAATGATATACCACATAGACCACTTATGCTGCAGACCAATCTGCAAGTAGTAGCCATTGAAATCATGTACCCAATGAAAGCAGCATTTTGCAATGTTTATTTACCACCAATACCTAACTGTACGTTACATAACTTAGAAAGCGCGATCGACCAGTTGCCAACGCCACACATAATAGTAGGAGATTTTAACGCACATTCCCCTATGTATTGACACGAGAGGCAGAATAATAGAGCGATTTACAGAAAATAACAACTTAGTAGTATTAAATACAGGGAAACCCACACACTTAAATAACAAAACAAAAACATTTACCGCTATAGATCTAGCCTTAAGTTCTGAAACAGTGGCGCTGAAATTAGAATGGGAAACCCTTTGTGACTATTATGGCAGCGATGACTGCCCCTCTTCATTTCAACTCAAACCAAACAAGAACGCACTATACTGAAAACATGGCAAATTAAGAAAGCAGATTGGGAAAAATATTCGCAAATTCTAGAAAATGTCCACCTAAACGAAGACCTAAGCGTTAAGGAAAGAGTGCGTACTTTCACGCAAAGTATAATCGAGGCGGCATTGCCTTCAATTCCAGAAACAAGTGGAACAATAAAAGCGAATAGTGTTCCATGGTGGTCTAACGAGGTTAAAGATGCAATAAAAGAAAAAAGAAAACTATTTAATACGTTCAAGCGTAAACCAACTACGGAAAATCTTATAGCCTTCAAAAGAGCACGAGCTAGAACACGTAGAGTAATTCTAAATGCAAAGAGGAAATCCTGGCAAGAATATGTTAGCAACTTCAACAAAGAAACATGTAGCAGTGAAATATGGCGAAAATCTAAAACAATAGCTAGTAAACAAAGGAAAACCATATCGCCACTACTAATAGCAAACGATACGAGACTGACAGAAAACGCTGACATTGCAGAAGCAATAGCTTACCAGTTTGAAAAAAATAGCAGTTGTTAACCAAAATGTTAACCCATTCAAGATTTCAAAAATGTTATACGGACTTATCGGAGAAGTAAATTATTGTCGGAAAATTAAGTCGGGATTGTTGATAGATACTAAATCACACAAACAAGCAAAATTACTAATAAATCTAACAAAATTTGGTGATATAGATGTAGGAGTTGAACCGCATCAAAGCTTAAATATAATTAAAGGTGTTATTACCTGCAGCGATCTTTTAAATTGTTCCACCGAAGAAATATTGAAGAACTTACAAGACCAAAAAGTTGCAGATGTAAAACGAATTACTACAAGAAAAAATGGAGTTATAACAAACACGACTAGCCTTATTCTTACATTTTGTAGCCAGAATCTTCTAATGCACATTAAAGTTCCAATTTACAGATTACCGGTAAGGTTATACATACCAGCTCCACTAAGATGTTTTAAGTGCCAACTTTTTGGCCATACATCTACATCATGCAAGAATGAGCAAAAATGTGTATGTGGTAAAAAGCTACATACAGGTGAACCCTGCAAAAAACCTTTAACTTGTGTAAACTGTAACGGAGAACACTCTGCAAGGTTGCGAGAATGTCCTCGATATAAGAAGGAGGCGGCAATACAAGAAATAAAAACTAAAAACAAGATCACTTATATCGAAGCAAAAAAGGAAGTGCTCAAGCATGTTCCTAGAGGACCATCATACGCAACAATGGCTACAACACCACAAGGGACCAAACAATTAAATATAGAGGAACTAGTATCCACACTAGTACCAAAGCTAACAGAGGAAATAAAAAATCTAATTAAAATAGAAAAAACGGAAAAAAAGAGAACGCAGTGCAAGCTATTGCAAATGAGCCAAAACAAATAGATTTTGAATCCACTGACAAAAGGAAAAGAACGAGTCAAGCCTTAATAGCATCATCATCAAATGCTGACGATGATGAATTATACAATACCAGATTAAAACTTTTGTCGCAAAAGAAAAAGAAAGGTTGGCCGAAAGGCAAACCACGAAAGGATCTGATAATCTCTGTGATAATCACTGTGATAAACTCTGTGATAATCTCTGTTATAATCTCTGTGATAATCTAACTGTGATATATCTGTTTTTGTTCGTATTTTGAATGTTTTAAAGTACGTTGTTTTTTTAAATTAATTTAGTTAAACCAGATTTTTATTATTTGATTGTATTTACATACATATATATTTATGCATAAATATAACAATTATGAATCACATCATCCAATGGAATTGTAATGGTTGCGCAAAAAACACGGACGAATTGAAATTAATGATTTCTGAATTCAATCCAATTGCTGTAGCTCTACAAGAGATACACTTTAAATCCGATGATAAATTTCAATTAAACAAATATAATATTATTAGAAACGATATGCATACTAACGTTAGAGCTAAAGGTGGTTTTGCTATATTTCTCAGAAATGATTGCGTATTTAACCACGTAAGGTTATCATACCAAGCTGTAGCGGTAAGAGTGTAACATCCAACTACAGTAACTATATGCAGTATATACTTACCGGACCAAATTTTGGAAATCGAGGACGTAAAATTACTTATATCCCAACTACCAACACCATTCCTATTATTGGGTGATTTTAATTCCCATAGTACGCTATGGAGATCCCCAAAACGTGATACCCGTGGAAAAGAACTAGAAGAACTATTTGACACAACACAAATAGTTATTCTAAACAAAGGATAACCTACGTACTTTAATTCAAGGTCCAATAATTTTTCAGCGATCGATCTAAGTCTATACTCTCCTCAAATCGGACAAAAATATGAATGGGAACAAATAGCAGACCTCCACGGAAGCGACCATTTTCATTTACTTATATCTTCGATAGGAACTGAGGTTAAATGGAATTTACCTGAGATATGGATGCTAAACAAAGCCAACTGGCCTAATTATAAAAATAAGATACGAGAAGTTAGCATGCAACAGGATGTAAATGATTTAGTTAGAAGTTTTTCCAAAATGATAATAAAAGCGGCTGAAAAAGCTATACCAAAGAATTGCACCACGGTAAATAGAGCTCCCATTCCTTGGAATGCGGATGTTAAAAACGCAATAAAAATTAGAAAAAAATCATTACAAGTGTTCACAAGGAACCCTACAGTAGACAATTTAATAAAATATAGAAAATGTAGAGCAATTTCGCGACGTACTACTTTGGAAGCAAAACGAAGATCGTGGGCCAAGTATACGACAGAAATCAGAGCAAATACTACTCATTCGGAGGTATGGAGAAAAATTAAGGTGATAGCCGGTAAGCTAAAACAAGCAGATCCCATAAAAATACAGAATGATTCCAATGTAATAACCGAACAGGACAAAGTAGCTAAAAAACTTGCAGAACACTTTAAAGAAATAAATTCCATTGACAACTATGAAAAACATTTTCGGAGAAATTTACACACAATGGAAACAGTCCTAAATTTTACCGAAACAGATCTATCAGAATGTAACACAATATTTACAATAGAGGAAATGATGTATGCCTTAAATAAAACAAAAGAAACATCACCAGGAATAGACCTATTACATACACTATGATCAAGAAACTTCCGCAAATAGCTCTGACGAATATATTGAACATATATAACCGTATATGGCACGAAGGAATTTACCCTGCAGATTGGAAAACGTCTATCATAGTTCCAATACTGAAAGCAGGAACGGATCCTTTACAGATATACAGCTACCGTCCCATATCTTTGACCAGCTGTCTCGGAAAGGTGTTGGAACGAATGGTTAACGAAAGACTCATGAAACTGCTAGAAACACAACATCTATTAAATTCACACCAATCAGGTTTCCGAAAACGCTTTTCTACAAGAGACAATATTACATTCTTGGTAACTGCCATGCAAGAGTCCATTAATACAAGAAAACATTCTACTGCTGTATTCTTTGATCTAGAAAAAAGCCTACGACTTAGTGTGGAGATATGGAATATTAAAAAAAATCCATGGTTGGGGAACAAAAGGAAATATAGCGAATTTCATTAAAGGGTTTCTTTCCGAAAGGTATTTCAGGGTTAGGATGAGAAATATCTTGTCAACCATGCATCCTATGAAGACCGGGATACCACAGGGATCGCCAATTAGTACAACCCTTTTCCTAATAGCCGTAAATAGACTGATGCAGAGAATCCAACCTCAAATAGGAAGATGTATGTATGTAGACGACCTTGTCATCTTCGCTACTTCAAAAGGAAACCAAACGCAAAACGCTATATTACAAGAAGCAGTAAATACCGTTGTGCAAGAGGCCGAAAAAGTAGGATTTCGAATATCACCTACAAAAACAGTATCTATAAATTTTTGCAGACTAAGGGATCCACATTACCCCCCTAATATATTTTTAAAACAAAACTTGATTAAATGTGTACCGGAACATAAATTTTTGGGTATAACATTAGATCAGACACTATCATGGACGAATAATATAGATAGGATTGAAGTTAAAGCTAGAAAATCTCTAAACATAATTAAGTGTTTGGCAAATTCAGGATGGGGATCAGACAGAGAAGTAATATTACGCATATACAAATCACTGATACTGTCAATATTTGATTACGCGTCGGTAGTCTATGGATCAGCCGCGAGAACACACCTTGAAGAAGTTAGACAGCATACAAAACATATGCATCAGATACGCGATATGCGCATACCCCACAAGTCCAATCAGTAGTATACACGTGGAAGCAGGAATGCTGCCACTTGAAAACCGGAGAATTTGGCTGACAGTAAAATATATCAAAAAGTTAAGACAATACCCAAATCACTTCGTTAATAGGATGACGGCACGACCAAATACAGAGAATATATCGACTTTACAAAGGAAAACCATACAGGAGAGAATAAAAGAAGCATTGCAACTCACACTAGAGGAAGACATAAGCGAAATAAAGAAGAGAGTATGGCGTAAATGGCAAAGGGAATGGGAAAATGAAGATAGATTTTTAAAACTTCATACGCCAACAGTGGAAGCTAGAAAGCCTTATCCAGCCATGTCACGAAAACACAGTATCATACTTACACGCATAAGAATAGGACACACGAACACAACACATTCTTGCATTCTCACAAAAACACAACACCCAAAATGCGAACTCTGCAACAGTAACCTAACAATAAAGCATATTTTCCAGGAGTGTGATGAATTAAGACAGATTAGGAAAAACTACAGTATTGACAATGGGATAAAAAACGACTTCAGGGTTAGCAAAGACCAAATACAGAGAATATTTAACTTCCTACAGGAGATCGACATGTTGCATAAAATATAAACCTGAATATATATATATATATATATATATATATATATATATAATTATACACAGAAAGTGGCAAATAGCCAAGTCGTTGAAGCCACAAAAAAAATAATAATAGTAATTTATTTTATTTATTTATTTATTCTACACATACAGTGATCGGTCCTACTAAGTCAAAAGACTTGTCTGTAGGTTGCGGATTAGAGTATATACATAATTATTTGTTACATTTAAATAGTAGATATGTATAAATGGCGCTTTGATGGTTAGTGCAATCTTATTTTATATTTACAATTTTATCTAATACTATTTGTTTGTGTTAATGTATAATTGTGTAATAATCCATAACTTTAATTATCATTTCTTAAATATTCTTTGAATTTTTTTATAAATATGTACATGTTTGTTTTCGGCATTTTCAATGTTCTTTCACCATACTTTTTATAAGATTTAGGAACTATGTATTTTTGACATCTTGTTTCATAATGATGAATTACTATCTGCTTATATTTATCGTTCTCATTGTGATCAGTGATACTATAATGCTTATATAAGGCTTGTGGTGTCAAAGTATTTGCTACTTCTAACAGTTTATTTTTGTTCAATTTATGACTTATCATTTGTAATACCTTATTCTGTAGCTTATTGATTTTACCAATATGAGATGGTTCAATGCATCCCCAATTTCTTATTCCATACCTTAGTACCGATTCAAACAAGGCGTTGAATATCAACACCATAATATCCTTGTTTGCGTTTTGCTTTAATACATACATACATCCAGTGATTCTCTTAAGTTTACTAAACATCAGATCCGCGTGTCTATTGCATTTTAGGTTAGCATCTATATTTAGACCTAGATACATTGTGTTATATACTTGTTTAATAGTTATAAATTGACAAATTAAGTTAGTATTTGACATGCAATCACAGTTATGTAGTTTCATCTTCAGAGTGTTTGTAGTATACATATGTGGCGTTTTGAGTAACACACAAACTGTTTTTAAGGTGTTAAGAAATAAACTTCTACCATGTAACCAATTCATTACTTTGTTTACATCGTTTTGTATAATTAACTCAATTCTCTGTATTTTTATTGTTGTACAAAAGTACTGCGTCATCGGCGTATATTAATATTGTGCAATTATTTACGACTTTGAAAAGTTCATTTTTATGTACCAAAAATAAAATCGGTCCAATGTTGCTTCCTTGTGGCACACCAAATAAACAGGGTTTTAAATCACTACACAATAATAATAGTAAGTAACCTACAGTCTCGAAAACTATTAAACACCACGCGACTTTGTGACGAAAACGTAGAGATTACACCGCACGATTCGCTTAATAAAAGCAGAGGAATAGTGTATTGTAGAGATTTCTTGAACTGTTCTGTCAGTGAGATCCTAGAAGAACTAAAATGTGAGAAGGTCAGAGACGTTCGTAGAATACAGACAAGAAGAAACGGTACCTTGGTTGACACACCAAATCATATCCTTACCTTTGCCTCTCCAACTCTACCATAGCGCATAACCAGCGCATACCAGTTAGAATATATATACCAAATCCTATGAGATGCATGAAATGTCAAAGATTTGGATACTCGATTGCTAATTGTAAAAATGAATCTAGGTGCGTCTGTGGTAATTTAGTTCATGATGGCGAATGTTCTAATATATACACCTGCATAAACTGCGAAAAGGGGCACCTATGCAAATCTCGAGATTGTCCAAAGTATAAAGAAGAAATGGCCATTTAAGAGATAAAAACCACCAAAAGGCTATCGTATTTTGAGGCTAAGGAAGAGCTAAAATTGTCTCCAGTGCTAACAAAAAAGACCTATGCAAATGTAGCATCAAAGTCAAACTCAGATATAGCCAATGAAGTAATTAGTACACTTTTATCGGCTATGGAGAAAATGATTGAAAACGGTATAAAGAAACATTTACCAACGGAAGTTGTTCACAAAGGCCCCACCAAATTTGTACAACCTACAGACATGTTTTTACCACCGCAACAGTCATCGTCGACACCGAAACCTTCCGTGTTATCGATCACTGTATCTGAACAAGACAGGTCGTCGTCAGACGAAATGGAGGTAGTTGAATGTGAACCTTCCAGTTTAAAACGCCAACTTATCCCGGCTACCCCCACTGACGAATTGCAGTTTATCGAGGGAAGACCTACTTTTAAAACTAATAGCAAGATTCAGAAACGACCTAAAGGCTGGCCAAAACCGCGACCAAGAAAACCTAAGGCCAAATCCAAAGATGAATCTGATAGTATCAATTCAGCGAATACTTCAGTTGCAGGGGATACGGCCCTGTCAACTGAGCCTTGTGATAGATAGTCTGTGATATTAGTGTTTATTTGTCTCATATATGTTCATGTTTGTTCATTTAATTTAATCATATAACCTATACTTGTCCATATTTATTTATGTCTGTGATATTTATTAGTTATTTCGGTTTTATCTATACCTTTATTTATTTATTAACTAGATAAATGTTTTGTGGTATGTCTTTATATTTATTAACAATATTTATCTATTTATTTATTTAATTTTATCCTCTTTATGGACAACATAATACAATTAAACATTAATGGGTGCAAGAACCATTTTGCCAAACTAACATTATTGCTATATAAAGAAAACCAGTTTTGTATTTGTGTACGGGAGACAAGATTTAATCCAAACGAGTACTTCGAGCTTAAAGGATACAAAATATACCGAAAGGACAACGATCCAGGTCAGAGAGCACACGCCGTACTGGCATACTCATTAAAGAGCAGTACCCACAACTTTTTTTCCCGATCAACACAGACCTGCAAGCAACAGCCATTTCTATTATGAGCCCTCTTAAATTAAATATATGCAGTTTATACTTACCTGATTTTTCTTGGAATATTAACGATATACTGCACTTAATCCAGCAACTACCATATACCTACTTACTTGTAGGGGACTTCAACTCACACAATAGGATGTGGGGCTGTGAAAGAAACGATACACGTGGCCGTATAATAGAGGATTTTATTGAACAACAAAACCTAATTCTCTTAAACACAGGCGAAGCTACCTTCTTCAACGCCAGGTCTAACTCACTCTCTGTCCTCGATGTATCCATATGTACACCACAAGTTGCCTCAAAGCTCAACTGGAAAGTACTACAAGGCGAAATTATTTCAGATCATTTTTCAATAAAAATTGAATTTCACAGTGTTGGAAAAAAAAGCACCCGCGTTCCGAAATGGTTGATTCACAAAGCAGACTGAGACAAATACAGACAAAATCTAAAACCTTTCAATAATTTCTTAAATGTCGAAGGCTCGTTAAAAGACATCACCACCAAGATTATTCACGCTGCTAAAAGCAGTGTCCCGAAATCTTCCATTCATATCGGGAAACGTAGGTTTCCGTGGTGGAACGAAAACATCAAAACAGCAATCGACGAAAAGAAAATAGCGTTTAATAAATTCAAAAGAAATAGCACTCTCGAAAACACAATCAACTTCAAACGTATAAGAGCCAAAGCTAGACAGGTTATTAGAAGTAGCAAACAAAATTCGTGGAAAGAATATATCCAGAATTTAAAATCAACCACTCCAAATCAGGAAATATGGCGCAAAATTAAATCTATCAGCGGAGGCCCAAGATGTTACGCCCCGCATAGTTTATCAATAAACCAAGTACCCATAGATGATCCATGCCACATTGCTGAAATCTTTGCAGATACATTTGTACTAAACAACGAAACGATACAACCCAATAAAGACGTCCCAGAAGCATCGATAACTTTTTCTCGTGACCAAAGTGAACCATATAACCTACCGTTCACTCTGGTAGAATTTCGAAGGGCCTTATCAAAAACTAAACACTCTTCCCCAGGACCAGATTCAATACCATACGAGTTCATTAAACAACTACCTCACGAAGAACAATAAAAAATTTTGGTCTTATTCAACAATATTTGGTCGTCTGGTTCTTATCCAACTATTTGAAGAAAGTCAATTACTATCCCTGTCCTAAAACACGGAAAAGATCCTATAGAACCAGAGGACTATAGACCAATATCCCTGACCTGCTGCCTTAGTAAGCTTCTGGGAAAGATGGTAAATACACGCTTAGCCTGGTTCTTAGAAAAACACGAGTTTCGTTCTGACTTTCCAATGGGATCAAGGAGACATAGGTCTACAATAGACAACCTAGTTCAACTCGAATACGCTATACTAAACAGTTTTGCAAAAAGAGAACACCTAATTGCAGTTTTCTTTGACATAAAGATGGCGTTTGACCTTACAAAACCGCATGGAATATTGCAGAGGCTAGTCGATCTGGGACTTAAAGGCAACCTACCAATTTTTATTGCCAGTTTTTTTAAATGAAAGGACTTTTCAACTACGCATTGAAAACTCACTTTCAACGGAACGAAATCAAAAGAACGGAGTACCACAGGGTTCCACTCTTAGCGCCTCCTTATTCGCAATCTACACTTCCGGCCCGATAACAAGCAACATAACAGAAAATTTGCAGTCAGCAATTGACAACTTAACGAACGTTGCCCAAAATATCGGTTACAGCTTTTCTTCCACCAAAACTTAAGCTATGCATTTTTGCCGTCTACGAAACAGACATCAACACCCTCGTCTTCATATAAATGGCCATACCATCGAAATAAAAGGTAAATTAAATTCCTCGGTATGGTCGTAGAACCCAAACTTTACTGGAAACACCATATAGACGAGGTCACATTAAAATGTAAGAAATCACTGAACATACTCCGTTGTGTCAGCCACATATCATGGGGTGCAGATAAAAAGGTCTTACTCAGGCTTTATAATGGAACTGTCCTTGCTAAAATAAACTACGGTTCTGTAGTTTTCACGGGAGCCAGGAAAAACGTGGATCAACAAACTGAACAGGGTTCACTGTCAAGGACTGCGTTTGTGCTCAGGAGCATTCCGCACTAGTCCTCTAGACGACATATGTAGCGAAGCGGGACTATTACCACTTCACCATCATTTCGTCAAAAATACTTTCAATTATGGAATAAAAATAAAAGCAAATTATTGTTTCAAATTTGAACCAAAAATGTAAAGGCTAATGACCTTGCAGTAGACGCCTCAAAAAAAAAAATTATTGTCCTTCAGAATACATCCAATTACAGGACAACTAAGAATGTGTACACTTTGCTTGAACTACATAATAATCAGAATTAATAAAAGAAAAAAAAGTATTATTGAAAATAAACCGTTAATCCAATAAACTAACTAAACATTATTTAGAAGCATAATACAAGTTTCAATCAACTGAATAATATAATTCAAGGCGCAATTGTTTATATCCATAGGACTGGACAGACAAGCTATGAAACACCTTAACAACGTTTAATAGAGAATATATACATATATATGGTATATATATATATATATATATATATATATATATATATATATATATATTGTTTGTTTTAGGTGTAGAATGATAGTTTTAAAAACTAACGAATTTCAAAAATTATCTTTGCACAGCTTCAAGTTGGTCTTTTTGGTACTAGTGAATGGGATACCAAACAATGGCACAATATTCAAGTTTAGAACAATCTAATGAAAAGTATAAACATATAAGTGATTGGATATTCGAAAATGATTTGAAGCTTCGTAAAATAAGACCAGGTGTTGATATGCAAGCTCTTGAAACACTGTTCATATGTTGAACAAAGTTTAATTCGCTATCGAAATAAACACCTAGATTTTTAATATGTTTGCTTCAGCGTAGTTTAACTGAACTAATGTAGTAATCAAATTCAAGTGGTTTAGATTTACGACTATAAGTAATTACTTTGCACTTAGAGATGTTTAGGGGCAATCCATTTACGATACACCAACTGACAAGGGCATAGAGTTGCTGCTGAATCAAAACACAATCGTCGATTGAAGCAACAGAATGAAAATTTTAAAATCATCTGCAAAAAGCAATTTCCTATAATAATATTTTCCGGTACGTCATTAATAAATAATAAAAAAAAAGTGGACCGAGATTTGACCCTTGCGGTACCCCTGAAGTAGCACTTACGGGAAAAGAGGTATAATTATTGTAAGTAACATATTGAAGCCGATTATGTAAATATGATTTGAATAGTATCTGCAGAGGTTGACTAAACCCAGAATTATCTAATTTGGCCAACACAATATCATGTGAGATCGAATCAAATGCCTTAGAAAAACCCATGTAAATGTTTGATACGAATACATGTCGTAGTTGATGGTTCCTCTTCAATAGAAGTTGAAATTAAGACGGGGGTGCCACAGGGATCAATGACAGCTCCTACACTCTTTCTTCTATACATAAATAATCTTATTTCTTCAACGAGTAACCCGACCCATTGATTTACAGACGACGGCACTCTTCATTCCCATTCGGGACAATACATATTTTCAGTTAATATACATAAAAAATGATTTTGTTGACTTTCTGCAACCATATGCTTTTAAGGGTTAAAATTTAAACCATGGGATCAATTGGTAACATTGTTTGACAATTACATTATATAGTACTATGTAAATAGAAAACAACCTCATTATTTGACTAAATACTATAAGATGCTCTTCTCATGGCAGTTTACATAATCTTTCAGCACAATAATTTTTGAATTTCTGTTTTGAAATTTCCTGTGAGACTCGGAATGCAATTATCAATTGCATTTTGTAAAATTGCATTGACTGGATTTATTAAATTGGTATCAACCAGTCTAGGAAAACTCTACGTAGAAGCAAATAATGTAATAATTAAAGGTCGATGGTTATGCTCTCATTCAACAGTACCTACTGAATACGAATTCAACAGATGGGTATGGCACGCTTTAGTTAATTGGTCTATTCTGAAGATGTACCTTAGAGTCTTGTAAGGTGAGGATAATGGTTATAAGTGTCTGGCAATGTACTGCCTCATATTTGGGCACCACTGGGCTAAATATTTTAAAACTGCGTTTCTACATTGGCCAGTGAGTACCAGACTCGAATAAGAAATTATAAAAGAGTTATCATCCATATATGGGATTACCGAAGCTTGTGAAATACTCTGGTCTAGAGAATTAATGTATGAAATAAGTAGCACAGTGACCTTTGCGGCCACGTTATAAACATATCCAATTTCTGTAAATATTTTTACAAGTAACTTATTACCGACACCCACTTTACGCTTTACATCCCTTTCACCTTCGATATAAACAGAGTCGTGTAAGGATATGAATGTCATTTTCACCATAAACTTCAGTTTATCTACGACTGTTAAGAGAGTGAGTACGATTAACCGAAAAATTCTCCGCAACAGCATCATAGTATCTCCTGTTTATCATCAACTATATAAGGGTAAGTGGATATTTTTATTTAACAAAAGTTTTTACACTGGTTCTGGTTTAGTGATTGTTTTCATATCGAAATAATAATACTTTAGATATTATTTTTAATAAATGCTTGGCCAACGATCAAGTAAATAGTTTTGGTAAATTCAATCTTTAGCCATGTGGCCAACCACTGACGAAAAATAATCTTTAGCAGGCTTCAAAAGTGGTTAACCAGTAACTATAATAGAGGCGAACGACTAAATTTCAATATTTTATATTATTTTCAGAAACATATCTAGAAAATTTTCCGAAGAAGACATGAGAAAGGCCATCGAGGCTGTGAGAAATCGTGTCTTTCAGAGAGCAGTCGCGAAGAATTTCTCTGAATCCAGAGCTACTCTCCAATGGAGGTTAAGTCAAAAATTCACTAAGACATCTTTTCGGTTTGTAGTAAAACGGTTTCCCTCGGCGAAACGAAGATATCATTCAAGCTGTTAAAACTTTTCTAGATGACGTCCCAAGGAATAATCCATTTCTTAATAACATACCCGGTAAAATTTGGTACTATTCATTTTTGAAATGCAAACCCCAATTAGCTCATCGTACCACAGAAGAAGTAACCACACCCAGCGCAAATATATCGGAAAACGATATCAGATGATGGTTCTCTCACATTTTGCTTATCTTCAAGAAAAAGATCTAATAACGATTTTGGATGACCCAAAAAGGATATTCAATGCATGTTTTGTCCTAGAAATAGAAAAGTTCTAGCTCCTAGAGGCGCTAAAAATGTTTACACAATAGGGGGTCAATCCAAGATGTTTTGTTTTCGAGCAGATGGAAAGATGGTGACTCCCAAGGGTTACCAAAAGAAATTATAGATTGTGTTCCAAGTGGATTGGGAATAGAATGCACTGAAAATGGATGGATGAAAAGTGAAGTATTTGATGAATATATCGCTAACGTATTTCATCTTCTTTAGTCAAGAGAAAAGTCAATTTTCCAGTGATATTATTCGTAGATGGGCATAGTTCTCATTTAACCTATAAAGTTAGCAAGTTAATCTTCCAATAATATTAATTGCTCTTTACCCTAACTCCACGAGAATTCTACAATCTGCAGATGTGTCTTGTTTCAAGTCACTTAAAACTGGTTGGGTTACAGAAATTAATACTTTGAAACGTGAAAATCCTTGGGCTAGTGTAACTAAAGAAACATCTGCACCCACATTGTCGAGGGTTATTCAAAGCCAGCTGATATGTGACACTATTAGAAATGATTTTAGAACTTGTGGTCTGTTTCCTTGGAATGCTAAAGCCGAAGTTTTGATAAATGCATTGGAAAGAATTTAAATAAATCAAAACGACAAGCTTATAATATTCCCGATGATGCTTCAATAACCTATGAAAAATTCAAAACGGTAGTAGGGGCGGAAATACAAGCGAGATATAGGGCGTTAAAGTTGGCATATTATTTTTGAAAATTCGTAATAGTTAGAAAACAGCTGAATGTATAGAACTCAAATTTGGTACACTTTATTTTTTTAAGGATGATAAACATCATTTTTTATGATACTCCTAGAGGGCGCTAGTTACACAGTTCGAACTGAATTAATCCACGTTATTTTTTTACTCCCCGTATTTATGTACATTTTAATGCTAAATAATAAAAATTTCATTATTTTAAAACAAAAAAGGTATATTTGTTCGACTCCCATATTTTAAGGCGTTTTCGAGATATTACCATTTTAATATTGCACGACGCGCTGACGCCGTCTCTAAAACGATATTTTAAAATACGATTGAAGTGTTTCCTTTAAAAACCTTTGGTTTTAACCACAATATTGTAATCTGCTTTGAGAATATTAGTAAATAAAACATCAGTTTTATAAAAAAAATACAATTTAATTGGAAAACAAAACAAATAAAAAACAATAATTACATTTACTTCATTAAATGTTGAAAGTGGCCACCGTTTACTTCAATTTTTCTGAAACTTTTTTCTTAAAAAAGACGACACTGTCATTTTTTAAAGTATTTGTGGTTTCATGCATTTTTTCTAGGAGTTCATCTCGATTATGGATTTCACTATTGTACTCTAAAGATTTCATGTATCTCCATACGTAATAATCCAAAGGATTACATTCCGAATTACGGGGCGGCCAAGGGAATTCGATGCCCCGTCCAATCCAACGATGTGGAAAATTGTTATTTAAATGCTCCCGGACCACATATCCTACCTTACAACTAGGAATTTGTTCAAGCAAACCGCCCAAATGAGTTTACAAAAATTTTAAATAATTTTCTGTATTTAATATTGTTGGAAGTTCAAACGGACCAATGAAATTCCACACCAGTAATTTATTGAAAATTCATGTTGAAACTGAGCTTCTTTATATTTATAGGGATTACCAAAATCTTCGCGGCGTGTGAATGTGGCATCGTTTTAAAAAAAAAAGTTGATATTGATTGATTTTATTGAGCACCGATTGACAGAAATGTATTCTGCGTAGTACGTCATAGGGCAATAAATTTTGTACAGGCGTAAAATAATACGGATACAATTCTTCTGTACGTAAAATTCTTGAAATACTTGATTTACTTACACCAGTAGCTGCCTGCTAGCGCCGAATACTTAATTCAGGATTTTCTGAAATTCTAACTAAAATTTCATCTTCCAAACCAGCTGTAATTATTTTAGGTCCGCCATTAGAATTCTTCGTATGAAAAGAACCGCTTTCACCTAAATTTGCGTACAATCTTTGAAATTTGTTACGACTGGACACAATTCGATTTGGATATAACAGTAAATATCGTCTAACTGCTGCACATCAATTATAATTTACTTGTGCATAAACACAAATCATATCCCTTAGTTCAATATTAGTAAACTCATTACCTCTAGGCATTTTTGATAAAAGCGATATTGTCAATTCAGTATTTAAAAATACAATAAATGCAATAAATAAATAACGGTTCCTTTAGTAGTCTCGGGCCACTTTCAAATATTGTTGTTTTTGAGGGGCCGTGCAATGATATACACTACAATATTAAATCGCAATATCTCGAAAACGCCTTAAAATATGGGAGTCGAACAAGTTATACCTTTTTAGTTTTAAATAATGAAATTTTTATTATTTAGCATTAAAATGTACATAAATACAGGGGTAAAAAAAAACGTGAATTTATCCCATTCGAACTGTCCAACTAGCGCCCTCTAGGAGTATCATAAAAAATTATGATAGATTAGTGTTTGTCACCCTTAAAAAAATAAAGTGTACCAAATTTGAGTTCAATACATTCAGCTGTTTTCTAACTATTACGAATTTTCAAAAATAATATGTTAACCTTAACGCCCTATATCTCGTTTGCTATTAACATTTTACTAACCCATGTTTTTGTTAAACGACCTATTTTGATCACCTCCTCTACAGTTACCGTGTTCTCCATTAGTTATGGGACACCCTACACACACACATATATATATATATATATATATATTTAAACCGACGAAAATTGAAATCAACTAGCACTAGAATTGACATAGGTACTATTATAGACTTGATAGACCTTCCTATTATTGAAAATACCATTGATGTAGGCAATATTACAGTTTTGAAAAACCAATCTGAACCTACACTTATACACGAGATATTTTTAATCAATTCAGAGAATACTTGAAGATCATGGTAATGATAAGAGAGAACCTATTTCAAAAGACCAAGAAGAATGTTTGGACATCGAAGTGAATGCTAATAGTATTGATAAACTAACAGTATTCTAGATACATCTGTTCTAGAATATGATGATGACGCCTTACTTAATTCGTTGAACAGTTGGAGAAACAACTAATTGAGCAAGGTTCTACCAATAAAACTATAACAAATTATGTGACATGGACAATTAGTCCAGTAAGAAGAAATATAAAAAAGCGAGATAGATAGCAATCAAACAAAGCAAATTAGAAGAAATGCAAGCAACTCTAAGAAGGAAAGGAGAAATGAAACAGAAAAGACTTGAACAAAAAAAAACTAAAAGACGAAACAAATACTCAAAGAATCAACAAAAAAATTCAAGGAAAACAGGCAGCTATAAGAAGAAAAGAAGAAATGAAAGAGAACAAAGTTGCTCTAGGAAAACGAAAACATATAGAAGGCAATACAAAGAAAATTAAACTTATACTCGCTAATGCTGTTACAAATCAAAATGAAAAAAATAAGGAATCAAAAATACAAAATGATATCATTTCTCTCGATACACTTTCTGAATTTTCTTTAGAAGAAATCAACAAGACAACCAAAAAGATATTCAATGAATCTGTTGTTGATAAAAATTAATACCTTGAATCAAAAATTCAGGAAAAAGAAAACTCTCCTGAGTCGCTTCCTGAATTGTTTGTAGATAAAATCAACACAGTGACAACAAAATTATTTGATAATTTTATTCCGGGCTATGTTTTATGTGTGTCAAGAACATTAGGTGAGGAATAAATTGTAAAACCTGTCAACGTCATTATCATGTTTCCTGCATAATGTAACAGATGTATTCATTTGTCAAATATGTAATTAAAAATACATAATTTTTAATATTAACGTTGTAATTATAAATTATTTTACCTAGGTTAAACTCTTTTTTAATGTTTTATTTCGTTGCCCAATTACTGAAACTACATGACCAACCACTGAAGCAAATGGCCTTAAAAACTAAAATTTTATTTGAATGCAAAGTGAGAATTTCCTTATGGTGGCCAACCACTGATTTTACCCTACGTGTGTCCACATGAACTACTTTACATTTTTTTGTTTTAACTATTATTTTCTAAGTTTTTGATGCAAGCGTATTGCTGGCGGTTCTTCAGGTATGACGATCCTAATGTGAACAAATCCCCTAATCATAATATTAAACGGTACTGACAGCAGACGATTTCCAGTAACAATCTATTGGACAGAATTCATACATCCCAAAATATTTTCACCAACAGCGTGTAGTCGTATAGCTGTGGTTCTACATTTTAAATTTATAAAAACGTGCTGATTTACAAGTAAAACGTTAAATCAATTTAAATAATCTATAACGTGGAGCGTTCTTCTTAGTTGACGGCCATCGGTCAGAGAAACTGGATACACTTACCTTCTAATCCAAATGCTATGTAAATACAGATTTATAACCTCACGAGAAGTATTAATATACGCGATAATACGGTACTAAATCTTATCCATTTTACCGACTATAGTTATAATTATAAACGTACACCTGCAACGGCCACTTTATTTGGAAGAGTTCATGGATTAATTAGAGAGCAGACGCAATACCATGAAGTATGTTGTACAACGTCTGGCAAGATAACTTATCGAGATTACACTTCGGTCCAATTGAGGTAGCTGATACGTCACTTTCAAAAACAACATTACAAATTAATACCTGAACGGAGTAATCAAAAAGATTAAAAATCAATCACAACACTTTGTGCCTGTTGTTGCTATTTCGAGAGTTCGTTTTTTTGTGTGGTGACAAATAAAATATTATTCTGTGTAAATGTACTGCTTGCACTAATGGGTATAAACAATGTAAAAAATATTAAGAAATTTAAAGAATGGATGCTACATTTCCTTCAATTAAGCTAAATTCTTATATAGTGTTTTAGATAGCTAATGATGATACCAAATAGGAAATGAGTGGGGGTATACATCCTAAATAATATCCTGTAAAATCAGTTTTGAAGTGTAACTCCAATGTTCTGTTATCAGTATCGTAAAAATGTGGAATTATGTGATATATTGTTTTGTGTTTTATGCACACCTTAGTAAAGTAAGTACGCAAACAAATGATGAAACGTCAACTTATATTAATACTGTAGTACAAAATTACATAAATAATTCAAATTAAAAAAACAAATAAAATATTTTACTGTCTTTCATAAAATTTAATTTACACTTGCATAATGCAAAAAAAAAGAGAAAAGTCCTAAACATTGCCTAAACTATAAAACATACGTGATATCTGTTTTGGCGTTATTTTGAAACACGTTTCACAATTCTTAGGACACCCTTTAATTTGGGACAAGTGATAATAAAGCTCAACGCTTTAATTTTTATTCTTTTATGTCACTTGCCTCTAAACATTTTGAAATAACAAACAAGCCAAGATTTATGATGTTTAATTTATTTTGATTGTCACCAATTACTCATTTTATGAAATCTACATTAAAATACTTAGTACCTACATTATATTTTGAGTTACTGCAAAAATAGTCTAAATAATAAAAAAAATTAGTTAAAATATACAAATACGAAAATCCTCACAGCTCAAATGTATTTAAAATATGTAGTTTTAAAAAAATATATTCGGTCAGGTCGTGGACAAATGCGCTTTTCCAAATCGTGAAGCCATTCATTTAAAACGTAAAGAACAAATATATATTACAAGATATATGATTTTTATTCCGGCAATTTGTATAATTTGGTCAAGGCTTAAGCGAACATTCGGATAATTTCTTCAAGGAAATGCACTTCCATCAAGGAACAAGGAAATAGTTATCTCATTTCATTTTATTAATCATACACATTTATGAGTTTAACAAATATACCCTCTATCCCAAAATAACCCGGAATGCATTATAAAAACACACAAATAGTAATAATCTTTACAAAAATCATATTATTTATTCGAAATAATCTCCCTGAACTGAAATATTGCTCGTTCGACAAGTGGACCAATGACTTTTGTATGTCGTTGAGAATGGCGGTCGTCGTCTATTGAATTTCTTCAATTGATGTAAAGCGGTTACCTAGTACGGGGTGTGTTGGAACAAAATTTATACTTAAAGATAATACTCAGCATTAACTTAATTAATTCTTATGTATAATTCTCTTGGAATCGAGAAACGAGATGAGCATTGTTTTAATTTTTGACTTTGTAAAACGCGATTTGTTTTTATTTCCTTCATCTGATGACCGCCATTCAGCACTCTGACGCAGTGTTTCTGATTCGTTTTTAAGAAGTGTTCGTCTTTTCGAGCGTGTTTAATGACGTCTGTGCAACGTTCAATTCGGTGCAATTTTTCAGTTAAAATGCGACGAATTGTTGCTTTCGGTATGTTAAACTCCATTACCATGAATTGCACGAAAGGTTTCTTGGAAACTTTTACGAAATCACGTACTTTATGATGTTTTCTTCGGTAATCACATCAAATAGACGCCTTGTATGTTTATCGTCATCCACATCTTCCCTGCCTTCCTTGAGTCGTCGAAACCACTCAAACACTTGTGTTTAGGATGAACATCACTATACAGTTTTTTCAGCGGTAGCATTTTTGCCAATTTTAAAACAAAATTTAATATTGACTCTGCTCACCTAGGCGTCCACTGACCGAAATCTCATCCAACTTTGGCAAATAGGAAGGTTCCCACTACATAAAACAATCACCAGTTGACAGATGGCTTCAATGGTCCCATCTGTAGAAAGCCATTCCGATTTATTTTGGGATAGAGGGTGTACATTTGAATTTTGATTTGCCTACAATAAAAGTATACAAATGATTTTATTATTTTCAAAATATCAATAATACGGCAAGACTCTCCCCTTCAATTGAATGTAAAGACATTTAATGTGTTTCTACCACTATTATGCGACATAGTCCACCGTATTTAGAATACGTTCTCCTAAATTACTTAACTTGCACGTACTGTTGTTATTTGCCTACGGATATTTTGTTGAATACTCAAGTCCTATAAGAACAAACCCATGACAAAATCATGACAAAACCTTTTAAGTAAGCGTCCACATTTACTCAACAATTTTGGACGAATTAAAATTTTTGGCAAGGTGAGTTCAAACCAGGACTTGCATCATGATAATATTATTTAACATGCCAAATAAGTTGCCGGCAACACTCGTACACGTACCCTAAAATAAGGCTCAGAGTTTGGTAATGAATCTGCAAGGGTGCTACTGCAATCTGTATTTATCGGTAAGTAAGATAGTACAATCCTGAATTACTGTAGGAAACAAGGCAAAAGCCCACTTGGTAGATGACATACCATTCTGAGAATTATCGTTATCATTAAATCTTAAAAAGTACGTTAACCTGAATAAGGTGATTACACTTTATTGCATTCAAAGTAATGACTAAATCGTCACTAAATTTTCAAAACCGTTTGTTACTGTTTTCATCAGTAGCAAATAAATGCATGAATAGGCTGTAGCATCCAACTCTAGAATGTACTACAGTGGTAATACGTACGTTTTTCTAAAATTAATAAATTATTTCTGGTATGTGAATTAAAGTTTTTTTCACTAAATATAACTAATTCAATTGCTTTATATAACAGCTATCGTGAAGCGACATAATTCGTCAAACCTTAAACGGAGTATAGCAAATTCTTTTCATAAACACACAATTCCACTAGCATAAATGTTGCGTGCTTTACCACACAAGCTATTAACGTTAAACATTAATTTTTTTGTTTGGTTCTTAATTTACGTTAATTGATTCGGATAAAACTAAAAAACAAAGGCGTATTAGCTCGAAATAACGTTCATGCTAACTTTCTTTTATGTACAACCGAACTAGTAGAGTTGTGACAACACGACCTGCTTAGCATTCGGGAAGTAATGGGTTAGGTTCCCGTTACCAATCTACCCTGTATGAGGTTTTTTCATGGGGTTTTCCTCATACATATATAGCAGCATGGTCACTGCGTATACGTACACCATGTGCGGCTATTTAGGCGAATGCTGGGGTAGTGTATTACCCCCTAAGAACCCTTACTCCGTTCCCTCCGGTCCTATCCTGCCCACACGCATCCTTAATCCCACGTAATGTATGTAGGTATGCTGGGAATCCGAGATTCTAGCTGAAGGAGCTTGGAAAGCTCAAGCAGCCCGCCCTCCACCTTTGGGAGGGATTAAAATAGGTAACCTTTTCCTTCTTTATGTCTATTAAATATACTAACATTGAGCAGTATTTAATTAATTATGCCATCTTCACCATTACACTATTGAAATAAAATACTAAGTTCAAATTAAATTTTTAAGCAATGTTACGTATTTCATTATAATGTCATTTACTCTAAAACAAATCCAATAAACCTTAGTACATTTTTATTCAAAAACGAATGTGAGTACGATTTTTATACCTTTTAATACTAAATTAATGTTATAATAACCTGCGATAACTTGAACAACTACCCTACAGTCTAGAGACAAAATGCGCTTACTCTTAAGAATAAAACGAGCTTCAAAATAAGTTACTCATTAAAAAAAATGACAATTACACCCCTTGACGTTCAAACATCAAAAACACAATTTTAAATCATTTAAAATTTCCTTATGTAATCAAACTCGATAATTACCAACGCAAATTCTTATAAAAAACTTTTCCGGCACGCAAATTATTTTTGCACTCGGACATAATAAATAAAAGTTTTGTATCTTATTAGGAAACTGTAATTACTATAAACATACATAAGTTATGCGATCCAATTAAGCAATATTCACCCTTATGGGTAATTCGAAAAAAGAAATCTTAAGACATTAACGCGTCGTTCAACATTGGCACATAAACGCGTCGTTCAACAGAGGCTCAATCTTTCTTACTTACTACCCTCTCTTTCAATTTTGTGTATTAAAATAATCATCTAACATTCCTACGCAGTAAATTTGAATTCAACCTATAGAAACATTCTTCTCAAGCAATTCTTACAGATATTACGATATAGCCATTTACTGAGGACGATAACTGTGATTGTTATTGAAACGTATAAATTTGTATAAAATGCACATAGAAAAAGTACATCATTTGAAAAACCCAAAAGCTAAGTATTTTAATTACTGTTAAAACAATAAGTAGTATTTTATACACGACTCTAAAATTTACGTAACACTCAAAAGAACTATACGAGAATTTCAGATGCTATCCAAAATATGTCGCAACCATCTAGGCATGTACAACGACCTTTAAATTTTCATCTAAAAATAAATTTCTTACACGATCAAATATTTTGAATATATGTTCAAATAGTATCGTAATCGGCATTCAACTATAAGTAGCGTAACATTCGGAAAACGCACTAAAAAATTCGTGCACAAATACTCTTTCCACGACTCAAAAGACATGTTACATATACAATAAAGTACAATATTGCGCAAAATAATCTTTATAGTCTTAAATATTATAACAAATGTAAACAAATGGAATCATTACCTTTTGAACTAAACAAATCCAAAGAGACTATTTCCAAAATCCAACCCAAAGTAGAGTAAACCTACTCTGTAAAATAACGGAAACAAATGATGCCATAATTTTGAACCAATCAAATCCACAAGGATCAATCGCAAATTTTACGACCCAAGTATGATAAACAACTAATACAATAACAAGAGGTAATAAATTTATGGTATTAAACTATTTGGGTGTGCAGAGGAAATGATTTCTTCGGCTATTAAGACAAAAATTGTTCTATTGTTCTATAATTTACGGTTCTTTTTAAACTAACAAAGAATACAACAATTCACATATAAAAGAATTAAGTTAGAGTGAAACAAGGGAAAATCACTGGTGGAACATTGCACATATACTTCCACTTTGAAAGAATATTTTCTCATACTTCCTGAATACTTCATCATACTGCCACATGTTTCTTTGTGCATCCGTATATCTTCTTCGTACTTTCTTTACTTCCTCTACTTCATCAAACCTATTCTATAATTTCTTTATGTGAAAACATGAAAATGCAAACTTTCACAAATTATCACTCATAATTAAGATATACTTATTTTTGGGCTTGAAATCGTGTACTATTTAATTAGGTTTTTTGCAAATTTAAACGTTTCGATAACAATTATAGATATATTCTTCAGTAAATGATAATAGTTTTTGAAACTTAATTAAGATAAATATATGAAATCGGACATCATAAATATAAACCTGCTATAGTAGCTACGAAACGTATATGAAAAAGGCTTCTACAGATACTAATTTTATTTTTGTCAAGAGTAGCTAAACGTTTAATAAATTAAATATTATTAGAGCGCCTTGAAAGTGACAAATCAGAACACCCACTAACGGACGAAGGCTAAAAATGAAAAATCTCAGAAATAAAAAACAAATTTAACAAAATGTAATCAAATCAGGAATTGTATTATTAATACTTTTATACAAGTTACCATCTAGATGTTTATTAACCTCGGTTTTACATGAAGTTTTAAACGTTAGTCTGACAAACTGTGTTTTGACAATGTTGCCTAATTTCATTATGAACAATTTACGAAAGAGGTAGAATAGTACTCTGGCGGATAATAACAATGTTTTATAAACCAGACATGTTTTTGTCCTTTCTAAAGTAATATTTTGGGAGTGAAAGACGTAAAATAAGTAGGCTACTCAATTTAGGAATAAAAAGGGCAGTTAGCGGAAATTATTTAGGTTTTTGGGCTAAATCTCAGTAATTATGAGTTTTTTTTCTAAAAGATCATGCTTTGCAAAATTAAAGCAGACGAAATTTACTACAAGTTTTATATGCAATAATTCTTTCTACAACCAACCGTTACGCCACTAGAGCGTACTAAAAATGGCCAGAATTCCCAAAAATTAAAAAAACCCTAAATACTGCCGTTTTACTGCTTAGGTTGGTAACATGCAAGTGCACCAAAATCTGTGCACAAAACTGCAGCTGGATAAAGGGGGGGCTAAGTTGTACTGACCTATGCATAAACTGCGTTCACAGTCATGCAACAACGCATCGGTGGCCCTTGACCAACAAGTGGACGAGGCTGAAGATTGGATCTCCAAGAGAAACTTGGTCTTCAGTTTCCTACTCGTGAGGAACCCTTAGCAGCACAGGAGGAGGAGGAAGAAGCAGCTGTCTCCTCTCGGCCCACCTACAAAAAAGGAGCGGATGGAATGTCGACTTTCAACCTGAAGAGATTGAATTACATGATCGTTCCAACCAACCTATTATTAATTAATTAATAATACCTTTATCAAAACAATGTCTTGTACATCTCATAATACTATTTCTGTATGTATCAAGTAATTTTAATTTAAACTAACTATAAGTAATTGTACGTTTTTTTACTCTTTGTCTCCAATTTTTTTCCGATTTGATTTTAGATGTATATTTCTTTCAGGTGAGGCTTGTGGTCAGCGGACACACTATAGTTTGTTTATTTTTATGTGTGTTTCATTAAGTTTATTATTATAAATCGTTAAAATTATCGTGACATGGGTTCCACGGAACCCTGATGTAACACAGCAGTATTTAGCATTTCTTGAATTTTTTGGAATTGTGGCCAGTTTTTAGTGCGCTCTAGCAGCGTAACAGTTGGTCGTAGAAAGAATTATTTTATATGAAACTTCTAGTAAAGTTTGTCTACTTTAATTTTACAATGTATGGTCTTTTCGAAAAAACGCATAATTTAGATTTAGCCCAAAAACCTAAAAGTTGACCAAATTTGGACGTTTTTGACAAAAAAAAAACAAAGTTTCGGGCATATTATATGTCAGCAAATCTCAGATTCGTGTTCAGCGACCAAACATAAACAATAAATGTGATTAGGATTGTACCTAAACTTTCCGCTAACACTCCTAATATGCCTGGCTAAAGATATTATTGTCTTCTGATGCTACTCGCCCATTTTACAATTTCATACTTTTAATACATTACAAGGTTTTAAACGATTGCCATCTTTGATATGTATTTTTATAGGATGTAAACATTTGATTCCGTAGTTGTTTTTTCATACACGTTGCTTAATTATTATAGCAGATTTATATTACAATTTACTGAAGAAGATAACTGTAATTGTTATCGAAACGTTCAAATTTGTAAAAAATTAATACAAAATACACGATTTCATACCCAAAAGATATGTATCTCAATTAAAAAATTAAAATTATAATAAGGTTGTTTCTTAACTTGAATGTGTTTGAATATGTTGTACAGTGTAATTTTCTATTGTTGCTGTGTTGCGCTTGCGCACAGATACTAAAAAATGGAAAATGTTCATAGTTAAGATGATTAATTCCAAAACGTCATATTAAAAACCTAAATATACCACCGGATTAGGCATAAAAGTTGTTCAACTGATGTATTTGTTAAATTTAAATATATTAAAATGAATACGGGGGAGGGGTTAAATCTCTTTCATATTTCTTAAATTTCCTCGATATTTTTATATTTGCTCAATATATCTCGTAAAACAAGTTTTAAACAATCTCATGTTTAAAACAAAAAAGTGCAAATATGTGTAAAATACATAAGCAAATATAAGAACAGCAGCGTAGCAACGCAGCAGCGGACCCGGATTCCAAAATATGTTCGCGGGCCCTTCAAACTGTGTGTTAGGTTCTACATATTTTTTATAAATGATAAAGAAAAAACTTGTTTAGTACCTACTACCTCGATAAAATAAGATAATATAAACTTGATGAAACAATAAAGCGACACTAAAAACAGGCAAAGATAAACATTTATAGAATTCACTCTGAACAATTGAATATAATTAATTGTTAAAATTGAACATAATTGGGAGCCAACTGCAAGTCAAAATTCAATAGTAATAGTTATAGTAATAGTATAATTATGTATTAAGTAAAGTAGGTTTCAAAAATATATAATAAGTTTGATACGTTTACATTTCTATTGATTCAAACATTTCAAAATATTTACTAACTTTGAAGCTTTTTCAACACCTTACTTACTTCTTATTTTTGAGTGTACCATAACAAACGTAGAAAATATTATTTGTATCCCTGCTGATGATGCTATGGCTGTATGCAGTTGAGTGGCCAATGACAGAGTTTCATTATTTATTCTGTTTTTCAATGCACTCCACTATGCAACTGGCTGGACGTTTTTCTTGGACTGCATTGAAAATAGATATTCTCCAAAAGGAAAAGATATAGCTTGATAATTTATGACATATGCCATCGCCTCAGGACGATCCTTATGAACATACTGCATTGCCTCTTCAATTTACCAGTCACGCAGTTTTTGTCCAGTATATCGATGATCTAATAAATTTGCTAGATAGCGAAGTGCACTTAAAGCCATCTTCATCTTCGATTCTATTTGCTAACTTCTAGGTTGCATTCTGTTTCTAACTCGCTTTCCACCCCAATCCAAATTTCGATGGCTTCACGTATAGTACAATTTTCATTTTGAATTCGATCCAGTGCTACAGCAATTATTTAAAATTTAAAAAGATAATTTTCACAATTTATTTTTAATTTTTAAAGTATGATCATGATTTTTAGCAGAACATACTTTGCAAAGAATGTGCCAATTTTTTAAGTAAGATTCTAAACAATCGGCCAAAGTGTTCCAACGCACATCTTGAGGAAGAACTAATGCAGATCCTCCGGCTTTTTTGTACTTTGCGGCTGGAAAATGATGATTTCTAAAATATTTCATGATCGCCTTAATTTCTTCTTTTAGACCTGGTATGTTATCTATTATCTAAGTCTTTAGCTAGTAAATTGAGAATATGCACAGAACACCCGTAGGCAATAATATCGGGCATTCCTATTTTTTCAACTTTTGACAACTCATGTCTCATTTTAGACATATTACTAGGTTTGTCAGTGACAAAACTGCCAACATGGCAATTCAGTTTCCGATACGATTTGATTTCATCAATTTCCAATTTTAACAGATAATCTCCAGTAAGGCTTCTATCGCCACTGACACTATTGCAATATATATTAACGGCTCATTATGAATATTGCTCCAGCCATCCATCGACATGCAAACAGTTTTATTTTTTACATTTTGTTGACGGCATAAATAAATTTTGCTACCTGTATATCAAGTTTTTTTCTTTTCGGGATACTTGTTTTTATCACAAAACTATCTAATTTTCCAGATGTTAATGCGGATGGCCCTAAAAATGATAACAAAATAAGCTGTGATTTATGAATAGTGAGAAATAAGAAAACATCGAATTGACTATGTTTGAATTATTGATCGATATTATAATAACTTTCATCACGTTAAAAAACTGGATCTTACTTACTATCAGAGAAGGGTTCAGTAACGAAGCTTGATCATCTGTTTCCATTAACAATAATGATGTCGATGACGATCCTGATGAGAATCCCGGTCGTGGTTCTGGCACTTCTATTTGAAGTAAATATTCAGTTTTAGAAATGCTTTTGAATTTGCTAACGTGTTTTTTCATCCGTGCAACTAGGGCAACCATTTCTTCTCTGCAATGTTTATATTTAGCTCGCTTCGATTTAACGCCTAGACTATCATAAGCTTCAAAATGTCGCCAAATAGGATCTAGTTTTCTACCAGACATTTTGAAAAAGTAATTTGCACAAAAGATTTAAAATAATAGAAGTCCCTCCCAAAAAATTACGATATTCGATATTGAATATTTGAAATTAGAAATTATTTTTATAACAATCGTAATCGTATTAATGCTTGAGACTGAATGAGACAATAAACTGCACCTGACCAATGACGATTAAAGTATAAAATGAGAAAACTAACAAATATTGGCATTGGAATTGCGAGACCCGAAATATAATACTAATGGTTAGCCTTAATGATGTGATTAAATTATCAAGAGCATTAAATATCCGGTTACTGCTTACTGCAAAAGTGCAAACGATGATAAGGTAACTGTTTAAAACTGTTTTTTTTTGTTTAAAACTTGTTTTTTAAAGTCCAAATAAAAAATTGTTTTAAACATAAAAACATGTATTAAATTAAAAAGACTGTTTTATTTGTTTCTTTAAAAAAACATGTTTTTTTCCAACCCTCCTGCAAAGGGGTGAAATGAAAACCATTTCTTTATATCTTCCAGACGGTTTTGGATCACGGGTTCATATTTTAGGGGTGAGTGTATGCCATTAGGATAATTAAATTTATGTAAAGTTATTCCATCCCTTACGATTAAGGGATGGTTTTGGGTGGTACGTATGAGTTATTTGGCAACTTCTTCAAAAGAACTTCTTCTGCAAAACAGTTTTGTAATTGTAAGCAGTTGTCCGTATCAAAAATGATTTGTTTTGTTTCAACACCTTGGAAACCTAAAAAAGCCAAATATTTTAAATTATGGCAGCTATTCAAACAAAACCTTCAAGAAGTAAAAGACGTCTAAGCTCTGATCTCCAGGTAAGGAGTACAGGGAGAGTTCAAACATCGAAATCAAAGATTTCGCATTAATCAGCAACCTAACCTGTGTACCAACATTTGTCTTCTTAGTGTATGGTTACACTGGATGCGGATACGTACGATTTTTTGTCGTGCGATATCGTTAAGACCGTTAATCGTACGATTGTGTGGTTACATTGTTTGCGATTCGTTGCATCGGTAGTTAAAATTCAAAATGGATGACGTAGGGGATTTCTATTTCCTTGAAAATAGTTGTTTGAGATTTGTGATGTTAAATAAAAAAAATAAAATATTGGATTAATGATGTATATTTAAGGGGAGTACGTAACCCTTTCAAGGAGTTAAGGGGGCAACCACAAAAGTTTTGTGAGTATTTTAAAATGTTGCCTTCAACATGTAATTATATACTAAATAGAATCCACCAACGACTCGAAACATATTCTAATTTTCGGAAAAGTATTGATCCTAGACAAAAATTAATTGTAACGCGTAGGTAAGTAAAAACCATTCATTTAAATACATACATATGTTTATAATTCACATCATTATTTAAAAGTATGGAAATATCAAGCAACATTTTCTGGTTGTTGGGTTAATGATGAAGTATCTTGGTAGGGCACAAGTGGTGATAATAGATCTGTTTGTTGGGTAGTAGTGTCAGTTGGTTAACTATAAACGTGTTGCGATAATACAGTAAATGTTAAAGAATACGTATCACATGGAGAAGGTAGCGGAGTAGAAATAGTATTTGGGAGTGTCTTCTGATACTGATCGTTTAGAAAAAGTTGTATATTAAGTCTCATTTGCATATTTCTCACAGGTGGAAGACCTTGCATAAGCGGCAATAAATTCATTATGAAATGATAATTACTTTTATTAGAAAGTGCATTCTTTGCGGAAACGTTTCTAATTTTTTTTATGCTATGTTGATAAGCCGCTCATACATATCTTTAGGTCCTTTTGTTTTCTGTTGCAGTTTACTTCGGTGGTCTTTTACGATTTTCTCTCTAGACGGAGTTCGAAAACCAGCACTATTCTCTATTTCATCTTTTTGTGTCGTTTCATCTCCATCAAATTGACCTTCATTGTCAAATTCGTCACTATTTTCATTATTGTTATCTTCATTTTGCCCTTCATTTTCTTCATCCCTTGGAATATTAGCAGTTGATGGTCTCGCACTTAATGTACCTTTTAGAAACAGCATCAATTCGAAATAGGCCCATTTGATTTTCTTTGTACTTCCAGCTGCATCTCCTGATCGACTACTTTGTGTTTTTGAAAATTCTCTCCGGAATGTATCCCGCAAATTTCTCCATTTGCCCCTTACTGTAACACCTACGAAAACGCATTAGTTATGAACTGAATACATACACCTATCATTGTATTATATAATATTTTTTACGTTTTTATCGACAGGGCTGTCTTTCAGATCTCTTGGATTCTCATTTAGAATGTCTCATTCAACAATAAGAAATATCGTTTACGAAGTATGCCAAGTAATATGGGAAGAACTCAACACAGAACACGTGCCATTTCCGATATCAGCAATGCATAAAGCTGTCACTGAAGAGTTTTTTAAGAAATGGAATTTTCCACAGTACATAGGATCTATTGATGGAAAACATATAAGGCTCCGTTGTCCACCAAATTCCGGTTCCATGTACTGGAGTTATAAATGTTATTATTGTATTGCCTACAAGCAGTTGCTGATGCGCATTGTAGATTTTTGTACATTGATATCGGATCACATGGAAAACAAAGTGATGGTGGAATTTTTGCTGCTAGCAGTTTAAAAGAACGGTTAGAAAACAAAACTTTTTGCGTACCAGAGGATCGAACTATTCCAAATACAGATATTAAGATTCCCTATGTGCTCTTGGGCGATGAAGCCTATCCTTTAAAGGTGTATTTAATGAGGCCCTATTCTGGTCGTAACCTCAGTCAGCAAGAAGAGATTTATAATTATCGACTATTCCGAGCAAGGAGGATTGTCGAACGTGCATTTGGCATACTACGTTCCAAATGGAGGATCCTCAAAAAAGAGATAGAATGCCATCCCGACAAAGCAGATATTATTGTTAAATGCGCATGTATTCTTCATAATATAATTATTGATAAGGAAAGATGTACCGAAAATAATTTTAAAATGAACTCTGAGGTATTAAATGTTTCACAAAATAATTATAATAGAATCACACGAACCAATAATCGTTCAAGTGTAGCTGCATATGCTCTTCGAGACAAATTTAAAAATTATTTTAGCAGCCCTATAAGGTTAGTCCGTTTCAACTAAAATAAAAAATTGTTTAACAATATGTACATACGTATGTATGTATCATTGTTTATTTTTCAAGATTATAAAATTATATATTCTACTTGATAAATATAAATATGCAAAATATATACTTACTTGTTTCCTCCATTTCCTTTGCTGCCTCTTCCCATCCCTTTTTTCAATAACTCTATTATAATACTCTTTACATGTTTGATTCCATAACGGGTTCCTCGATTGAACACATAAAATCAGCTTTTCTAGGTCCATTTTAAATAAATCTTTTCAATTATTATTGAAATGTGACACCTTTGTATACCGTTAAAATCGTACGATGTCGCCGTGAAAAACAAACGCGTTTGTTGTTCTCGCCTAGTCGGCTGACATCGCACGATAACATCCAACTAAAACGCCGTTAATGTAACCGCGCACCTTTAAATTAGTAAGTTTGTTTTCACGTCAGTCATCGTACGACATCACACAATTAAAAAATCGCACGTTTCCGCATCCAGTGTACCCATACACTTATTCGTAGCAACACAACTTGTACATGGTCAGCCAAACTCGATACCCCACCCTTCTTATTCGAAATTGGTTGGGCGCCCAAAAAAACTTTTTCTTCGGTGTTAAACGAGACCATCTGAGGTATTAAAAATGAGCGAAATTACATTACTGTGTTTTGATATCTCTAATAGTTTAAAAGTTACAATTAATTAATTGCAGCCGCGACTCTGCGACCTTTATAAAGGTGTAATGCGCACCGCTTGATTAAATCAAGGGGAACATGATTGTGTTCTTTTTTGTTTGTTTCAATAGTTCCGTTAAAAGTTTTTTTATTATTTTACTGAGTGTCAAAATTAATTTGAAACATAAAAATCAATTTAAAATATTTACAAGAACATTCACTCTGTTGTCCTTTAAATCTATGTCCTTAACATATTCGTGAAAAAATGATTTTAAAATAATTTTAAATAACACTAAACAAAATATCGATTTATTCTTTAAATAACACGTCATCTAAACTTAAAAAATTAACAAAAAAATATAAAATCAAATTAAAATTAGAGAACCGGAATAACAAACAACTTAATTAACAAGTTTTTACTTGATGCGGTGATTTAAAACTTTTACAGTAATCCAAAATAGCAATGAATATATCAACTTACAGTATGACATTGACGAACTGCACTGAAGTGAATAAATTGTATTTTAACGTTGATAAATGTAAAGTACTATCTTTTACATTTAACTATATAGTGAATGGAAGCGTATTACCAAGGGTGTCCGTAATTAAAGACTTGGGTGTCACATTTGATTTAAATTTAACTTACGCCTACCATATTACAACATTTGCAAAAAGTCTAGGAAGTTATTAGATTCATTTACCGCAAATGTAAAGGTTTCAAAACATCTACTCCATTTCAAGAAGAAGAAATCGACAACCATCTTCCTTTCTTGGGCGTAATGGTTGAGAGATTACATAGCAAATTATTTTTCGATATTTATAGAAAACCTACCTTTACAGGTAGATATATAATTTCAAATTCATACCACTGCTATTACCATAAAATGGCCGCGTTCTATTCTATGGCACATTGCTTAGTTTCTTTACCGTTAAGTCAAAAAAAAAAATTATAAAAAAGAATATAACTACATTCTTAAATTGGGTGGACTTAATGGATATTCTGAGCAAACTATTCGTGCAGTGATTCAGAAACATGAAAGACTTCAACAAAGAAAAACTCTTACGACCTTAGTTTCAAATTTAGACCCTATTATCCGTTTTAGTAAGAAAAACAATATTAGTGCCGTTTTTAAAAATGAAAATACTTTGCAATTTTTGTTAGGAAATCCTAAAGACGTCATTACAGAGTTACAAAATTCAGGTATATATAAAATTTCATGTCAAGATGGTTGTGATCGTACATATTTTGGAAGAACAACTAGAAATTTACAAATGAGATTTAAAGAACATTTCCGGGCTTTTAAAAACAATGAACCTTCAAATCCAGTGTTGCTGAACATCTACTGAATTATGGTCATTACACAGACATTAATAAAATGAAATTAGTCCAAAAAGTATAAAACCCATGCCATCTAGACATTTTTGAGGGGATTTATATCACAAAATTTGACAAAACTAAATTGATGAACTCAGATTCCGGCAGTACTACAACCATATTATTAAATTTAGTTTAGTCCATTATTGTTTATGTTTAATTTTTTACGTATTGTCACCGTTACCTACCCTACTACCTTTCGTTTTTTAAAATCATAGTATCTGTTTATTTGATAGATTTCAAATTATTTTTAAATCGGTTATAAAAAGCACTTGAAAATGAATGCATAGCATTTGAAGCTAGTAGTGCTTTAATAAATATTTTCTGGAATAAGGTGAAATATCCGATTAATTATTCAAATATATTATTGATACTTTGATACCTACCTATACTGGTAGCGATGGTACAATTTGGTATAAACGACCAATACGATCTAGAAAGTGTACTACAAGAAATGTCATGTTCTTGACCTTACGGAAGACAGAAAAAAGTTTGAAATCGTGATTGAGATGTTTATTATAGATATTATTGTTGAAAAAACAAATAGAAAATCCATTTTAGAATACGAAAAGTCGAATGAAAAAACCAGAAAACCGTAAAACGTGGATACCCACGGATTCCATTGAAATTAAGGCTTATTTAGGTCTTCTTATTTCCCAAGGAACTTTGAGAGCTACAAAGGAGCCAATTGAAATGTGGATGTTATAGAAGGCCCATTTTTCCTGCCACTGTGTCAAAAAACAGATTTATTATACTTACAAAGTGCATACGTTTTGATGACTTTGAAACAAGAACAGAACGTAAAGCTGTGGATAAGTTAGCGCCCATTAGATGCGTATTTTAAAATTTGTTGAAAATTTCAAACGAATTATGTACCGTGGAACATGGCCGTCGAAGAACAACAACTTTTCGTTTTTAGAGTATATATCACAAATAAACCAGACAAAAAACCAAGGCGAAAGGGTGTCCTTGATATGGTTGAGCATTTGCCTGAAGGGTATGGAATTACAACGGCCAATTTTTTACATCTAAGCTACGTAAAAATAAAACTTTCATTCCAAAAGAACTTCTGCCCAATAAAACTCGTCCAGCACCCTCCAACATTTTCGTTTTCCCGAAGGACCACACATTAATCTCCTATTCATGTGACAAAAACAAGGCAGTAATTTTATTATCCACTGAACATGCTTTAGATAAAATTAGTGATCAGGCAAATACGTACAAACCAGAAATAGTGTTACACTACAATAGCACAGAAGGTGCTGTTGATACAACAGACAAAATGGTAAAGGAATATACTACACGGCGAATGACAAGCAGATGGCCAATTGTTATTTCTGGTTATATTATTGACACCGCAGCCCTAAACTCACTTATTCTATGGAAACCAAAATATCCTGATTGGAAAAAGTCATACTTGGATGACGGGCGCAAATTTTTGTTATGCCGCGGTAGGGAAATTGTAAAACCTCAAATAATTAGAAGGTATAAAAACAAGGACTGAATCTAGCAACCAATTCACGAACACATGGTTATAGTTGTTCTCGAGATGGGCGGTTGTAGCGTGAAACCAATTGCGGAGAAATCTTTTGGTCGTTGGGTTATCTGCAGACGCCAGAAATACAGGAAGACTCACAACAAATGCGAGATTTGCCGAAATTTCACAGCAAGAAAAAAAAACTGCTTGCAGTCGGTGTAAAAATTAGTTAATTTTTTCATTATTCATTATTCATAAGTTATTTTTCTGTTATATCTCTTTATTGTAAATCTCGTTACAATAAATATTTTAAAAAAATGTTTAATGTTTCTGTTTGATTTAACATTATTAATAAAGTAATTAAATGTCGGAAGATCACACCCGAAGATACTTAGATATATAGCTGGCATTCTCAATTAAACAATAAATAAATTGTAACTAATTGTGACGATATTATTAATATTGCCATTATTTCAACTATTATGAAAGCAATTGGTTACACTTTTCAAATCATTTGGTTTCCGTCTTCTCATTTCGCTAAACGAGATCGCAAGAAGGTGCGCAATAGAGAAGCCTATTTCATTACTTTTCTGATGAACCTTAAGGAACACAATTTATACAACCAATCCAGATAATCTTCCGAGAAGCAGAATTGAAAATAGAAACAGAATGTTTCCCATTTATTTGGTCTAAAACTCTGCTTAAAACCAAATCATTGCAAGAGCTTTTATCGTTTAATCATGAGAACAACCATTTTCTTCACAAACTCAAAATTAAGATAAAGTTTTTCCCATTGGGTTGGCTAAAACACTGCTTACCACCAAAATGATGTAAAATGTACTTTTTGTCCCCTTGATACCATGAGAACAACCATTTTTCCCATAAATTCGAAATAAGAGCATAGTTGTTCTCATTTGGTGAGGTTAAAACGTTGCTTAACAGCGAAATATTTACAGAAAACATCAACTTTCCCAACAAAATGAAAATGAAAGCAAAGTTAATCTCTTTCATTTTGGCTAAACCGCTGCTCAGCGCCAACACATTGCATAATTTAGTATTCTCCCAACGAAATAATGCGTGCTCAAGGTATGTTAATCCTTCTTAGTGGCCGTCGCATGGAAAAGTATTTGATGGCTTGCAAGGTAGTCTCTAGTGGATATAGAATCCTAGAATTACGTTGTACACGGCTGGGGTAACCGAAAAGGTAGTCGTGTTTGGGCAAATACACTAACTGATGCCAATACTGGCCGGTAGTAGACGATACCGTTAGTATGGAATGCCACGCCGTCCAGGATATGACTTGTAACTGGTCTATCTGAAATTCAGTTACTAACGAAACTACGAGGGGTGGCCAAGATTGAAACAGGCGCCGTTATTGACTACCGTATGAACACGGAATGGCGAGTTGGTATGTGGAAATTAACAACGTAATGAATAAGGCAGCCTGATATTCTGTGTGTATCAGAGCAAAACGCGAAGCAAAGCATGTTGCGAGATGAATGATGCTAGTGTGGCGATATGGTTACGAGACCATAAAGAGTAAATTTAAGTGAAAGAACGAAAAGGTGTATTAAACGCTATGCATTCCCTCGGGTAATATGGATTAGCCTGAAAGTGGAAGTGGAGAGAACGATCAAGAACGCTAAAATCTCTAGAACGATGTGGAGAACGTATTGAATGTATCTAAGCCAACTGAAAGAGTGATTTTATTGGGAGATTTGAACACGGGTGGGAAGACAAAACGTACGAAATGCGTTACAGGAAAGGTTAGAGATTCAAGAGTAAATAGAATGGTAGACGCGCGGTCAATATTTGTGATTGTATCTATACATGGTTTAAACATAAGTGTTTGTATACATGGCAGAGGTGAATCTAAAAGGATGATTGACCTGATCATTTATCATGAAAACTTAGAAACCTGGTTAGGGATACAAGTGTCATGCCTGGATCGGAGTAATGAGGTATGAGTTTTGAGAAGAAATTTTAGTGTGAATCAAATGAAATGGAACGCGCCACTGCAAAAGAGTGACATTGAAAGTTCGTGAATGTGCTTGAAAGACTAATGCTAATGGTGCTACACAGATATGTACAAGTACGACTGTGAGTAAGCAGAGAAAGGCCCTTGGTGGAAAGAAAAGGCTGTAAGTAAGAAAAAAGGCGCATACATGGCAATGATTGCTGCAAAAAAATTAGAGTGAGAAAAGGCTGTTATATGAAAGAAGCAACGAGGCAGTAAAGATGAGTAAAAGAGGAATTGAGGACGGCAGAAAGTGGGAACATGCAGAACGATTCACAAGGAAATAAGGAATTTCAGAAAGTGGGTAAGAAATACAAATCATGGGTCAACGCAGCAACAATAGGAGTGCTCAATAGTATGAACGAGATAGTATGGGATGAGTAAGGATTAAGGAAAAGTCGACAAGAATATTTTGAGAAGTTGTACGGAAGTGAGAGTAAACAAGGCGAATGTGGAGGAGATAAGGAATGAACTTGAGAACAATATTAAGTTGAATCATGTAAAGAAAGTTATACTAAAGTTGAAGAATGGTAAAGGTGCAGCATGGATGGAAATATAGAAGTACAATGCTTGAAGAATGATTTTGAGAACTGTTTAATGAATGTATTATGCGTGGAAAAGTACCGATCGATTGGAAAAGTGTGATTTTTACGCTGTACAAGGGTAAGGGGAGAAAGAGCGATTGTAAAAACTACACATGGATACGTTTGTTGAGTGTACCCGGTAAGGTATTTGGGAGAGTTTTAATTGATACAGTACGTGCAGTTTACACATAAGATTTGAGATGATCACGGTGGTTTCATGTAGATCAGCAGGTAATTGAAGTGATTAAATGTGCAGAAGCTGTAGTGTGCGTTTGTAGACGTATATCTGAGAGAACAGGGGGAATCTGTGGGCCATTTTAAATGAGTATGAAGTAAATGTCTAGTAAATGAGATAAGAGCAGTATATAACGGTAGCCGGGAATGTGTCCAGGTAGCGGGGGCTTGAGGGAATACTTTAAAATCGACGCAAGACTGCGATGTAACCGTGGCTGTTTAACGTATTCATGGATACAAATATTAGGCAAGCATGTACTGATGAAAATGATTGAATGGTTAATGCCGTAAACGTTCTGGTGTGTCCTGATGATAACAGTTTTTTTCTGTCCAGAAACGAAGCGAAGGAATAAATTAAAATAGTTCATTTATTTTACATATAAGCGGTACACGATTTTGTATTAAGTACTTAATAGATTTCTTAAACTAGTTTTAGGATACACCGCTTCCATACTATAGCGTTACAAGGTAAGTTATTTATCAATAGCTGCTAATCATTTAACAATGGGACGTATCTGTTGTTGAGTTCTAAAGTAAAGATCATAGACTTGTACATGGATTTTGCAGACAAACAAATGACTAATTATACCATTAACAACACATTAAAATCTATTAAAGTGTGATTCCAAATACAGTACATACTTTCTAGTTGAATTATTAGTAATTAATTAGTTTAAAATTAGTAAAAATTTGGTCGATATTTAATCAATATTACTTCAGTTTCATATTTTTATCATAAAACAACCCAACGTCACTGGAATCTGCCAAACGTGTTGATTTATTCCTTTGCTTCGTTTCTGAACAGACTTTAAGCAATAATGCGAGAGAGCTGTAAACAATGCTGAAGAAGTTTGATGAAGTCTGTGAGTGTACGGATCTAAAGGTAAACGTGGGCAAAACGAAGGTAGTTGTGTTTAATCGTGAACATGCCGACAGTAGCGTATATACCCTGTATGACGAGATTGTAGAACAAGTTCTTGAGTTTGTGTATCTGGTTAGAATGTTCACTGCAGATGGCAGTATGCACGGTGAAATTAAAAAACGTATCAATGCAAGCAGGAAAGTGATTGCCTGTACATGGACCATAATGAAAAATGAGAGTATGAGCATATCTGCGAAACGAGCAATATACAATAACGTGTTTGTTCTGTCAGTATTATATGGAAGTGATTCTGAGTATGTCAGAAAGTAAAATAAATTTATTATTTTTTAATTTTTTTTACATTGCCTTTATGGGCAATGAGAATGGATATTGAAGGATGCGTGGAAAATTAGTGAGTGTGGCGTGGAAAAGACGATGGTAGATCAGTTTGGTCACGTGATTCGCAATATATGTCAAGGGGGTTATTTCTCAAATATCAAAAAAAAAATATTAGAAACAGTTTTTCTAAATGCACTTTTTAGCCCACATGCAAAATTTCAACTGTATAAGATAATTTATATTTATTGCCCATTTTTTGGCAATTGCAACGCTTGCAAAATAAGATTCAACGCAACCTGCAAAAAACTTCTTAGTTTTGGCAATGCGTTTATTCCAGATACATTTTCTTTAAAGTAGTCCCATATTAAATATGTGTTTATCTACAAAATCCAAATAGGGCTATAAAAATTTGGTCACATGTGATGCAAAGTTTATTTGTTTCTGACCCTGTATAAGGTAACTTCACAGAATAACTATTTTTGAAAACGTAATATGTGACTAAAAGTAATACACATTAATATTAAGAAAATAGTTTAATTGAAAAGAGTCAACTTTTCTAAGAAAAAAATCAATCAACTATTTTTGGTATTTGAATATTAAATTAAAAACAATTCAAAAACTTAAAATTTAAAATTACATTTGTGTGTGGCTTCTATTGCGTTCAATACGAACAATTGTTCTTCTTGGCACATCTTTAATCGAGTTTCTGATGCTAAGGGGCCTTATTTCTAAAAGACAGTTTCGAATCATGATATAATGATTTTTTTATTAGGAAGTTTGATTCTTTTCAATTAACCTATTTTCTCAATATTAATGTGTATTATTTTTAAACACAAACTACGTTTTATGAAGTTACCTTATACAGGGTCAGAAAGAAATAAACTTTGCATCACATGTGACCAAATTTTAATAGCCCTACTTGGATTTTGTAGAAAAACACACATTTAACATGACACTACTTTAAAGAAAATGTATATGGAATGAAGCATTGTCAAAACTAAGAAGTTTTTACTAGGTTGCGTTAAGTCTTATTTAACAGTATTGCAATTTACAAAAAATGGGTCAAAAATATAAATGATCTCATACAGCAGATATTTTGCATACGGACTAAAGATTGCATCTTTTTCTTATAATTTCTAATAATTTTTTTCGGTATTTTGAGAAATTTGAATTTGTTTTGAAAAATTAAAGTTTGACAGATAATGCAAATCACGTGACTATTATTTTTTTGTTAATTTTCATCTCGATCGAAGCAACAATTGATGCCAAAGGCAAATTTCGAATAAAGCTATTAACAAACAAAAATCCCATATGATGCGGACTTTACTGGACACACCGTATATATATATATATATATATATATATATATATATATATATATATATATATATATATATATATATATAGGGTGATCCAAAACTCACACCCATGATTATCTCGGTTATTTTAAATGGAACACCCTCTATTTTATATCATATCTGAAAAGTACTGAAGAAATACTTTTACTTTTCTTAAGCATATACCTAAATATTACAATTATTAATTTATTCAGATTTTTTAAAATAAAAGCTATATTTTTGGCACTGAGAGTTTTTCACAGTTTGCCATTATTGTAAAGTATTATTTGACAGAGGGTAGTATTATTTGTCTATCAAGCATGTAAAATAAATATTTTAGTTTTATTCGGTTAATTTCCTGGTTATTTACGTACAAATTTTGAGTTCATCATGAATTTTTGTATTGAGGAATTAGTTGATATGATCTGGATGCTAGGTGACTCTCAAAAAATTGCTTTCTAGCAGTAAGGGTGTATCACGAGAGATTTCCAGAGCGCCGTTCACCTGAATTTCGAAAAAGTACTGTATTATATGAACAGAAAGAAAAAAACGTAACCATTGTTACTGAGGAAAATGAACTGAATGTATTGTTGGCAGTTACAGATAATCCCAATAAAAGTATAAGAGAAATTTCCAAGGAACAAGAAATAAGTTATGGAAGTGTACAAAAATACTATCTAAAAACAAGATGCACCCATATCATATTCAATTGCACCAGGAATTATTGGATGATGATTTTCGGCGAAGAATAAATTTTTGTAATCGGACTCAAAGAAAAATTCGCAATCAAAGAGATTTTTTTGATGAGGCAACAATCCAAAAAATGGGTGTTTAAATAGACATAATTTTCATTACTATTCAAGAGAAAATCCTCATGTAATAGTTACTACTTCTGAACAAGATGGTCTTTAAATGTTTGGGGTGGTATTTTTGGCGATTTCGTGATTGGACCACATTTGTTCGAGGAAACGGTAAACGGTGAAGTTTATTTAGATTTTCTGGAAAAGCAGTTGCCTCTTCTTCGTGAACGTGAACAAAAATGAAATAAATTTATAGTGGATGAGTACTTCAAGAAATTTGCGAAAATTTTTCATGAAATAAATCTGCATCAAAATCCACAGAACCTTTTCTATATGGACGAAAAGGGATGCATCAACAGCAAGTTATTGGCCAAAAAGGTACCAAGCTTGTCCACTTAGTTGCTTCTAAGCACGCAGAAAATGTGACATTGCTGGGTGCCATAATGCACTAGGAAATAGTATCCCACCTATGGTGATGTTTAAGGAAAAGAGATTAAAACCTGAATGGAAAGAAAACTTACCACCAGATACCCTGGTTAAAATCGGCGACAAAGGACCAGTGAACTTTTCATTGCTTTTCATAGGCACCTACGCCGTTAGAAGGGTAAAGAGACTACCTTGCTAGTTTTCGATGGAGCTACTTGTCACTTGAATATCTTCATCAGCGAGGTTGCAGATGAGTTGGATATAAAGTTTTGCTTGCATTCTAACACCACGCACGAACTCCAACCCTTAGACAAAGCGGTTTATCGGTTTTTTGAACACCATTGGGCCTAAGAAGTACTCAGGTTTTGGGAAGCAAATGCAGACCGTCGCTTGAACAAATCTCGCTTTGACTAATTTTTTTCTATAGTTTGATTACCAACTGAACGACATGACCCTACGCAAATTGATCAGAATAACGCTAATAATTAAAACGATATTCAGCCTAATAATGTCAACGATGTGTAATCAAACGATCCTTATTCAGACGACTCTGCAGATAACATTCCCCAAAGTATGAGAAGAATATTATCCAGCAAGAAGTTCCTGGTATGATCAAAAACTCTTCGCAAACACCTGTCAAAATTAATGGTACGACACAGACAGAAGCAGAAACTGCATGTCTCGATAAACCTTTTAAATAATTGCTCCCTACGCCTGAACTGTTTAAATTGAAAGGAAGCAAGAATCCAAAAAAATCTCTCAATTACAAGGCTCTGTTGGTAACCAAAGACCTGTTCTCTTCAACAACTTCTAAATCCAAAGCTATAGTGTCCAAAAAGGAATAATGAAACAGCCAATAGCATCATCATCGAATGTGTTAGTGAGAAAACGCCTAAAGGGTAACCTCCCAGAAAATGATTCTTGGTATTGCTTTATGTGTAACAACCAGAACAATTATCTACGCAGAGCTGTGTAATTTGTGGCACTTGGTGCCACGAAATATGTATTGGTTTCGCAAAAGACGATAAAGATGACTTTGTCTGTGTACGTTGTGATTAAGTTTTGTTTTTTTTTTGCGAAGAATTTGATTTACGATTTTTCTTGTAGGCTTTATTAAGCGAATGTTCGGGTAATAAAGCGTATTCGTAACTTTTTTTGGAAGCATATTGAAAGTTTCCCTTACATTTTAGACTGCGAATGTACGTTCAGTTTCATTAATTTTTTCTTAAATGGGCCTTATTTGCCGCAGGTACGTTATATATTGTAGCATTGGTTAGATAACATAAGCAAACCAGTATTGAAGTATAAAGACCTAAAAACACATTTTAAAATACATATTGATACGTCCCAGCATATTAAAGACTATTACTTGATTTAAGGCAAGGAATTGAATAATTATTGTTACTAATTTTTCTTTTCTAATTCCTTACATTCAATAAATTGATCAATTTTGTGCTGAAGAAGTCTTACGAGATTGTAAAAATTAATCAAAGTACGTTGGATTACAGGCTTTAATTTATCACTGTAAGAAATACACTCACCTAATTTTCGGCTTTAATTTAAATGTTATTTTTCTTCTTATCACTAGATATTTGATCACGAATTGCAACAATAAGGGCAATGCTACTGAATATGATATGATAATAAATTGGCTCTACTCCCTGATAATATTGAAAGTTAAGCTATGCAATGGCAAAGACTAAAATGTTTACAGTGCAACGTGCAAAACATCCACCCACAGTAAAGATAAAAATTTGAAAATGGTCTTGATATTTTTAGAATACACTCGACTTTTTTAATGTGTACAAACATTCATATAATGTATTTATCAGATAACATCACAGATATAGCTGGACATTAATACATTTTAATAGCTATTTATCAATCAGTAACATTTTTATAGAATTTATAGTCATATTTGAGTTCAGGTGTCCTGTAAGGTATAAAAGCATTCACTAGACGGCAACTAAACCTACACATGGCTCAGAAGCTACCTTGTACTATAAACGTAAACAGTGTATAACCCGGTGGTTATATATATATATATATATATATATATATATATATATATATATATATATATATATATATATCTAAACAGACTGGATGTGGCAGACCTCGAAAAGTGGAGTTTGAATGCAGTAAAAAGCGGAATTAACAAAAAGTTAAGGCGTCTTAGGAATAAAAGGACGCGTCAGAATCAGTTCATGAATCTTGTCGCCAAAGCGAAAGACGTATGCAAACATAGAACAATAGGGACAAACTTGTCCATGATAAGTAAATATAACAGGCAAAATACGGTTTCTGCCTACTCCGTAAGGAAATGGTGTGATGGATACGTATGTTTGAAATGTTGCGTTGAAACCACGAGTTTTTGTAATTATGTCTGGTGAGATGAGACTTTTGCGACGACACAATTGGTGTTCACGTTGAGCACTTGTCTAATCGTGTTTAAAATTGGCCGAGTTTCGTCAAGCTGTTTGCAACCCTTTCAAAAAAAGAAATACTATGGCAGCATGTTTTGCACTATTATCCATTTTGATCGAATGTTTGTTTTAAAGAACAGCTAACAACAAACGACTTAAAACAGATTGCTGTAAATTTTTACTATTACCAAGTGAATAAAGAATCTACGCATTTAGCCACTAATTTTGTGTTAATTCAGATAGTTTCACACAAATCTAGGTATGTTTCCACATCACCTGCTGTAATTATCTAATCTTAGGACTTATTATATTGTACGTTATACACCCTTGCTTAATAAAAAAAAACTAAAAATGAAATTCGTACATGAGCCTATTTTCAATTCAATTCGAGTTTGCATTACCGTACCTGTACTAAAACCAAAAGTTTTCTTACTTAGAAATAAAAATAAGTAGAGACGTTAATATATGAACTCAGAACTAACGATTCTTTTTTCAACAGATAAATGCACTTTGGGATGATGAAGTAGTATGTCCACTGGTTTGCACTTGCCAATTAGAACACTTAAGAGAGACCGCAATTCACCGTTTCGTAAAGAAATATGAAGAAAATGAACAATTAACGGAGACAGATTTTTACTTGAACAATGAGGTATCTTGATATTACAACATTTATATAAATAACTTACATTTCTTCCTAAGGTGTTGTATGAAGACGATTTTGAAGATATGTCAGACAGTAACCCAGTACTCCGAGCAGCTACATGTATTCTACAAACAGACACCGAGCCATTACACTTGATTCAATCATTGCCAAAAAATATCGAGGCTCTTACCTTAATCCAAGGTTCAGAGTCTGGAAATAAGTCTTTAAATTTAACGCACTTACAACAATTGCCACATTTACTAATCATTGAACTGCATGGTTCAAAAGCAATTGATGAGAAAAACGAAAATGTGTTTTTCTGTGAGATTGATACACCGTTACCAGAGATAAAATATTTAAATTTCGAAAAGATATCAATAAAAATATCTAAACAGCTTATGACTAAACCTGAAACAGAACCTGCAGAAGTTGTAAAGTTTAAAGAACCAAGTGCGCGAAACCCAAGTTCACCACATTTATCCATGACTCAACGTGGTGCCAACAAAGAAATTTTACCCTACAATAAATACGTTCAACAAGAAGATGATAAAAATAACCCCCTTATGGTTGGGTTTGATAATTTGAGACTGTTACGTATCAGTAACTGTGAATTGAAAAATATTGATTGGGAAATGTTCGATGGTTTACAAAACTTGCAGTATTTGATACTAGAAAGAAATAACTTAAAAATTATTCCAGATTTTGCATTTTATGGCTTACCACACCTGAAAAGTTTGTCGTTAGCGGGAAATAATTTACTTAATATGCAAATAACCAACTTAGCAGGATTGCTAGAACTCGAATATCTAGATTTATCTCACAACAACTTTTCTCTACTATCAGAGTTGACATTCCCACCTTTTCCAAATTTAAAACTAGCTAATTTCGGACATAACCCAATTAATATCATATTTCCTAGTACATTTGAAGTGATGAACACCACTGCCTCCCTAATTTTGGGAGGTGAAAATACACAATTAACGTTAGTTCCAAATTCATTTTTAGGGCTTAGAATGCTAAAAAAGCTAACCTTGACAAATTTGGTGTTACCAATATTAAAAAGAGAGCTGCTGTTTGGAATGCCAAACCTAACTGAACTTATGATGTCTGGTAATATACCCAAAATTGAATTTGATACTTTTGTAGATCTTTTAAGATTAAGAAAGCTCGTTATTACACAATGTAGTGTACAAAATATATCAATGGATGCATTTAACGAGCTGGCCCGACTTCACATTCTCGATTTGTCGCAGAATAAATTAGAATATTTGCATCCTGGAACTTTTGATCCTCTCAACGGTTTAAAAGAATTATATCTGCATAAAAACAAATTGACTAATTTACCAGAAAATATATTTTCTCAGATTCATCCAAGGTTAATACGATTAAATGAAAACCCTTGGCATTGCTCATGCAGAATGAGCGAATGGAAACCAATGGTTATTAACAAAATTAAGCAAAAAATTGTTAGACACTGTGATTTTAGCGATGACAAAGGTGTTGGTTGTGATTATGATACAGTGTTCCACGTCAAATACGTGTTCGATAGTCGGGTGACACCGATATGCGCTTCGCCTAAAAAGTTTGTGAATTGGAATGTTTTCCACGTAATGCGTAAAAAATTAAGGTGTGCTAATTACAAACCCAAGTATAGAAAGAAGGTTACTGCAGTTAACGATTCTGTATTTACTGAAAATTATACAAGTAGCGAAGAACAAACCGAAGAAAATAAACTAACAACAATGGCAAGTATAAACGAAGCTAATGATTTACATATGACAAAGCTAGAAAAATTGAAAGAAAAGATTAAAAAACATACCGAAATAAAAGATATGCATGATAATAACATAAATTCAGCACACCCTCAAGATATGCCTATCAAAATATCTTTGTTTCCCTCGTTTATGAAGAATGACGAAGAGAATGACTTAAATTATATGCATACCAACCTTTTGCCTCCCTTAAATTTGAAAGTACATCCTGATGAATACTTCAGAAGAAATAAAACAGGTCATCAAAGGGTAGGTAAAAAACAGAAAAAAATTTCAGCACCTCAAAATAAACAAACGCCACTGTTAATGTAATAGAATAGTATTTACACTAATTAAAGAATAAGTGATATGTAGCCTTGATAACAGTAACATTTGCGTTTGTTACACTAGATTAATTTTATTTAAGGTATTAGGTTGTTTTTTATGCTTAAGGTTATTAATTTTATTTGATACTTGTAAGATTAACACATATAGCTTATATAGTGTGCATACGATAAACCAAATGATATGATTAATACCTTTGTGTAGAGTGCGGATAGATTGAGTGAAATAAGAGTAATTATTTAGAACTCCTAGTTAAAGAATACTAATCCAACTTTACTTAGATGTAATCCTTTATATAAAACTTAATATTATTAGTATTTAATATAGTAGAAGAAAACCTTGCTTTTAGTCAAATATTTTATTTCCTTCTTCCCATGGAAAACCGTTCCGCTTAGGAATGTTAGTCTGCATTGATCCGAAACAGAGGAAGAGATGACGACCTGTAGTAAGTCTTCGCGATCCAGGAGATTCGTAGCGGCGAGTGGGCAAAAATAGAGAGGGTTAACGGAAATGGCGGCAAATATGATACTGTATTACCCATTTTTGCTAAACAAAAAGAATTGTCAAGATTCAACATGTTTTCGAACGGAATTACCTGGTAAAGTTTTTTAAAACGTTACGAAGGAGAACTAATCTTTGAAATCGTATACGAAATTGCACTTATCGTCAACCCTTTTCGAAATATCGGTATTTTGCGAAAATCGTTCACTCCAGTATCGTTTAAGACATATTTTTGAAAAATCAGCGAAAATCGCGTCAATTTGTTTTTGATCACTTACCGCCGTAATTTTGTTACACGGTCAATTCGCACTATGCGTCATGTATGCTTCCAAATAAGCAGGTTGCCGGCTGAACTCGCCGAAGATTGGCCGGGACCCGTAGTAAGACGTAAAGTAGCTTAAATAACGCCTCAAAACCCTTACACTTACCATAAAATAAAACTCGTAGGTAGTAAAGGCACTAGCGCAACTGTGAACCAAATTTGTCGGTAAAGTTATGACGGATCCATGAGAAATTTAAAATTCGCGCAAAGTTTTATTTTACGAATGGATAGGGACCTATTGGCGCTACATTTTAAAATTATTTTCATGTTATACAGGGTGTGTCAAAAACACGAAAAGTATCAAAGTTGCTATTTTTAAATGGAACACCCTGTATATTATTTTATTTTCAGTTTCTATGATGAAAATAAATGCGAGTTTTATTAAGGCTTAACCTACCTAAACCTTATGGTTCTTGAAATATTTAATATTTTGTGAAAATGTAGTAACAAATTTAATGCTTAATTTCTCAACTTGTATTTTTTATTTTCAACCAAATTAAGACTGGAGTCTACTAATTGATCAAGTTTTATGTCGCCCGTGTGAAACATTTACTAACTTATACAAGGTGTCTTAAAATTAAGGTTAATAATTACAATCTTTAAACGGTAGTAACTTATTTAATTTAAATAGGTCAACCTGTATTTTATGGCAACAGCAGATGTAAAATTTAATTGTCCATCGAATAGTATTACATATTCCTATGGCTAACTCTTCATATTTTCAAGTAAAATGCACATTTTGTTATTCACGCTATTCGACATGAAGCTAAGTATTTTATTTTAAAAAAGTTTTATTTTATGAATGGATAGGGACCTATTGGCGCTACATTTTAAATTGATTTTCATGTTATACAGGGTGTGCCAAAAACACGAAAAGTATCAAAGTTGCTATTTTTTAAATGGAACACCCTGCATATTATTTTATTTTCAGTTTCTATGATGAAAATAAATGCGACTTTATTAAGGCTTAACCTACCTAAACCTTATGGTTTTTGAAATATTTAGTATTTTGCGAAAATGTAGTAACAAGTTTAATTCTTAATTTCTCAACTTATTTATTATTTTTTTATTTTCAACCAAAATTAAGACTGGAGTCTATTAATTGATCAAGTTTTATGTCGCCCGTGTGAAACATTTACTAACTTACAATCTTTAAACGGTAGTAACTTATTTAATTTAAATAGGACAACCTGTATTTTATGGCAACAGCAGATGTAAAATTTAATTGTCTATCGAATAGTATTACATATTCCTATGGCTAACTCTTTCAAGTAAAATGCACATTTTGTTTGTGCAAACTTGAGTTCAAGAAATTTGTAATTTATCAAGTCACCTTGTGGTTTTGACAAGTCGTTACTATTGACTGATAGTGGTTGTCAGGTATTTACAAAAGTCTTTAATTGTAATAATTGTATCTAGTACTGGTAGCAGTATTCTTTGATATTTGTATTATTAGTCTATTTTTAAGAATGCTAGTTTATCCGAAAGAAGAACACATCGACGTGATTTTTATTCTCGGAGGATCTCTGCAAAACTGCCTCCTGGCATCACGAATTTACGCTGCGAGATTTCCCAACAGAAATCATCCAAATAAAGCAGAAACGAAGAGACTCAGTTTGCAGTGCTTGCCTCTGTAACCGAAAATCCCCATATTAGTCAAAACCAAATTGCCCAAAATATCAACATTAGCCAAGCAAGTATGTCAAGAATTATTAAGCGATATAATTATCATCCTAATAAAATCCAGCTTCATCAAGAACTCTCTGAAAACAACGGAACCGTTAACAGACGTAACTTTCACTATTATTCTGATTGCAATCCGCATCAATTTAGGATTATTCATAAACAACAAAGATGGTCAGTGAATGTGTGGGGCGGAATAATGGGTCAATATTTAATTGGTCCTTATTTTTTCCAAGAACATTTAAATGGAATGTTGTTTTTACAATCCTTAAGAAATCAGTTTCCAACCTTATTACAAGACATTCCCTTAGACATAAGAAGAACGATGTGGCTTCAAATGGACGGAGCTCCCGCACATTTTCATCACGGGGTCCGAGAACATTTAAATCACCATTAACAAAATCGATGGATTGGAAGAAATGGATCTCAACATTGGTCCAAGGTCACCCGACTTAACGGCAATGGATTTTTTATGGGGATACGTAAAAGGAATGGTTTATAACACACCCCCAACAACACCAGATGATCTAAAACAGCGCATAAAAGAAGCTTTCCAAACTGTAAGCCCACGTATGTTGGAAAATGATGCGGAAAATTTTAAAAGGAGAATACGATTGTGTTTAGAGACAGACGCTCGTCATTTTGAACATTTGATTAGGTGATTTTTATGTACTTCTATTCTTTTATTTTAAACTATGTACTAAACTAACTAATTTAGAATAGGTTGTAGAACTTGATGACTGCTTCAATTAATTCTGTTTGTCAAAACGCCTTCAGTTATAAATTTCTTGAACTCGGTTTGCACAAACAAAATGTGAATTTTACCTGAAAATATGAAGAGTTAGCCATAGGAATAAGGTACAACCAGTTGCAGTTTTTTTTATGACTTCCTAAAATATTGGTTGTAAATCTCTACAGTACTCTCAAATTTGCATAGATACGTTCATTAAATATACTTCAAATAGTAAAACAATCGTTCATTAATTTGGAAAAAAGTAACGGTTCATCAAAAAATAATATCAACGTTGTTCAATATATTTATCAATAAATACTTATATGACACAATTACCAACACTTTTTTTGTTCACCTCGTGCATTTTATGTACACCTTCGTTATTTCAAATTGAGCAATAAAAATAATACAAACAACATGAATTAATTTGAAAACTACTGAAAATGTTTAAACTGATTTTTAATTTGATAAATTTTGGTCTATAATTCATTAATTAGTATGAACGTAACAAACTTTGCTTTTATTTGCTCAAGATGTATTTAATTAATATGATGTTAATTGACGAGCTCCTAGCAGTAGTTTTAAAACATTGATTATTTTAATAATCCTTTTTGTATAATTCCCAGAAATATTACATTACACGGAGCTTTTACATTTAAGGCTAATAAACTATAAAACAATTCAATACAAATAAATATTGTTAACAACTCGTCTACATTGTTTCTCAAGCTGTTCAATATCTACAAATGCGTATATTGAATCTTTAAACTTTATCCCTTAATTCACAATTGCTTTCGTAACTAAATCAACAAATAATGTAGCTGTACATACTTTCTTTTAGGTTAAACACTTAAATAAACTACGCGTCAGGTAATTGTGCAATGAAGAAAAATCGCTGACCAGACTGAATACATAAAAAATGAAACGTACAATAACTAATTACACCTGTACCACCAATGGTGATTTTCTTAATATTTAACTTATATCTCTAAGCTACGAATTTTTAGGTCATGCACCAAAATACAATGCATTAGCGAATGAATATCAATTCCCCTACTAAAATAAAAATGTTTGCTTAAACCAATCGAGAAAAATAAATGAGGTTTGATATTCAACGACGACATTAGACAATAATCAAAAATTTAAATTCTAAATCCAATAAAAGGTCATTAAATATTTGGACTAGGTCATTGTGCTTTTTTGCTTTAGGCTGCCCAGGCAGTTCGCAGCCGAGAATCCAGAATGTGCGTGAGAGCAGCTGTAGAAGGTGGCGCGAACGATTCTTGTTTGGGATAGGTAAACGATGTAAAGTATCCCGTCGTCGCTCGATAATTTCCACATCCTCAATCGATACATTATTTCCGGTATCCACAAACTTTCAGATTAATACATTTTATAAATACACCAATAGTTCTTTACGCTATAGCTTGATAATAAATTAGGATTTAAACTCCCTTTTCTTCATTATACAAGATATAGTGGCCTTCTTATACGTTAACTTTTTAGATTGCACTTATTTCTTTTACATTTGCGGTCTCTTATGGAAAACTGTCTACGACAATTAAAATTTCCGCAGAAATTTTAATTTACTGTACGAAAACTCATTTAACAAGGTACTCTAAGCTTTCACGCAAATGTATACGTACGCGATTACTTACAGAAGTACTGGTAGCCACAGGGCCAGTGTCGTAAATATTATTTTTGCCCTTAATTAAGTGTTTCATGCAAAATAATTCTTTAAACGGTCAAACATCTTCATTATATGTTCAAATATCATATTAACAATATTATCCGGTAAATTAAGGTATTAATGGCGTAGTACTTGAAAATACACTTAAAAAAACATCTATTATAATTCGTAAATTGGAAATAATCGAAAATTCTAGTTGGAAAAAGATTTTTTCGGCCCACTCAGTACTTACATTACCTTTTTTTAATTTAATGTTCAAGTTTAGACTTCTTTTTAAGTTGATAATCTCTTGGAATTACCAGATTATAACATTCTAACCGACATGATCATCAGATTATGTCGAAGGTAGCTCCCATTTAAAATATATAAAAAACTGAAAAAAATTTCAGCCCTTCCAAAAACCAAAGTCGAAGTGATGCACCTTGCACCCACCACCGTAACGTATGTCGTATATTTTGTAGCTCTTAAGAGTAACATTTGCGTTATGTTACATTGGATTAATATGACTTACATAGTGTGCATGTGATACACCGAAATAAATCATTCACGGAGATTTTTCTGACGCAGGATTTCAATATATAGTCTTAGTTTTCGAGCTCGTATTAATAGAAATGGTTTTCGACCTACCGAAAAAAACTATCATTGTATATGTGAAAAATATGTTAAACAGCACAAAATCGATTAAAGAAAGCTAGGTCTACGAACTGTGCTCCGCACTGGCACATCGGCAGCGTGTAATCATGCATTACCTGGCATCAGGACAAAACGTTGACTAATATAAGAAGCGAATGGCACAACATGGTCTTGAAGAACGTCAACGCCATATCGGTTCGCTTTGATCATACCGTAACACCACCAGGTCTGTACAAATCGTTAAAAAATACCGCCTCATACCATATCTGATACTCCACCAAATAACGTCGTTGCTCACATGTTGCATCCTGCATATCGTTCAATCGGACGTCGGTAGCGTCGGTAGACACTAATACGCCTATTACAATTATAAACAGAGAATCTGCTATCATCTGTAAAAACCACTATAGTACAATCAGTCTCAAACCAATTTCATGCTTTCTAAGCACGCTCTTCGATGAGCTACGGTCACGGCAAACCCACGTATATATAATTTATCAAATTATCTTCCTTAAGGCATTGCATAACAGTTTCACAACTGATTCGAGTATTATAAACTTCTTGTTGGGATTGTAACCATCTGGTTGTAACAAATCGTTACCTAAAAATGCAAAACTGTCTTGAACAGGTTGCAGGACGTAGAACTTGTCCTGGCCACCTAGAGTGATTACCGGTCACTTTATACCGTTCCATCCTTCGTGATACCAGATGCTCCCTAACCTTCTGTAACATCAACCAATATCAATATTCGAGAATACCTTTCATTAGTCAAATTTCAGTGTATTTGTGAAATGTCTTGGCCCGACTCAGTGAATCTGTAGTCAGGTTGGAACAGATCGAAGCAGGGTAAATTATTTATTAATTTTTATTAATCTTCCGACACACTCCAAGATAATAGGTATTTGAAACAAAACACTCTTCTGCGAATGCAGATAACGACCGGGGTGTCGCCGAAATACGAGGGAACTAATCCACCTTTTCTGTAGCGCCCTCGGACTAGATTGACCCTAAACACACAGGTACCAAGCGCGTTCACTAGGTTCATGTAGTTTTGGTAGAGACGTCGGTGACGAGGGGTTTAAAGATTTATTCGACGGCAACTAGAATGCTGTAATCCTCTCGCATGCTACGAAATAGGAATAACAGTGGCTTAAATACGATATCTAAAGTGTCAAGAAAACAATTACTAATTTGGCAAATTAAAGTAGGTATTATGCATTTCGTTAAATTTGAATGTGAAACGAGTAACTGTATAATTCTGCTTGCAAATAATTTATGCTATCAACAGTCCCACAACGTTGAACGCATCGGTTCTCTTCCGATCATCGAAGTTAAGTAACATTTGACGCGATTAGTACTTGGCTTGGAAAGATTGCTTGTCGCGTTTTTTTAACACTTACGATATAACTGTTAGTTGTCATTTAGTAAAGAAATTAATTTTCATTTTTGTAAGGCATAATTAGTTCATCCTAGACATTTGAAATATTATTCCTTCAGATAGAGCCTAAATATTTAAGTTTTGAATAATATTTAAACTGTATCCCATGGATTCTTTTCTATTTATTTCGCTAGAAAAAAACTATGCAGAAATAATTATTAGCCGGACGGTAATTACAATAAACAAAACTGATCAATTTCATCCTGTTAAAGAAAATTCTTGGTTAAAAAACAATTATCTGGAAAATTATCTTAATCTGAGGTATTAATCTTGGGAGATCATGAACCGCAGATATTCGCTTACTCGGTGCATAAAAACTCTGAACTTTCTGTATAAACCTCGTATAATTTATGAAAATGTAAACTTTCACCATTAACACTCATAATAAAATACTTATTTTTTTTGGGATTTTTTAATGGTGTACCTTAAATTATACAATCTAAACGTTTCGATAACACTTACAGTTATCTTCGTCAGTAGTAATGTTTAGTAAAAATTGTTAAAGATGTAGTAAACAATTTTGTCAAATTTGAAAAATTCAAACATAAACATAAGCCTGCTATTAATATAACAGTTTGAGAAACGTATAAGCCAACTATAAAATTGTAGTAAAGAATAACTAGGTCATTCAAATTAAATATTGTTAAACTGCCTCAAAGATGACAAACCAGAACACTCTCTACGACGAAAGCTAACAATGAAATTTGCCAGCCAAAAACACATTTAACAAAATTTAATCGAGTTATGATGTAAGTGTAAAGTTGTGAAAAACTTCAATTTTAAAATGATAGAAGCATTCACAAATCCAAACATTACATCAAAATAACCCAGTTAAATCTAACAAAGAGATATCTTTATCAATAATTGGAAGTGTTATTAACAATGAAAAGCACAATGCAGAACGTTCTTTGTAATTTTAATTTCAATTTAATTTCAACTACTTATGTTAAATTATAGTGCTGTGGAAATTTAACATATAATTGGTAAAGCATTTGCTTCAAGGTCTAGGAAAAACACAGCAAAAACCTAGACATACCAAAAGTTGAAAACAAATTAAAATCAAGGCGTATCATTATGCTCTTTTTAATTATAAGATGCCAAAACCTATTTAAACGGAGATTTTCTTCTTGTCTATTAAAATTATTCGGGTGTTTATATATTTCAATAGCTTCACGTTGCAAACGAACATAATAATGGGTTTGTCTTGACAATATTTTCATATTGTCAAATTGAATGTCATGATTTAGATTATTCAGGGCATGGTCAGCCACAGCAGACCTCTCTGGTTGACCCAATCTACAAAATCTCATATGTTCTTTGCGTCTTGTATCAAAGCTACGTTTTGTGGTCCCGATGTATACTTTTCCACATGAACAAGATAACTTATACACTCCGGAAGATGATAAAGGGTTTGACACATCTTTAGGTGATCTTAAATGTTCTTTAATTTTTCTTGTAGGTTTAAAATAGTCCTAATGCCATATTTGATTAGGATTTTTCAATTCTATTTGTAACATTAGCTATAAAAGGAAGAAAAGCAGTACCAACATTAAGAACTGGTTTTTCTTTAAGGTTACGCCTAGAAGGTGTAATAACATTATTAATATCTGTAAGTGAATATCCATTATCTTGTAAGGATTTTCTTAAATATTTATATTCATCATTCAAAATCAGGGTCACAAATTCGTTTTGCTCGATCTACTAAAGATTTAATTACACTAATTTTTGACGTGGATGGTGGTTGGATAATTTATGAAGGTATCTATCAGTGTGTCGGCTTTCTGTAAACCTTAAAAGATAGTGAATTATTATTTTTAGATATTAATATGTCAAGAAATGGTAAACTTCCATTAGTTTCTTTTCCATGGTAAACTGAATACTAGGATGTATACCATTTATAAAACCAAAACTCATGCAGTGCTTCTTCTCCATGTCTCCAAATAACAAATGTGTCATCTACATATCTATACCAAACTGAAGGTTTTTAGGTGTATTTTGTAACGTTAATGTTTCAAATTTTCCATATAAAAATTAGCTATAACCGGACTAAGGGACTACCCATTGCTACACCTTCAATCTGTTCATAAAATTTACTATTCCACTGAAAATAAGTTGTAGTAAGACAGTGCTGAAAAAGAATGGTTATGTCCTTTGGAAAAAGATGATCTATGTATTCAATAGTTTCTTTTAGAGGTACTTTTGTAAAAGTGAAATAACATCAAAACTAACCATTATATCACCCTCTTCAATTTTGAAACTATGCATTTTTCAACAAAGTCGGCAGAATTTTAATGTAATGGGGTGTTTTTCCTATATGAGGTTGTAATAACAATGTAAGATGTTTTGCAAGGTGATATGTAGGAGAACCAATTGCACTAACAATAGGCCTTAAAGGAATATTAGGTTTATGAATTTTTGGTAAACCATATAGTTTTGGTGAAATAGCTTCAGAGTTAGATAGTTTCTTCTTTATTTCTTCAGGAATAGATGATAATTTAATCAGCTCTTTAGTTTTTAAAAGAAACTTTTTTGTTGGATCTTTGGTATTTCACGATAAGTTTCTGGTCCCAACAATTGTTCTATCTTAGTGTTATAATCGTTCATATTTAATATAACAGTTGCATTACCTTTATCTGATTTTAATATTATAATACTTTCATTGCGTTTAAGATCAAGTAAAGAATGTCGTTGACGAAAGGATAAGTTGCTCTTTGGAGGTTTTGTTTTACGTAATATGTTAACGATGTTATATCTAACTTCATTAGCAGCATCAAATGGTAATAATCTAATGGAGTTTTCGATGTTGGAAATTATATTATATAAGGTATTACTCTTGGTGTTATCGCAAAATTTCCTCCTTTAGAAAGCGCTTCAATAGCATAATCTGAAACAACATTATCAGAAAGGTTTATAACTGTTTTTCTACAATCAATAGATGGTCTATTATTTTGTTGTTTGTATAATTTATTAAATTTTTCTTTTTGACGTTGACATGAGATGTCAAAATTTATTTCCATAGATTTAAACGTTATAGAATCAATTTTATCCCAATCTTCTTTATTCAAAATAGATGAAATTTTTAAATGTAAATATAAAAGATTTTTAGTGGTGTTATCCAGTAACTTCCTAGTAATGTGTATTTGATTACGTAGAAGAGCATTTTCAGTTCTTCTGTAAATATTATTCGCTTGCTTGTTATTAAAATTTCTTTTAATATAGATAAACTTTGGGATAATCTTTTGGTCTCGGCATCGTAATAAAAAAGTGAGTGACGATAATAATTGTGCTTTACGTTTCCTTAATTTTTCAAATTGTCTGATAAAACGATAAGTTTCCTCCCATAAAGGACTGAAATATGAAAATGTAAACTTTCACCATTAACACTCATAATAAAATACTTATCTTTTTTGGGATTTTTTAATGGTGTACTTTAAATTATACAATCTAAACGTTTCGATAACACTTACAGTTATCTTCGTCAGTAGTAATGTTTAGTAAAAATTGTTAAAGATGTAGTAAACAATTTTGTCAAATTTGAAAAATTCAAACATAAACATAAGCCTGCTATTAATATAACAGTTTGAGAAACGTATAAGCCAACTATAAAATTGTAGTAAAGAATAACTAGGTCATTCAAATTAAATATTGTTAAACTGCCTCAAAGGTGACAAACCAGAACACTCTCTACGACGAAAGCTAACAATGAAATTTGCCAGCCAAAACACATTTAACAAAATTTAATCGAGTTATGATGTGTGTAAAGTTGTGAAAAACTTCAATTTTAAAATGATAGAAGCATTCACAAATCCAAACATTACATCAAAAATAACCCAGTTAAATCTAACAAAGAGATATCTTTATCAATAATTAGAAGTGTTATTAACAATGAAAAGCACAATGCAGAACGTTCTTTGTAATTTTTAATTTCAATTTAATTTCAACTACTTATGTTAAATTATAGTGCTGTGGAAATTTAACATATAATTGGTAAAGCATTTGCTTCAAGGTCTAGGAAAAACACAGCAAAAACCTAGACATACCAAAAGTTGAAAACAAATTAAAATCAAGGCGTATCATTATGCTCTTTTTAATTATAAGATGCCAAAACCTATTTAAACGGAGATTTTCTTCTTGTCTATTAAAATTATTCGGTGTTTATATATTTCAATAGCTTTACGTTGCAAACGAACATAATAATGGGTTTGTCTTGACAATATTTTCATATTGTCAAATTGAATGTCATGATTTAGATTATTCAGGGCATGGTCAGCCACAGCAGACCTCTCTGGTTGACCCAATCTACAAAATCTCATATGTTCTTTGCGTCTTGCATCAAAGCTACGTTTTGTGGTCCCGATGTATAGTTTTCACATGAACAAGATAACTTATACACTCCGGAAGATGATAAAGGGTTTGACACATCTTTAGATGATCTTAAATGATTGGGTCAACCAGAGAGGTCTGCTGTGGCTGACCATGCCCTGAATAATCTAAATCATGACATTCAATTTGACAATATGAAAATATTGTCAAGACAAACCCATTATTATGTTCGTTTGCAACGTGAAGCTATTGAAATATATAAACACCCGAATAATTTTAATAGACAAGAAGAAAATCTCCGTTTAAATAGTTATCCCAAAGTTTATCTACATTAAAAGAAATTTTAAAACAACAAGCGAATAATATTTACAGAAGAACTGAAAATGCTCTTCTACGTAATCAAATACAATTACTAGGAAGTTACTGGATAACACCGCTAAAAATCTTTTATATTTACATTTAAAAATTTCATCTATTTTGAATAAAGAAGATTGGGATAAAATTGATTGTATAACGTTTAAATCTATGGAAATAAATTTTGACATCTCATGTCAACGTCAAAAGAAAAATTTAATAAATTATACAAACAACAAAATAATAGACCATCTATTGATTGTAGAAAACAGTTATAAACCTTTCTGATAATGTTGTTTCAGATTATGCTATTGAAGCGCTTTCTAAAGGAGGAAATTTTGCGATAACACCAAGAGTAATAATATAATATAATTTCCAACATCGAAAACTCCATTAGATTATTACCATTTGATGCTGCTAATGAAGTTAGATATAACATCGTTAACATATTACGTAAAAAAACCTAAAGAGCAACTTATCCTTTCGTCAACGACATTCTTTACTTGATCTTAAACGCAATGAAAGTATTATAATATTAAAATCAGATAAAGGTAATGCAACTGTTATATTAAATATGAACGATTATAACACTAAGATAGAACAATTGTTGGGACCAGAAACTTATCGTGAAATACCAAAAGATCCAACAAAAAGTTTCTTTTAAAACTAAAGAGCTGATTAAATTATCATCTATTCCTGAAGAAATAAAGAAGAAACTATCTAACTCTGAAGCTATTTCACCAAAACTATATGGTTTACCAAAATTCATAAACCTAATATTCCTTTAAGGCCTATTGTTAGTGCAATTGGTTCTCCTACATATCACCTTGCAAAACATCTTACATTGTTATTACAACCTCATATAGGAAAAACACCCCATCACATTAAAAATTCTGCCGACTTTGTTGAAAAATGCATAGTTTCAAAATTGAAGAGGGTGATATAATGGTTAGTTTTGATGTTATTTCACTTTTTACAAAAGTACCTCTAAAAGAAACTATTGAATACATAGATCATCTTTTCCAAAGGACATAACCATTCTTTTTCAGCACTGTCTTATTATGACTTATTTTCAGTGGAATGGTAAAATGTATGAACAGATTGACGGTGTAGCAATGAGTAGTCCTATTAGTCCGGTTATAGCTAATTTTATATGGAAAAATTTGAAACATTAACGTTACAAAATACACCTAAAAACCTTCAGTTTGGTATAGATATGTAGATGACACATTTGTTATTTGGAGACATGGAGAAGAAGCACTGCATGAGTTTTTGGTTTTATAAATGGTATACATCCTAGCATCCAGTTTACCATGGAAAAAGAAACTAATGGAAGTTTACCATTTCTTGACATATTAATATCTAAAATAATAATTCACTATCTTTTAAGGTTTACAGAAAGCCGACACACTGATAGATACCTTCATAAATTATCCAACCACCATCCACGTCAAATAATTAGTGTAATTAAATCTTTAGTAGATCGAGCAAAACGAATTTGTGACCCTGCATTTTGAATGATGAATATAAATATTTAAGAAAATCCTTACAAGATAATGGATATTCACTTACAGATATTAATAATGTTATTACACCTTCTAGGCGTAACCTTAAAGAAAACCAGTTCTTAATGTTGGTACTGCTTTTCTTCCTTTTATAGCTAATGTTACAAATAGAATTGAAAAATCCTAATCAAATATGGCATTAGGACTATTTTAAACCTACAAGAAAAATTAAAGAACATTTAAGATCACCTAAAGATGTGTCAAACCCTTTATCATCTTCCGAGTGTATAAGTTATCTTGTTCATGTGGAAAAGTATACATCGGGACCACAAAACGTAGCTTTGATACAAGACGCAAAGAACATATGAGATTTTGTAGATTGGGTCAACCAGAGAGGTCTGCTGTGGCTGACCATGCCCTGAATAATCTAAATCATGACATTCAATTTGACAATATGAAAATATTGTCAAGACAAACCCATTATTATGTTCGTTTGCAACGTGAAGCTATTGAAATATATAAACACCCGAATAATTTTAATAGACAAGAAGAAAATCTCCGTTTAAATAGGTTTTGGCATCTTATAATTAAACGCCTTGATTTTAATTTGTTTTCAACTTTTGGTACGTCTAGGTTTTTGCTGTGTTTTTCCTAGACCTTGAAGCAAATGCTTTACCAATTATATGTTAAATTTCCACAGCACTATAATTTAACATAAGTAGTTGAAATTAAATTGAAATTAAAATTACAAAGAACGTTCTGCATTGTGCTTTTCATTGTTAATAACACTTCTAATTATTGATAAAGATATCTCTTTGTTAGATTTAACTGGGTTATTTTTTGATGTAATGTTTGGATTTGTGAATGCTTCTATCATTTTAAAATTGAAGTTTTTCACAACTTTACACTTACATCATAACTCGATTAAATTTTGTTAAATGTGTTTTTTGGCTGGCAAATTTCATTGTTAGCTTTCGTCGTAGAGAGTGTTCTGGTTTGTCATCTTTGAGGCAGTTTAACAATATTTAATTTGAACGACCTAGTTATTCTTTACTACAATTTTATAGTTGGCTTATACGTTTCTCAAACTGTTATATTAATAGCAGGCTTATGTTTATGTTTGAATTTTTCAAATTTGACAAAATTGTTTACTACATCTTTAACAATTTTTACTAAACATTACTACTGACGAAGATAACTGTAAGTGTTATCGAAACGTTTAGATTGTATAATTTAAAGTACACCATTAAAAAATCCCAAAAAAGATAAGTATTTTATTACTCGTATAATTTAAGTTGCATGTAATCGATAGACTTTTGTTTTTTTTTTGCTTATAATATTTCCGAACAGGCTAAGTTTTTCCTAATGTGCTAAAGCACTCAGGAACACTGTGAGGGTTTAGGGATATTGTTAGGCTGCCGAGAAATGTTTATGAATGAGTACCTTAAATTTGCGGAAAGCAGGAACTGAGCATTCCATAATTTGGTCGCCGTGTGGAAAAATGTAGATTGCGCCCGTTTGGTATGACAAGATGGAATTTTGAGTGCGTAATTATGCTGTGAATGGGCCAACCGAGTGTTTCTAGCGAAGATGGCCTGTGAATGTATTAAGGAGTGTATTTCCGAGGTATGCCTGCCATGGCGATACTGATAGAACAAGGAAAGAACCGAAACTATTCTTCTATGCTCGAGACTGTAGGTCAAAAGTCAGAGACGGGTCATTTATACGCCTTATAGCTCTTTTTTGGATGCGGTTTACCATATCAAGGGCGTATTGTGGAGCACTGACCCGGAGGTGGGAATTGTATTTCAGATGAGGTCGAATTTAAGACATCCCTAACATAGAAATAGAGTTTGAAAACTAGAGATATAAGCCATTCATATTTACAGCAGGAAATGAGGTCATTTATGTATAGCAGGAAAAGTGTGGGAGTTATCACTGATCCTTGGGGTACGCCCGCGTTAATAATAGTTTCTTTCGAAAAGAAGCCATCTACGACAAGGCGTATACGTCTTTTATCAAGAAAGCTGGATATCCAATTGATGAGCGTATCGGATAAGTCGAACGAAATGAGCTTGGCAAGTAGGCACTTGTGCCAAACCTGGTCAAAAGCCTTTGAAATATCTAAAGCTACTACGACTGTTTCACCAGACCTCTAATGTGTTATTACAAAGTTGGGTGACATGAAAGATCACCCGTTGAACGACTCTGTCTGAACCCATACTGGTGGTCGTTTAGGAGTTTATTAAACTCGAGGAACGAAAGTAGTTGGTGGTTGATGGCTTTTTCCATGATTTTCAACAGAATAGAAGTGATAGCTATTGGTCGATAGTTTGAGGGATCGGTTTTGTCGCACTTTTTAGGAATAGGTTGAACATTCGCTAACTTCCACGATGAGGGAAACCCTCCAGATGGCATGGAGATCGAAAAAAGTTTGGACAATACAGGTACTAGCTCAGGGTAGCATTTTTTAAGGACGATAGCTGGAATACCGACAGGGCCAGTCGCCTTGTTTGAGTCAAGTTTATTGATAATTGATTCTAGGAGCTTGCAACGAACGTGGATTGGTTTAATAGTTTATGGGGTAGATTTTGGCGACGGCACAATTTTACCAGAATCATTGAGACATGAATTTGATGCAAAGTAATCGACAAAGAGGTTGGCTTTTTCAGCAGGATCAGCTACTACAGCTCCATCGCGAGACGTCATGAGAAGAAAGGAAGATGTACTCAAGTTTTTACTTAAGCAGTTTTTAACAACACAAACTCAAAATATGATCAATCCTAATTGAAACGTCGGAAAGTATGGTTCACGAGTCCAAACTTATTTTTATATAAAAATGAATAAATAATGACCAAATCCTGATAAACAGTAACAGTAAGATCTGTGTTGTATACTCAATCCAATCAACGAAATCAAGCAATTAAATTTTGCAATCGTCTTGTCCAAAAGGAATCTACTCTCAAGCCAACACTCACAAGTATAGCGATAAGCAACAAAAGATGTATTATACTGGACGTTTGTGATCCTTCGTGTAACGGTACACGTACAAAACGCAGAGAAATCTATGGATTTGTAACACTTAAATTGAAAATGAAATTGTTCATTATAATTAAAATAAAAGTATGAGTTTAATGATTAGCTCTATTAAATCAAGTTTTCAATATTAACATAAATGGCCATTGACTTACGCAATGAAGCAACACAAAAACAACAAAAAAATATCTTAATTAAGTTTTTCCTTACTAGATCTTAAGCTAGTCTTAACCTACTAACACAAAAAAAGGTGATGATTAGAAAAATCTGGAGCACCGGAACTGCAGTAGGACCTGTAATTAATTAATTAAAATTAAAAAACACGGAACACGTTTCAATAGCTAAGATAACATCGTCAACGGTCGACTGTAACAGGCTAAAGAAATTTCATATATATATATATATATATATATATATATATATATATATATATATATATATATAATATATATATACATATATATATACATATATATATATATATATATATATATATATATATATATATATATACATATATATATAACTGCAAAACAGTGGGATTTCTTCACTAAATTAAAAACGAAGGTGGATATTAATTCCAAATCCAATGTGGTATACAAGATTGGATGTAATGGCTGCGAGGGGGTCTATATAGGTCAGACGAAACAGTATCTATTTAGACGGATACAAAACCACAAAACCGGATTGCTTTGATCGAAACAAAAATAAAAAAGAAAAAACAGCGTTTCCAATGTGAACACAATTTTAATTTTACGTGACAATCTTAGCTACAGAACAAAATCTAACTAAACGACTTTTTTTGGAAAAAATCCATATAGTTTGGGACCCTAATACGATTAATAAAAAAGATGATTCCACCACAAGCATGTTCTACATACATAAAGACAAAATGTACATCGATTGGGGCTTGAACCTTGGTGGCGCAGTTGGTAGCGCGGTACTCTAGCAAAGTACAGGTCGTAGGTTCAAATCCTACTCGAGGTAAACTTTTTATTTAATGTATTTAATAAAATTAATAATAATTATTATCTGTGTGTTTTCAAATTAATTTTGGAAAATATTTCATTTGCATAACATACTTTGTTTCTATTTGTTCTCTAGCGTTACCTAGTGTAGGTACATTTTTAATCCTCATCCATGTCATCTGAACACACATTGTAAGCAGGAATTTCTTTAATAGTGCGCAATTCTTTATTATAATTTTGAACTGAACCGAAAAGTCGAAAGTCGTGAGTTTATGCTGCCTACAGTGATTGGAGTCACTGGTTATAAATCTTTTAGTGGTATCCTTACGATAAATGTCTAGTTTACTATCATTTCTTGTAACCAGAGTATCAAGAAATGGGAGACTGTGATTTGCCTCTATCTCACAGGTAAATTTGATTGTCAGAAATTTAGAATTTCAAGTTTCTACAAAGTTTCTCAACACTACAAATTTTAATATTAAGGATAGCAAACACATCGCCCACGTATATAATCCAAACTCTAGGAAAATAAGGAAAATCGCGTTTTAAGTCAGTTTAAAATTTACCCATGAATAGATTGACCATAAACAGAGATAATCTATTAACCACTGTCGTACCATATTCTTGTTTGAAAAATTGATGGTTAGTTTTGAAAAAGGTTTGTTTTAACACAACTCTGTTAATTTAAGAAATTCTTCCACTTCTGCATGGTTTTGTTTTAAAACATCTTCTAAATAAACTAGCGTTTGATTTATTGGAATGCTCGGAAACGATGAACAAACGTCAAATGAGATTAAAACTCATCAACTCTTTCAATTCATTATCCCTCTATCCATCCTCCTAAGTGTTCCTGAGTGATTTAGCACGATAGGCCAAATTTAGCCTGTTCAGGTCCACAATTATAAAAAAAAAAAACCTTCTGTATGTTCAATTGATTGATTGTAATTAATTGGTTATAAATTTGTATTCAAAATTGAAACATTCTGTGTCACTTCATTAATTTGATGAGGAAAGCACAATTAGCAAAAACCCATTTATGAATAAATTTCAGTTTAAATGTTATTGGGAGGAATACCGGCTCATACTTAGATTTTCTCCGATAATCGTAAAATAAGTTTAAAAATCGTAATTAAACCCTAAAGTGTGATACATGCTTGAATGCAAAATAAAATGTTCTTCTAATATTATGCATAAAAAAATCAGGACCGTATTTTAAAAAACCAAGTTGATGATGGTCACGCGAAACGTGGGATTCCAATTTGCTGCATGACGTGTTAAAGAACGTTAAAAGGTACCTGTAAAAGGTTCTCTCACTTTTTATCAACTACAAAGTAACAATTTGTCAAAAACGAAATCATAAAAATTCGCTTTTTATCGCATAACTTCGAAACGTTTCGGCATTATGGCAGTTTAAAAATGTAATTTCAAGTAAAGTCCAAAATGTCCAACTTTTCTCCCATTTAACCGAAACTCGCATCTCTTACCGTTTCCGAAATCACCATAGTTGCAGTCCTCCCTACATTGGACACAGTGTGTAAATGAACACACTTAACCCTATCGTAAACTAAAAATATAAACAAACCTATTGGGCGGTTAAAAGGGGTGAAAAATAACGGTGACTTTAGTGATGCGGGTTTTTTCTTCATTTTAAAAAAGGAGTTTACAGTTTGATTAATAAGGACAAAATGTAAAATTGCACTCCCGCCCCGTTTTGAAATTACGCAGTTTTAAAAAATCGAACTCCTAATTAACCATCTAAACTACACAGGAATAGGTGCTCAGTGTACCTGGTAAAGTATTTGGAAGAGTACGTGGAAACTACCCAAACTAAAATCTGGGACGTGCAGGTGGCTTCATGCCAGGGAGAGGATGTGTTGATCAGATGGTTATTCTCCAGCAGGTCATCGAAAAGTGTTTAAGTGTAAAAAAGAGGCTGAACTATACGTTTCTAGATCTGGAAAAAGCATGTGACCGAGAGAATAAGGAAAAGCTGTGGGAAATATTAAATGAATGTGGCGTAACTAAAGGTTTCCTAAATGGAATAAGGGCACCGTATAACCGTAACCGGGCATGCGTTAGGTTGAGTGGAGGACCGAGTGAATACTTTAATATTGAGGAAGGAGTGCGATAGGGCTATGTGATGTCACCATGGTTGTTCAATGTATACATCGCTAAATGTGTTAGGCAAGCATATACCGATACAAATGGTGTAATAGTTGGTGACTTAAATATAAGAGTTCTGGTATATGCAGATGACAGTCTTATTAAGTGAGAATGCGGATGAGCTACAAACTGCTATGATAGTGTGTGTGAGAAACTGAACCTAAAGGTAAACGTGAACAAAACAAAGGTTGTGGTATTCAATCGGGAAGGTGAAAAGGAGAGTAGGGTATTTACCATGAACGATGAAATTGTGGAACAAGTGACGAGTTTGTATATCTGGCTAGAATGTTTACTGCTGAAGGTACAATAGATAGCCAGATTACACAACGGGTCAATTCTGGAAGGGAAGTGAATTGGAAGTATATGGAGCGAGATATGAGCGTAGGTGCCAAACGAGCAATCTACAATGGCGTGTTTGTCCTGTCAGTACTGTACGGAAGTGAGACACGAGTATGTCAAAAAATGCACGAAAGTAAAATAAATGCCGTGGGGGTGAGATTCCTGAGAAGGACGTGCAGTAAAACGAGAAGGGGTAAGATGAAGAATGAGTGTATAATGAAGAAGTGTGGCGAAGAAAAGACGATGATAGATAGGTATAAAAGTAGTACATTACGTTGGCTTGGTCACATTTAAAGAATGAACAACGAAAGATTAGCAAAGTAAATTTATGTGGGTGAAGTTAAAGGTAAGGCCGGGCCTGGTAAGCCGCGTAAAACTTGGCTGAATGCAGTAGAATGTATCATAAAAGAAACCAGACAAGGAGTTTTAAAAATAAAAGGGCATGTCTGAGACAATGTTTGAAACTTGCAGAAGCTATGGAGGTATGCATGCATAGGAAAGCATGGAGAAAGATTTCAAAATAAACGAGGCTAGGATTGTTTTGCCTACTCCGCAAGGGAATGGCGTAAATGTTATGTTATGTTACGTTATGAATCCTGTTGTACATCAAATATTTTTATATCTTTAATTTTTAAGAAAACGCGCTGTTAATGCACTTTCGCCGTATTGGATTGGGTGTTGAACATTGTTGTAAATAAAATATTATCACTGTATTAAAAAGAGTGTTGAATCCTGTTGTACATCAAATACTTTTCTTTCTCAATTTTTGTATGTTAAAAGAGTTCACTAGCAACAATATAGCGCGAATAAAAATGTGCATACCTCCCGTTCTCAAATTGCGTAATTTTTAAGGAAATGTGCCCTAAATGCACAATCACCGTATTGAAAGAGACGTTAGACCCTTTTATATATCAAATATTTGTATTTATTTCATGTTTTATATTAAACTGATTCACTAACAATTTTGTAAGCGCAGACAATAATGTACATATGTCTCGTCTGGAAATTACGTAACGTTTAAGAAAACACGCTCTTAATGCACATTTGCCGTATTAGAAAGGGTGTTGAACCCTGTTGTACATCAAATATTCTTATTTTTCTAATTTTTGATGTTAAAAAGGTTCACTAACAATAATATAAGCACGAATATAAATGTACATACCTCCAGTTTTAAGTAAACGCGCTCTAAATGCACTACCACCGTATTAGAAGCGGTGTTGAATCCTGTTGAACATCAAATTTCTTTAATTCTTTATGTTAAAGAGGTTTACTAACAATATAAGCACAAGCAAAAATGTACGCATGTACCGTTTTCAAATCACACAATGTTCAAGAAAACGCGCTCTTAATGCACCCTCACCGTATTGAAAAGGATGTTGAACCCTGTTGTACATCAAATATTCTTATTTCTCTAATTTATGTCAAAAAGGTTCACTAGCAATAATATAAGCACGAATAAAAGTGTTCATGCTTCACGTTTTGCCATTACATAATTTTTAAGTAAACGCGCTCTAAATGCACCATCGCCGTATTAAAAGAGGTGTTGAATTCTGTTGTATATCAAATATTTTTATTTCTTTATTTTTTTATGTTAAAGCAATATAAGCGCAAACAAAAATGTACATATCTCCCGTTTTAAAATTAAGAAATTTTCAAGAAAACGCGCACTTCATACACACAGTATTGGAAGGGGTGCCGAATCCTGTTGTACATCAAATATTTTGATTTCTTTAATGTTTTATTTTAGAAGGGTCCACTAGCAATAATACAAGCGCGAACAAAATTCTACATACTTCCCGTTTTCAAATTACGTAATTTTTTTAAAAAACATGCTCTTAATACACCTTCACCGCATTGGAAAGGGTGTTGAATCCTGTTGTACATGAAATATTATTTTTGTAATTTTGTATGTTAAAAGGGTACATCAGCAATAGTAAAAGCGCGAATAAAAATGTACATACCTCTCGTTTTCAAATTGCTTAATTTTTCACCGTATTGAAATGGGCGTTAAATACTTTTGTGCCGGGTGAGCAAATAAGAACGGCCGTCGGCCATATCTTCAGATCTGATTATAGTACAGCTTTGGAAAAAAAAATTGTAACAAAAGTAGCCTCGAGAAACACTTAGAAATTATTTATAGAATTGTAGGTCCACCGCTAGAGGGCGAAATTGAATACCAAAATTTTAAAAAGCCAAATTTTGCAAAAATTGCCTAATTAAAGGGCATTATACATACGATAATCAGGTTCTACGGAAAATTCTGCGTACTTTTTATTAAACAAGTTTTAGTCTATCTTTTCAAATAAGAGGTGGGGGAGAGTGGGAACCTAATTATGAAAAAAACGCCTGTAAGTCCGATTCTGCTTAATCGATCTTTGCAAACTTACTCTTGTTGAAAATAACTCTTTTCCACCCATGTATGTGTTATATACTCAACGCAACTTAATAAGTAACGTGCAGATTAGAGGGCGGTATTTTTTTTTTTTTTTTTTAAATCTAGTTCTCTTTGGTAAATATTAAATGGAAGCTTGCAGTTTTGACATTGGATTATGGAAGTAGACCAAATTAGCAACAAAATGGCGAAAACCGCATGTCGATACCTTTTTTCTATCCCGAGATATCTTAAGAAACGTGTAAAAGGTGAACATTTTTTGTCGAACTTCAATTAGGCTGATTAACTTTACCGGAAATCAACAATTTTAGTCTTGTTAGAAAGGCCTTACATTGGTATATCTGCAATAGTTCAAAATGTTGTCATACTAATGTTACCGTTCCCGCTAGAGCGCGTTATCTAGAAGGTAATCATTGTTAAGTTTCCGTTTGGCGTACCTACATTTAAAAATAATTTTATTGTAAACGTAAAAAAAATTGCCTCATTATTTTCAGACGACCGCCACACCAAAAGTAAACAAAAACAATATATATTAGCAAACAAATCTGAAAACAATTTAACCAATCTAACAATCAACAATTTAAAAAAAATACAACAAACAACTCTAAGAATGTGATTAGTACCGCCCCAGATGTTCAAACTGTCGTCCATCATTTTCAATACAACTTTCTAGTCTCTGGCGGGTGAATAACACGAAAGTTTCAATCTCTACTGCTGAAATGCTTTGTATTGCATTTCGTATCCTTGCGATCATGTCTGCCCTTGTTGTGGGTCTATTGGCAAAAACAAGTTGTTTTAATCGCCCCCACAAATAAAAATCTAAACACGTCAGGTCTAGAGATTTGGCTGGCCAGTGAAATAAACTTCCACGTCCTATCCATCTATCAGGATGCTAGATTAAAAAAATTCCGAACATCCCTAGAGTAATGTGCCGGGCCATCATGTTGGAAAAACATATCACGACGAATTTCCAGTCGTACGTCTTCTAAAAGAACTGGCAATTCGGTTGTTAAAAAATCTAAATATCTTTCCCCATTAAGACTTTCATTGAAAAAATATGGTCCAATTATTGGTCTACCTAGACCAACTACCCTGATGTTGGACCTCCCACATCCAGTGGGGATTTGTTTCTGACCAATAGTGCCTGTTATGGCGATTTACACTACCATCACTCCGAAATGTTGCTTCATCTGGCCCCATAATATGTGAAGTATTTCAGGATTTGCTCCTACCATATTTAATAGCCAGTTACAATAATCCAGTCTGCTATTGAAATCTCCAGCATTTAAACCTTGGTGTAGGACTATGTGATATGGGTGCAACCTAAAATAAAAATATCTCGTTATTAACAAGCGAAAAAAGTCTTCAAGTGCTATAACTCATATGGTGCTTTTACGAAAGTTTTTCGCATGGCCTCTCGTTATTTTATATTTTTATTATTTGATACCAATTTTGGTAATAATAGTTATTTATGGTACAAATAAACGTGATCTTTTATTTTGTAAGTGATTTTTTAAATAATTACTGAACTGCACTTATTTGATGTTTTATTACTATAGCTGGACAAAAAATGGCAGACGACATTAAACACTCAATAAACTAACATTTTATCACAAATTAATTATGACATATTGACATTTACTTAGATATAATAGAAAAATTAAAAATATGGAAATTTTACGTAGGTAACGATTGGGCACGCGAAAAATTTTAATAAAAGTTAATAAAATGTGTAGGTAGAAATTTATAAAAAAAAGTAGTCACCTGTGTTCTCTTAGGATATTTCGAACGATGGTTTGATTTATTCCCAAGTCTCTGGCTATATCTCGTGTGCTTACATGAGGGTTAAAATTAACATATGCCAAAAGGTATTATATTTTCCTCCGTTCTACCTCCACCACGTCTTCGATACACGGGAAGATGAACACTTCCTGTAGTACGCAAACGTTGAGCGATTCGAAGAAATAGTCTGTTGCTGTGATGTCTTCTGTTTGGGTACTGCAGCGCATAAATTCTGGAAGCAACGGTTGCATTTCTCATGCATTCGAAATAAACAACCAACATGTCAAAAGCATCTTCATTTGTAAGAATCATATTTTTCTAATTATGATATCGAAAATGATTACCTGGATGAATTAACAACTGCAACCAGACTAATAATTTTTGACATATGTGACATTCTCATATTAATCATAGCCTACTTGATTTCAACGGGTAATTTATTTAATATATTAACTACTGTGTAACTGTAAGAGTGTTAAAATATACCTAATATGGTTATTCTTCAGCAATTTTCATAACATGTGATAGACATATCATATTTTCAAAATTTGTTTACTAATATATATTGTTTGATAAAAGTTATTGAATAGCAAGTTTTACTGATACTTCAATTTTTATGTAGCGAAGTTCAACCAGCTTAATTGAAATTTGACAAAAAATTTGGTGCACTTTCATAATCCATTGTTACAACTGCATGCTTCAATTTAATATTTTCCAAAGAGAACTAGATTTCTAAAAAAAAATAAATACCGCCCTCTAATCTACACGTTACTTATTCAGTTGCGTTCAGTATATAACACTTACGTTGGTGGAAAGGAGCTCTTTAAAACAAGAGTAAGTTTGCGAAAATCGATTAAGCAGAACCGGACTTACAGGCGTTTTTTCATAACTAGGTTCCCACTCTCCCCCACCTCTTATTTGAAAAGATAGACTAAAACTTGTTTAATAAAAAGTACGCAGAAGTTTACGTAGAACCTGATTATCCTATTTATAATGCCCTTTAATTAGGCAAATTTTGTAAAATTTGGCTTTTTAAAATTTTGGTATTCAATTACGCCCTCTAGCGGTGGACCTAGAATTCTATAAATAATTTCCAGCTGTTTCCCGAGGCCATTTTTGTTATAAAAAATTTTTTCCCAAATCCGATCTGAAAATATGGCAGACGGCCGTTCTTATTTGCTCACCTTGTACATTAAATCTTTGTATTTCTTTAATTTTTTATGTTAAACTGGTTCACTAGCAATTTTGCGGTTAAATTCATTCCACAATTTACTGAAAAAACGTCTATTGCTGAAATTTATTGATAACTTGATGCGGGTTATTACTAACTTCACACGGGTAACTTTGTTACTACCTCTACACCTTATATGAAAAGATAGAACAAAATCACATACACGAAAGATTTTGTTAAAATTTTTCTCTATCTCGAATGCACTGCGCCACAAAGTTAAAAATAATTTCCACGAATTTTCCATATCCACTGTTACTATCAAAATTTTTGTTCATAAATGGTGCAATACGTCGTTTCCGAGATATAGCCGGCGTCCTGTATTGATTGGCCAACCCTTACACATATGCGGCAGTATTTTATACACATTATATTTTTTTATAATTTTGTCCATAGCGATGTTTGATTCGCTACATGTACAAAATTCGGATTATTACTAAAAGTATCGACCAGTGGCGCACCGACAGCTGTTCCATGTGTACTACGTAACACGGCCGGACGTCCAAAGGGCCTGGGCTGCTTAAAAATTTTTTAGAATATATACTGAAACAACAATAATCAGTAAATAAATGTTATCCACGCAATATTTTTTCTCTCACAAGTCGTCCTAAAATACCTATTACTTTGCATAATAATACTTGTAGTGTGTTATTTGTTTGTAGATTGTGTTATTGAAGTGATCTCTGAAACTGATAACTTGAGAACTATTAGTATTAAAGACGTTAAAGTAATAAAGGTATGTATGCTTTACCCTAATATGTATTTAAATATTAAATACATTAATCATTTGTAGAATGAGTACTTATCTCCATAAATCTAAGGTGCACAAGCACAAAAACGTTAAGAGCTTGATGAAAAGAAAAAGAAGCTGTCTAAAATAACGGAATTCTTCAATGCTTCAATTTCTTCGACATAAAGTAAGTTTCCTCGGCTTATTAAATATTTTTAAACTCACAGTTATTTTATTTTAGCTGAAAACTTAAGTCAGCAACTCGAAGCATAACAAATGCCTTCATGCTTTAATATGCAATAGTCACCGCTCAACCTGCTTCTCCTGGCAATTATGATTCTGATACTGAGGCTATGTTGATGACGTTGATCTAAATCAAAATATCGACTCCGAGTTAGCTAAATACGAAATTTGTACTAATATTAGCGATAAAGGGCATTGCACTGGTTAATTAACATCTGACCAAAAAAAGTCATTGCTGATAATAAACCACGCAAACCTTTAGAACCCTTTTTCTAAACGATAAGGGGATCTGATTAGAAACAAAATGTTTGAGGTTATACTATTCATCGATATTAAATCAAACGTACTGTCAACCTTGCTGGTTATATGAAATTGTAAACATTCACGATTATCACACATATTTAAAATACTTATCTTTTTGGGTAATTAAATATTTACCTTTTATATAGTTACAGTTATCGTCCTTAGTGAATGGTAATGTCTTTAAGAATTACTTGAAATGTTAAAACGAATTTATGTAATACGAAAAATATGAAAACGCAAATATAAGCCTGCTATTAATGTAACAGTTTGATAAACGTATAAAGCCAACTATGGAATCTAATTTTTGTAATGAATAGCTATAGATCTTTAATAAATTAGATATTATTAAACTGCCTATTCTTTACTAAAATTAGATTCCATGGTTGATTTTATACGTACATCAAACCATTATATTAATAGCAGGCTTATATTTCAGAGCAATGTGATTACCATTAAACCAAACAAATTTCAATAAAGAAATATTAATTATAAAACAAATTGCACAAGCAAATGGTTACATTTCAAATACAATCGATACTTTAGTTAAAAATCAAGAGTACAGATTATCTACCAAAAAGTTTTCCCAGTTAACAAAGAACCGACAAAAAATAAATATATATGAATTTCTTATTTTGGAAAAATATCAAAAAAAGTAGCTAGCTCACATATTACAACAAGAAGTGCAAAGTAGTTATCTAAACTAATACCAATGTTCTTAAATGTTTATTTAATGCCAAAGATTCAACTAATGACATTTTGAAATTGGGTATTCAAAATGGAACTGCATCTTCTGTAATTTTGTTTCTCTTGGACAAGCACTTAGGAACTTTGATATTGGATACAAAGAACACATTACATGTTACAAATATAAACACACAGACAAATCAAATTAAGCCAAACATTTAATAGTAAATAATCACCTTATGACTTCACAAAACACCATTAAATTTTTACATTTTTGTAATAAAAAAGGCAAATTAGATGTTCGGGAAGCATTCGAAATTTATGAACATAAACAGAAATTACCTTTAATGAACGAACAAATTGATCTTATAGACTCACCTTTAACACATATTTTAAATCTGGAATTACAATTTACGTCAAGTTTGCTATTTTATCTTAATGATTTGTTACCATAACTACTTGTTATTATTTTAATTATATATTTTCAATTGATAATAATACATACTGTATTGAAAAGCGTAAAGAAATAAATAATTATATATAAGAAATTGTGGAATTATATTGTATGTAAAACATTAGTGCTATTGTAATGCTATTCATTATACAGGGTTAATCACGACCGACGCCACGGCATATAATCGTTAATTTCTAATACAGTGATATTATGTAAGTCAATATAAACAACATTTTAAAAATCTTTTTAAATATACTGGGTGCTCCAAAAAAAGTGGCATGTCAAAGTTATGTTTTCTTAAATGACACACCCCGTATATTATTGCATTTTCAAATTTTACATAAAAAATAAGTAGCACCTTCATACAGAGTGTTTCAAGTTATATCAATTTTTCTGAAAATGTAAGGTTTTAGGAAAAATTAAATATCTCCTAATAAAATTAACTGCAACAAATTTACTCTTAGGTTTAAGTAAAATACTGTTCCCTTAGTCTATTTATTGACTGAATAGTAAACACCTCTTTACAGGGTGTTCATTTTTTCAGTTAAATTAGCAGAACATTTATACTGAAATATTCGGCTTATGTTAAATGGATCACCCTGTATTTTATATGCTTATAGTTTAGCTTAGTTAATTACCTTTTCACTTCTCTAAGGATTTCCTATACTTAAACCTTCAAATTTTCAATTTATTTAATAATATTTGGAATTTGTCTGTTCCTGTATCATTTGTAGATTGAAATATCCTCCCAAAATGCCTACTTAATGTCTTTTTGCTAATGAAGTAGTATTTTTCTTTACCAATAAGTAGAAAACTTGGTACCAATCTTATATAATTGTAATTTACGTATTAACAAACAATGTTTATGTGACTAATCTTGTAAGTGTAGTGTGCTGTGGAATTGCTGGTAACGCATTTGTTAATGTTAAAATTCTGACATTGGGCGTGACTTTTGTCATTATTGTCTATTGTTATTTTTTCCGAATCTGTTGAAATATTTTCAATTTAATAATGATTTATTCACAACAAGAAAGAATTGATATGATTTTAAAACCATTGGTGAATGCTATGAAAAATGTTTACTTGCTTCAAGAGTGTACTCAGAAAAATACCCTGAGCGGACGCATCCCGATAAAAACGTTTTTGAAAGGTTACTTCGAACATTTCATGATACAGGAAGTGTAGCTTGTCCAAAACAACTAAAAGCCTGTTACAAATGATGATGTTAATGAGTTTTTAGTATTAGGTTCTGTTGTTGGCAACCAAAATACTAGTACAAGTGTTATTGCAAGAGAAACAGGAATTAGTCAGCCCAGTGTGTGGAGGATCTTAAAGAAACATAAATACCACCCTTTTCATATATAAATACATCAAAGGTTATGTGGCACCGACTTTCAAAAACGTATTGATTATTCCTTATGGGTCCTTGATCAAGGTAGTGACAATGAACAATTTTTTGAAAATGTATTAAACGACGAGTCAACATTCCATAATAATGGATTAGTGAATCGGCATAATTTCCATTATTACGACACCGAAAATAAACATTTATTTAATACTGTTGATCGTCAAAATCGATAGAGTGTTAATGTGTATGGTGGAATTGATGGCAATCACGTTATTTTGGCGCGTATTGTTTCGATGGCAATTTAAATGGTCAAAAATTCCTTAGGTTTTTAAAGAGAGTCTTTTGGGAACTTTTAGAAAGTAATCCTTTAAATATTAGACAAAATATGTGGTTGCAATTAGATTGAGCACCTGCACATTTCTCACGTGCTGTTAGAGAATATTTAAATAGGAAGTTTCCTGATAAGTGGATTGGGAGAGGTGGACCAATTGCCTGGCCACCTAGATATCCTGAATTAACATCCATGGATTTCTTATTTTGGGGCTATATTAAAAATTTGGTTTACAGCACACCTCCCACCACTGCAGATGATATGAAAATAAGAATCAGAAATGCTTTTGAGACGGTCACCCCTGATATGTTGCAAAATGTAATATCTTCGTTGGAAAAAAGAATAACACTGTATGTTCAAGAAGATGGACATTATATCGAACATTTATTGTAATTTTTAAATTTTTTCAGCAAATTATTACTCCACATAAATAAAATTTTAGTTTCCATTGTGTACATGCTTTTTATCCTTACTCAGTGAAACTGTTGCATTATGTAGATTAAACTAAAAATTGCAATAGATTTTTTAAAGTTTCACCATTGAGTAAAAAATCATAAAGGGATGCAATTTAATGTAAAATTTTGTCCTATATGGCTATCTCACTTCTCGCGTTCCTTTGCACCCCACTATCGAAAAACTAAACCACTGTGTAGTAGTGACACCATCGTCCGTAATCGTCCGTAAACAGAGTTTGCATGTGATATGAAATTTTATCGCTGAATGAATAACATTTATTCAAACATCGCAAGAAACCGATGCCGTCACCTCTTTTATATTAGAAATGATTCGAGGATTAATTTTATGAACGATTTTAAGTATATAAATAATGTACATGTTCCCTGTTAATTATATACTTGTTTATTGGTTTTAACGTCAATAAAACTTTGTAATTGCATATACAAAAATTGAAATTAAATTTACTTTAATTTACGTATACAGGGTAATTCAGAATAAAGATCACATTAATTTTATGAACGATTTTAAGTATATAAATATTTATATGGTCCCTGTTATTAATTATATATTTGTTTATTGGTTTAAAATAAAAAAAAAATGCTTTGATAAACAATTTTCACTTCATTCAAAAATTTGCTTTAATTTTCGTTTACAGGGCATTCCCTCTTATTAATTATATACTTCTTTGTTGGTTTTCACGTCAATAGAACTTTGTAATTGCATATATAAATTACAGTATTTAAAACAAAAAAAAAATGTTTTGATAAACATTTCATTAAACAATTTACTTTATGTATACAGGGTAACTCATAATAAAGGTCACATTAATTTTATCAACGATTTTAAATATATAAATATTTGTTTCCTTATATCAATTATATACTTGTTTATTGGTTTTCACGTCAATAAAACCTTGTAATTGCATATAGAAAACTAGAAATTAAAGTATTTAAAATTAAAAAAAAAATTGCTTTAATAAACAAGCCTCACTTCATAAAAAAATTTACTTTAATTTACAGGGTATTTCAGAATAAAGATCACATTAAAAGTCATTATTAATTTTATTAAATACATAAATAAAAAGTTTAACTCTAGTAGAATTTGAACCAACGACATTCAATTTACTAGAGTGGCGCTCTAAGACACTTTCAGTTTTAGCATTAAAAATGGACAGGGGACGTTTATAATGATTAACATCTCTTAAAACACGACTATTTAATGTGTCAAAAATATTGTTTATATTTTCGATAAATGTAGCAGTAGGAAAAGCCGTCGTACTCTTGAGCTGTTCTAATTGATGTGCCGATTTCATAGCAGAAGCCATCGTGTGGGAAAAAATTTGTGCTGCACATTTAACGCGCATTTTTTGAAAACTGTTCGGATTCAGGTGTTCGTCCTTAATCTTATACATAGCTCGAGTTGTTTTACTTCTCGGATCAATTTCGTAAGTTTCTAAAATGTCGTTCCAACTAACGCGTTCTTTGCTTACTATAAATTGTAATTTGCTATTCATAAAGTTATTGCGTAACCTCTTCATTAAGTGCGGTGCGTCATAGCAGGTTAAAATACTCTCCCCATCAATAATTATTTCTGGACATTTCGCCGTAGCCCCAAGCAAATTGAATGCGGAGCGATTATTAGTCCCCTGGTCACAAAATAGTAGTAAACGCTTTAAGGAGGTGTTTCTCAATGTCTTTACCACATTGACAATAATATTTTTTAATTCCATGCCTTTTACGGGTCCCGCTGAAACAAAATAGCCCACAGGAATTTTCCAGTTATGCAATAGTCCACGAACTAAAAATACTAGCGCATTATTAGCTACTTTTGGATTTCTTCCCAAAAATCCCAAGTCCTCATATCCCTCAATTAGATCATGCATTTCGTCAAAATCTAAATGTTGCCTTAAAGATATTTCATCAAATGCTACAGCACATACTTTCTCCCGTTCTGTCATTATATTTGCCCTTAACCATTGAGTAAAAAATCATTAAGAGGTGCAACGATAATGTAAAACTTTGTGCTATATGACTATCTCACTCGCCGCATTCATCTGCACCCCACTGTTTACAAACTAAACTACTGTGGATTTGAATTCTAATTACATTTTTGAATTCCTGATTAAAATCCGCATACATAGACATCTCATACGACCTATTTCTAACACTTCATTTCCAATCTACCCTGTTACTACCTATATTTACATTTTTCTAATATTTTCTGTTTTTCAGGTACATAATGGATCTCCACATATTTAAGGATCAATATTACATTCTGTGACACCTATTTTACATACCTAAATGCGTTTTGCAAGGAACATCTACAAACTAAGAAGACTTAACCTAAAAATCTGTTTTTATCACATAAACACATATTTACTATTGCTCATTGTCTGAAATTAAGAGTAGCTCACTGTTTTTCACAATTATAATTGATTTTGGCCTCACGTCCCATTTTATGTTTTATTTTCATTAATTTTTGCTATATCTTGTACACTAACCTTACTTTTTGTCAATAGTTATAAATCATGTTTTTAATGTTAATTTCACCTTACAGGCTGTTTTATACTTTCACTAGTGCTTATTTATCTTATACAGAAACACTAAATTTTAACATTTTATGTCTATAATTAGTAATTTTACACTCAAATCCCAGTGCTGCTGGGTAATACATGTTCCTATGTAAGTTTTAAATGTAATTCCATCCTTACCACTTCAATTTAACACATAGTTTTAAGTTTTCACAAAATAGTAATCGTGTCCACTCATTTTATTATTGTCCATAAGTTTTTGTTGAATTGAACTGTATTTTAGACAAGTTCTTTATTACATAAGTGTTGTACTACATGTCACTCATGATTTACACATATATGGGGAATAAATTTGGTGTAAAGTTTTGGAAAACTGTTGATACGAAATCTAAATATCTCCTGAATGGTTTTCCTTATTTAGGAAAAGACGATATGCGTCCGAACAACCAACTCCTTCCAGACTATGTTGTTTTAAAAGTAAAGGAACCTTTCCTAAATATGGGTAGAAATGTTGCTACCGGCAACTTTTTTACGAGCCATAAGTAGGCCAGTAGGAATTTTGCAGTAATAAAACTACATTTTTAAAGGTGTGTGAAATTAATTTTTATTAATATTCTTTTGTCACATCGCGGACAGTTTTCGAATTTTTTTAGTTTTAGTTTCAGATTTGTTCATTCGCAATTTTTCCGAAAGAAATTTCAAAAAACGTTTAATCATAACTTTAAACAATAAATTTAATGTCATTGATGTGACAGGACACATTCGTGTTTAAATAAACGTTTTTTTGCAATTCTTTTAAAATAATTTCTTTCAAATTGATTGAAGCTTTGTGTACAACAATTAATTTTGATAATTGACGTAGCAAAATGGAAACTTCATTATAAAATTCAGTTTTTGGTCTTGTGAGGTTACTTATTCTTGACACACCAAAATCTTTGTAAAAGATATGTAATTCTGCTTGGCTAATGGGAGAATCATCAGATTCTAGCATATACATTTTGCAATGTTCACATTTATTTTTGTTTATTAATTTATTTGCTGCATATCCAGCGACATAAACATTGCTCGAAAGTTCTAAGTCTACCGCCCTAGAAGTTCCAATGTTACATGAAACATCCACACCGTCCGGAGTATCCAAATCGGGGTTTTCTATTTCTTCATTAACACTGGAAGTATTTTAGACTTCCTTTATTCGTTTATTCAGGTCCTTTTCTTCGGAACTTTCTTTTTGGTTTATCATATTTTCTTCTATTTCCAAATAATCCGAATGATCTTCTTTACAATTACTTGCATTATAGTCAGCATTTTTTAACTTTATATATAAATTATGCTGTAGTGCAATTGTAAATTCACGAATAGTGGGGTAGGGATTGTAACCTCCACGTGTCCTCGCAACAGAAAAAAAGTTTTCTAATGGATCTTGGTTAAGGTAAGAAGTACATAAATATGTTGTAACTAACTCATTACGTAAATCAGCAAACAGATTTAAAATTGCTTCAATTGTTAACAGGAACCCATCTAAACAATATATATTGTTTTTCTTTCGACCATTTTTCCTATCGAATACATCAACAGATTCAAATAAATGTTTCGCTTCTTTTAGAGTTTTCATGGAAACATTATCTTCTCTGAGAGGCTTTCGGTATACATTTTTGTCAAAAATATGCCTACTATTTAAAGAATCAAACGTTCTATCCACTTTCTCGATGAAATCTGCAGTATCTTTACTAGTTTCACTTTGTAGTAAATTTAAAGCGCTCGCTGTACGTATCGCAAAAGCCATAGAATGACTAAAAATTTGAACTGCATATAATACGCGCATCTTTTGGAAGTTATTAGGATAAATATGCACGTCCGTTACTTTGGGAAGAGTGCGTGTTGATGAACTTTTCCTGTCTAAATTGTAAGTCTTTTCAATATATGCCCAAGACACTTCTCTATTGTTTACTACAAATTTGAAAGTCTTTTCATAAAATTATTGGAAGCGATTTCAAGAGATGCGGTGTGTCATAAGCAGTATATATCTTATGATTTTCGATATAAAAGAAAGGCTTTTCTTTAGAGCATTTCAGTAAATTGAAGGTTCCTCTATTTCCAGGGCCTTGATCACAAATAAGAATTCGTGGGAATAACTTTCTTTATGACCGTTCTTACTAGATCTTGAAGGTCATTTGATTTGATTGTTCCTGCAGATGCATAATAACAGAACGGTAATTTCCAATTATTTAAAAGGTCGCGAAGATAAAATACTAATACACTGTTTGCTGCTTTATCTTTACGTCCTAAATGGCCAAGATCCTCAATACCTTCGACACGATCAAGATAGTCGTTGTATTCTTCATTTGCTTTACATGACATTTCATCCATGACTCGATCTGCAACCTTTTTAATGAGTGCAGTATCAGTTCCTGTTGGTATATTAGTTACCTTCAACCAGTTCTGAATAGTCCTTACGCTGGGCAAAATGAAGCCAAAATTTTTCAACAAGAATTTATATACTGAAGGTGACTTGTAGTAAATAGACAATGCTAGATGTTTTTCTTTATATTTCCAAGCCGCCTTTTTTACATGAAAGCATTGCATGTTTACGAACGTTTGCACAAAATCACTTTTCGTGGATAATAATTTGTTTATAACGTTCATTGAAGAAAATTTTTTCTTAAATTCTGACGCTCTCACATTTTTTCTCTTGGACGAATTTAATTTTCTTCGCAAATCTTTAATTGTCAAGCTCAACTTTTTACATTTAGGAGTCAATATTATATTTCCACTTGGAATGTTGATTATTCGATCACTAACAATTGATTCTACATCCGAAGAACTTATTTCTCCTGCTGCAGGTTCTTGAATTGTCGTTTTGTTTGTTATTAATTCCAAAGCTTCACTTGAACCTTTCGTCTTTGATGTTAATGCGCACAAATCTACTGCAGTAGATTTTTGATAAATCTTTGTAGGTGGTTAGAAATTCTAATTCATCATCAGAATCATTTGCAACTGGTGGAGTCCATATATTTGTTGAAGTTTGTATTTTCTTTTCTGAAATTTTTTTCTAAGATTCAAAAAATTCAAAATTATGCGCAGAAAATTGGAAAATAATAATCTTCTTGATTCGTAGCCTAGCAGCGCTTCGCGGGAATGTCGACTCATTATTATTTAAGTATACATAATGAAAGTATTGCGTTGTGTATTCGATCATGACTAGGGATAGGATTTGTATGCACTTTAAAACCGAAAAATATGCATGCACTTATACACTATAAAATGCTAAAATATGCATTTAAATATGCTATTAAAAATTAAAGTACAACGTAACTACATTGTCCAATTGTTTATAGAAATATATTTTGTAAATACGAAATAAAAAGCGGTTGTTTTATCTATAAGATGTAATTTATAAAATAGTAATACATAATTACATAATTAACTAAAGGTCCTTCATTTTAATACAAAAAAAAATTAGATAATATATATGAATACAATTAATTAAGTTTAATAATTTATGAATGTACAATAACATACATTTTTAAATTTTCGAATGTAAATCGGTTTCTATCGTCAGTAAAGATACTTCAATACCTATAAACATTTTTTAAATAAATAATCTTATTAAATATTAATAGCAAATTACTTATTATAACTTCTTCCTAGCTTTTAACGCAGCAAAAGAAGTTATAAGGCTGGATACGTCTAAATTTGCTGCTGTTTCGTTTTCTATAGAAATAATCGCTAAATTAGTGAGTGTTTCTTGTGACATTGTTTCGCAAATAATTTTTTATTAGTTTTAATTTTGATAAAGATCTTTCTGCAGTGGCTACTGTAATAGGCACCGTTAAAAACAATATGCAAGTTGTTATAATTTCTGAAAAACTGCTACAAGATGAAAAATTTTTGTTCATAATAAATTTTAAGAGTTCTTCAACCGATTTAATAGCACCTAATTCCTCACGAAAACATTGACGAAATGATAACACTTGTCGAGAAATCTCTTCAGAAATATCATTTTTATAAATTTTTTGCAACCTTTGACCCATTTCAAAGAATTCATCATCTGAGCTATTATTTCCGAAGTTAATATTTTGAATGTTTCGTTTATTGTACAAACACCTGCAAACCTTTTGTCCAATTGAAAAATAATTATATCCATCACTTTTAAGAAAACATTAATTCTGAAATTTGATGATGATTTTTAGTGTCATAAAAAAATATTTTTGGACGAAACTGTCGTTTTTTTGAAAATTCAGTGGGTATTCCCCATTTTTTTGCTAATATGCAAGCTTCTTCTTTGATCTCTTTGTTCTCGTGTTTCTACCATAGTATTTAATGTGTTTTTAAATAATTTGGCTGAGTTGCCTATATTTTCGGACTTTCTTTGAAGTACTTTCGAAATAGTATCTACTGACTGCAAAATTTTTGTTTCTAATAAAATTAAAAACACGGTTTAAACATTTTTTTAATTTTTTTTAGTGATTGGGCATCGTCGATTTCGTTTTTTGTTTTGGATGTTAAAATTATTTTAATGAATATTTATAAAATTGAAACGTAAAGCATATAATGCATCATGTATGGAAGACCATCTTGTAGGTACCAGTCTCCTAAGTTTAATGCTGCTACCTTTTTCTCTGTTTTTTTCAGGAAACAATAAAGCCCATCTTGAAATACTATTTCCAAAATAAGTATACGCTTTTTCGACAAAATCAAAAAAATTCCTTATTGTATCCACCTTTTTAACAGATTCGTTTAATACTAAATTCAAATTATAAGCGGGGCAGTAAATGTAAGGTGCATTTTAAATTTTTTCTGAAATTTTGGCTTGAACGCCATTGTAAATGCCACTCATGTTTGCTGCACCGTCATATCCTTGGCCACGAAGTCTATCTAAAGATAGATTGAAATTCGCGATTGCTGTAATTATTTTATCATATAAAGTATTTGCAGTCTGATTTTCTACTGAAATAAATCTTAAAAATGATTCCTTAATTTAAAATATTTGGAACCATATTATCGGTTTTAATAATTTCAACATATCGAAATACTAAACTAAGCTGATCAGTTTTAGAAATGTCCTGCGTAGTATCAATAATTATTGAATAAAATGGGCACCTGTTGATTTTACTAATTAGATCAGCTATGACGGATTTTCCAAGTAAATTTATAATTTCATTTTGGATTTTAGGACTTCAATACGTTGTAGATTTCTTAGTTTTACTTTCTAGTAAGTGTTTTAATTCTGGGTCATATTTGGAAAGTAATTTGATAATAGTCAAAAATTTCCGGAATTTCTGAATCGATTTGTTCAATATGCCCTCTAAATGGCAAGTTTGTAGATGCAAGTGAACGCACAACACTAATAACTCTTTCAAGAAGTTTGCACCAAAAAGATGTTTCTTGGCGAATTATAGATTCGTTTTCAAAATCTATTACTTTATTTAAATGCCATTTATCGTAGATTGCGCAGCATTCGTTATGTTCAGAGTGTTGTTCATGTCTATTAATAGTTTGATTTAGATGTATCCAGTCATTAGAACCTAAACTAAGGGAATGTTGTTGTTTTGAATACAACCAACAGGGTTGACAATAACACTTGTTTAGTATATTAGAGTAGCATAACCACATTCTTTCGGTTTTATAATGTTTAGAATCTTTTTTGTAGTAAAAATTAGAACAACTTCTATTGTTTTTGTCTTTTGGAAATGGGCCAATAGGATGACAAGGGCCGTTTAAAATTATAAATTGTTTTTGATCATTGCTTAATTTTTTGGGGAAATGTCCGCGGTCAGTTACATTTTTTACCGCCACTAAAAATAAAAAATACGTGTGACTCGCAATATCTATTTTCTACGTACTTACGTTAGTTATGGATGAGGTTTCAAGAGTTGAAAATGTTGATTCTCATTCTGTATCAGATATATGAGGGATTTTTATTGTTTCAGAATGACCACCTATAAAAAAATTGTACTTGCATTCATATTTACCCTAAAATGATTTTATTTTTGTAATATTTTTGATCACATCAAAAATGTCTAATGAACACGAAATCATTTTCATTTTTCAGCATTGATTTGATTGTCTAATCACTTTTTGATTCGAAATTTTATTTTTTAAATTATAACACATAGTAAGAGTATCCCATGAATTTTTATTTCTTTTTTTTTTATTTAAAAAAAATAAAAACGCCTCAATTGTCGGTGTCATTGTTTGTAATTGAATTATAATTAACGAAAATGCAAGCAGACAATTTCAAAATGTGTTTATGCAGTAAGTACCTATAGGAAGAAGATAAAGCCAACTTATCAACGATATTATCATTGAGATTTTCTGTAACATTGCTTATTGTAGTGGCTGAGCGGTTGATCTAAATTTATATTAAGTTCTTTTGTGCTCCTAACTAAAAACTGATTGATTTTTGGTAATTTCGCCTTTTTTTCTTCAGCTTCTAGTTTTGCTTTCCGGACTTATGTTTATAAAACTGACTCATTTTACAGAATAAAATAAGAGTTAATATCGGTAACATCTATCATCTATTACTATTACTAATGCACGAATGGGATAATTTTGCATTAAACGAACATTTGGTTTTTATGAGTTTATTAGTGTAGTTCTCACAATCTGCTTGTTGGTAATTCTTAAAAATACCATTTTTGCAACAAAAGCAAAATAACATATTTACAAGGCAGGCATTTGTAGACATTTTATGATTTTATTATGCTTCTGTCTGTAAGTAAACATTGCTTCGCTTTTGTTAGAAAAAGGGTGTACATATTTGCAATAATTACGGACAGGCAAATTCAGAGTGTGAGAACTATTTACTCATAAACTTATAAAAACCAAATGTTCGTTTAAAATGAGCTACACTGTACACAATTTGCATACTAAACAGGAAATATTAGTGACCACTAAAATTTATAAAGCGCAATTGGCATAAAGGCCATAAACATTCAATTTTATACTTCATAGTTTTACTTCTCATAGCAAATACTTTGTAAAAACCCTTTTAATGGTTTGTTTTTATTCAGCACCGGGCCCCTTTGAGGCGGGCCCGTGTTCCGCGGAACCCACGGAACACGCCTCAGTACGCCACTGCACACATACAAAACGTGTATAAATCTGACTTTGCATATGTTTACTACATCTAAGAAAAACACGCAAATGCATACAAATTCTATCCCTAATCATAACTTTGTTTTAAATGTTTGGAAACGTTACAAAGATACAAAATCTTAAAGTGAACATAGAATTATTGTTTACAAATTTATCTTCAGTATTATAGACGCCTGCTAAAAACATTACCTTCCAAATAATCAATTAAAAGTTTCTAGTGCAAATAACAACTTATATTAAAATATTATAAAAGGCAAAAAACGATAAACATACAGACAATTTTTATAATATTAATTTCTGTTTTGCAGATTTGAAGCTTTAGGTTGCAGCAAATCATGTATTTACAAATTTGATAAGAACCGAAATAAATAAATTGCGGTAATATTTTATATATATTTATGTACTTACCGTTATCAAATTTTTTTGGTGTCGCTGATTTTTTAAGGAGTTTTCTTTTTGTTCCTATCAACAAATCACTTTCCGAAAAATGTTCTTCGCAAACAACCCGGATTTCCAATTGCTTTTGTTCTATATTTAATAATTTTACGTTGCCACAATTTTTCACCCACTCTTTTGATCGAAGTTCGTCTTTTGGAAATCGAAAAAATGTTTTTTCGCATTTTTTTGGACATTCTCGCATTTATTATAACTACATTTATGCTCTGTGTATGGCATAATGAAAAACTAAACCACTAATGGGTCACTGCCGTCTCAGTCTATTGAAACGCGGTATCGCGGTTACGAGATAACACGGATGCTTTTCACACGAACGTTGAAGACCAACTAAAATTCTCAGCCCTAAAAACTTCCCATGATACTCGAGTCGTCTAGATGTCGGTGCAATTTTCTATCGACAAAACAACCGGTAAGGTTTCGCCTCTTTACTACTCATTACTCAATGGTTTCACTTTATTTTTTAAAATTGAAGCTGATCGGTTTCGCTTGGACGAGCCATGCATCGTCAAAGCTTTGAAAGGTGACAATTTGTTGTTATGGTTATCGAGAGTAAAGGTAAGCGTATAAAAAATCTATTGCGATTTTATAAACGTTTAAATTATGATTTGAATTTGAAACTGTTACATTAGCCAAAAATCATTAAGAGTAGGCATTTTGGGAGGATATTTCAATCTACAAATGATAGAGGAACAGACAATTTCCAAAAATTATTAAATAACTTGAAAATGAAAGGTTTAGGTATAGGAAACCCTTATAGAAGTTGAAAGGTAATTAAGTAAGCTAAACGATAAGCGTATAAAATACAGGGTGTTCCATTTAAAATAAGCCGTATTTCAGTATGAATATTCTACTAATTTAACTGAAAAAAATGAACAAGAGGTATTTACTATACAGTCAATAAATGTTAAGATAAATTGATATAACTTGAAACACTCTGTATGTATAGGGAACCCTTATCAAAGTGCTACTGATTCTTTATCTAAAAATCGAAAATGCAATAATATGCGGGGTGTGTCATTTAAAATAAACATAACTCTGATGTACCAGTTTTTTTTTTTTTGGGAGCACCTAATATATTTAAAAATATTTTTAAAATGTTGCCTATATTGACTTATATAATATGGTGCCACAATGCGGTCTACCGCCACAATGTGATCTACCCCATAACACTGCTACTATAGTATGCGGTCTACTGCTAAGTTGCGGTCTACTACATATACCCAATGCTATTTACCGATAATGTTTAAAAAAAAATTGTAGATAAAGAATTTATTTCCAAGTTCTAAGCAATAATACACAATATCTTACATATAAATGAATCCACATTATCTGTATACTTGTCTAATATCATTCAAAAACGTAACAAACAAGTCATCAGCCTCTTGCCTTAATAACTTCCAGCAGTAGTGGTCCAAATGAGACTGCAAATGCTGACGTGGAACGCCTCTCATTTTTTTCAACATTCGCACCTTTACGTCCAGCCAAAGATCTTTCGACTCCTTGGGTATGAGCTCCTGTCACCGGGTCTACATAATTTTCTTGATGGTTAACGGTTTGGTGTCGGTAACCGAGTTGATCCAAATTTGCGTATGCTGGCCACTCGTCGGAATGAATAACCGATCCCAACTGAGCTTCCCGCTGTATTATTGGCACCAAGGTAGCTTCATCAATTTGGATGGCAGGGCCAGTAGCCAAAAGTACAGCAAAAAATATGTAAATAATGACTAATATTTACAAAAATACGTACTAATTAGAGACTTTTACATTCGAATATCTACTAAAAAAACAGATCTGTTCGATAATTATAGTGAACCGTTATTAATTAAATGAAACAAAACACACTATATACTTTAGAACGTTTACTAAATCTTTAAAAGTACATTACAGCAAGGAATACATTTTTATATCATTTATCACTAACACTTAGTTTGCTTTTTTTCGAAAAATAATGTAATAAATCAGATTTTCTTTTATCGACTCTTTTTTTAATTGTGTCAGCTTCGTCACGTAAATTGTTTTGCTGTACTTTCAAATTGAGCGCTGCTTGAATTAGACCCTGTGCTACATTAGCTTTGGTAACATCATTTTGTTTTAATGCCTGTTCCAATTTTTTATTTGCCTCTTCTAAAAGTTCTGTTGCAGCTTTGTTTTTTGAAATCTCCGATTTTTGAAGAATCGTAAATTTCTTTTCCAATTTACCAATTGCACTCCTTTCTTTCTCCTTTTTTTCCAGTTCTTCTCTGTTTTGTTGTAAAAGTCTTTCTCTTTCAATCTTTGTTTCCTCTGCCAGTTTTTCTTTTTTTCTACATTCTTCCAAAAAACTTTCGTAAGAAGCATTTGCATGTTTTGCAAGCGAATACAGTTCTTCTGATATTTGAACATTTTCAACTTTACCATGATATAAATATTTTATGGCATCAGCAACAAGAAGCAGAGAATTTAAAGATTTTTCTTGCAAAGAATTTCTGTCTTGAGTCAGTATCTTCGATGAAGCTGAAAATCCTCTTTCTACATCAGCATTTCCATGAGATAAACTCAAAATTGCCTTTATTATTTTTTTGAGGTTGGGATATTTAAGATTTTCATTAATTTTAATTGCGAATACAAGTCTCCAGAAATGATCCACCCTTTGTTCTGCATTAAATGGAAGCACTTCCAGTTGTAATAATTTCCATTCCTTTTCTATGTCATTATTAAAAAAAGAAAAATTGGGAATGCTCTGGGCTATGTATAATAAATTTTCATAATTTGTCTCTTTAATAAATTGTGGATGTACGCACTTAAGTTTTCTTAGAATATTATCAGCATCAAAGATTGGTATCTTTTTCAAGATATGCAAAAATGCAGATAAGTAATGTTCTCTTGCTTTAGTGGCAAAAATTAACTTCTCTTGCTCAGGATGGGTTAATAAGTTTAATTTGTTTTCAATGTCTGAACCATAGATATCTTTCCCATTCTGTAAAGGAATTAAATTATTTACATTATTACCGAGAACGGCAGAAAATTTGTCCTCGTTTAAAAGTTCAATAATATTTGGTCTAAAAATTCTTATACCTAAATTTAACAATAAATATTTAATTTCATCGTACATCATATGTATCAAAGGACGATCGCTTTGAAAGAGTTTGGTGAAGTTTGTAACAATTTGAGCACTCTGTACCACAAACATTAGCTGCGCTAACATCGTATTTTTATTTAAAATGTTTTTTAGGTTTTTATAAGAATTAGTTTTTTCTAAATATGCACATTTGGTTGGTATGTACTTTAAGAAATACTCTTTCATGGCTGGCAGCTGTTCTATGATCCTATTTGCTGCAGGTTCTAAAGTTAACCACCGAGTAGCAACATGTTTTATAAACCGATTCCTTGGAACTTCAACTTTCTTTTGACATTCCTCATAATCACTTAATCTAGATGGTCTATCTTTAAAGAAGTACTTAACAGCTACAACTAAATCAACAACATCAACACCAAACACGTCAAGACCTTTTAAGAAAGCATTATTTATAATATGTAAATTGCAGCTTCCAATGTCAACTAAACCAACACCTCTCTTCATAATCAATTCATCACTAAATGTTCTGAACACCTTTTTATTTACGTTAGGTCCATCACTGCCCAGCATAATTAAATTATGAATATTTAATTTACAATTTGTAATAGCATTATTAATGCAGTTAACGATATCCTTAGCCGTTGCATGTTGTATAAAAAAACTTTGCAAGTGTCTCGACATTACTTCATTTTTTAAATCAGACCAAAACAAAATTTTTATTTGCAGCTCTTTTTGTGATGCTTTATTTGTTGTCTCGTCATATAAGAGTGAATAATAACCTTAAAAAAAATGTGTTAATTTACCGTTTAACAATATTAATTCATAACTTACCTTTAACATCTTCAACCAATTGATTTAAAAAATATGGCGCCAGGGCGTAATTAACATAATAGGAGACTTTCTTTGGTCCTAGAGTAAACTGCGCCATCCATTCACAATTTGTTGCGTATATGTTATTCAAAAACTCTTTTAATCCACTAGCGGATTGAAAGGATTGATTTCGGCTAACAATCCTTAAGGTCCAAAGTAATTCCGCTTTTGTTGCCTGTTGTCGCGAGTTAAAAATTGTCACACGTTTATTAGATTCGCTTAATCGTAATTGTGAAGAATTACATTTCGTTTTATATTTTTCTTTATGTACCGCACCACGTGCATGCTGGTTAATTGCACAGATTCCTCTATCCACAATAATTACTTTCTCACAAACACAACAATATATATTTTTATTGTCGGTGTGAGGTTTTGCCCAAGATTTTATTAAATTTTTATTAACATCTTTTTCCTCAAGCCAAGTTAATTTTAATTTGCAGGGACCCATTGATAATAAAAGAACTAAAACATATCAAATAAATAAAATGGACCTAAAAATATCATAAATTCTTACCTTCAATTCACAATTCACAAATAACTAACTATAATAGGTAGCTCAGTTTTGTACTTAAGTTCTCACTTTCTTCTTTTGTGAAACACTCACAAGATTCGTACAACATCAACCACTATTCGTTACCGTTCGGTTCAAAAATTTACGTCGATCCTAACGTGTTCAGAATCTCACAGACCAACCCGGGAACGAACTATTACTAATTTGCAAAATCTGATCTCCCGTTCCAGCATTTGACGAGTAAGCTCTTTTTACATTAAAAACATACATAAGTAGCGATATATCTATGAGCAATTAAGTATAAGGTGCTAACGGCGTTATAAAATAAAAACGTTGCGCGCGCGAGATTTATCACTGCGATATAAATAGGGATGGCAACGATACATCGATACATGCATATATTAAATACATCGATATATTAAGCAAGTATTTGATCGCAAATTACCTAATAAAGAATAGAAACCATAAATTTTCCAGGGTCGAGTCTCTCTACTAAGAGGGTTATTTGACCTGTCCTTAAAGATAATGTTTTGTTTTTAAAAGAAACACAAGTGAAGCAGAAACCCGATATTTTAAGGAAATGCGATTCAAGCACATTTTTATAGTGTAGGTATTTTCTTTCGCCTTGTTTTGCGAATAAATCGTTGACAACACAGAATTTTACGTAGGAGGGCTAATTTAATTTGAAAACCTGTTTGCTGGCGAAATACGTACTTTTATGTATAAAGGACCAAAATAAGTAGTTTTATGTAACACTGTAAAAAATACGTACTAATACATAAAATAGTGACCGAATGCGAGGCCTGGGATGGGACTATTTACGGTACCCACCATCTGGCCTTTTCTGGAAATTACAGCAGTGCAGACTTCTCGGCACATATTATACCAATCAGTAATGGTGTTCGGCGATTTCCCCGTAAGGACAGTAGTAATGTGACGGTAGACCGCGTGGTATACGGTAGACCGCATGCTATAACAGAAAGTGACGGTAGACCGCGTACTATAGTGGCACCCATAATATCACTGTATTAGAAATTAACGATTATATGCCGCTTCGCAGTAGAACTCCGTGGCGTCGTCGTGATTCACCCTGTATATTGTTTCTGCAATTTCTTGTTTTATTAATTGAAATAAAACTAACTTTAAATATATTAATAATTCCATAAATGAGGTAGGTACTATCATTTACAGTATTGATTAAAGAAGGCATATTTAACATTTTTTAATTTAATTGTAACGTAACTAGATATTCATTACATTTCCATTAGTTTAACTTGCAGTATTACTTCTGCCACCAGTGTAATTTTGACAATGTAGGTACCTACTAGCCTAAAGTTATCAGTTTTTTTTTACATTACAAGCTCTAAAAAAACATGAAAACTTTAAATCTGTTTAAATAAACAGCAGCAGCAAAAAGCGGTAATAAAATAAAAGATCAGATTAGATCAATTGTGCCAATGACAAATTGGATAACAACATATGACATTAAATTGTATTCAAATAGTATTTTAAAGTTTGGCAAATTCAGCCAAGGAGAAATATTTTGTAATTAAAATATCAATTCAATTATTTAAATTTTTAAAATTCACATCTCTAAATTTTTATTTGTCTTATACTTAATATAGATTAACATTTTAATTGTAGATGCATATTTTTTAGAACTTTATGAATGTATCCAAGTGTTATCTATTAACGTAGCCATTTTGAACACTGTAACTATCCCCAGTAACTTTAACGTCATTAGAATGAGAAAAGGACAATAAAAAATAACACTATCCACAAATTGGAAAAGCAATGTAAATGTGGTAATCAGGCATTAAAACTTATTACAGCATATCGTAGGGTAAATGAATCACAGTTGAGGTATACATCTTATAAGAGCAATAAGATTTTGTTAGATATAATTTCGTTTAATGGCACAAAAATTTGATTATGAAAACATTTTATATACATACAGGTACTTTATATAAAACTGGTGTTTAATACGTGATTATATTTGGCTTTAAAAATGGTTGTAAACATTCACAAATAGTAAGTGAATATTTTAACACATGCAAGTGGCATAATTTACTCACCTCTCATTATAGTAGCCAACGAACCCAAATAAATACTCCTAATTCCACCTTGTTTATATAATTTAACTGCACAATCTATTGGTCCATTATAAATCTTTTTACCGGTACCCTGTTGAATCTGCAAAAGGCACTTGATACGTTCACCAGGAGCCATTATGCTAGTGGTAAATATACCAGAAAAGGCACCAGCGAGAAAATATTGTGCAGTAGAAAGGTTCTTTCCATCTTTGTTACCAAATATTTGTTTTCCTACACCATACCCCATAAACGATATAGCAAAAATAGGTGCTACACCCGCTAATGGAGCTCCCATTCCCTTATATAAACCTCGAAACCCTTCTAATTTTACTGTTTTCTTCATACAATCCCATGTTCCAGCATACATCGGTTTCATACCAGCAGCTGGAATAGGCATCGTTTGCAAGCGAACCTATAATCATTAACTAAATATGCATTTTTAGTTCATAAATACTTACCTTGATTGTATCCAAAGGGTGACCGACCAGAACTGTGCAAATTCCGCCGAAACCACCACAAATAAAATATTCAAACGGATTCATCTCTCCCATTGTGTATTTGTAATAAAAATATATGAGGTAATTAAAATAATTTCAGTAAATCAAATTCTATAAACTACAACTAAATTATGAATATCACATATTGTGTGCATAAAATGAGGTTAACCTTTTTGAAGAGTATCTCGGCGTTGCCAAACCGATTAGTTCCAATTTATATCCGATTTCTAAATTAAATAAAATAAAATAACTTCAACGCGACAACTGTTTTATTATTCCACTTTACTTTCAACAAATTCTAAATGTTTTAGGTTTAAAACGCACCTACAAATGATTTTATCTCAAATGAATACTGACAATGCTGCTTTCTAAATTTAAATTAACAAATTAGTAAAACGTTTTGAACTTTGGATTGCTTGTGCCTACAAATTCATAAATCACATCTATTGAAAATATTTAAATAACAGCAATCTTAGAGCAATCTAAGATATAAGTAATTAAAATTGACCGCAATATGGATTACTAATAAAATAAAATAAATAAACGGGTGAGTGGGGAAATATTATATAATATACCAGCGGTTCTACAACATAATAAGTGAACTAACAAGTTAAACGTTTTATTTCGTTTAATTAGTATTAATTCGGTTTGTCCTACAAATACGAACCATATTTATATCTATTAATTTCATTGCAGCAAAATCCAAAAAGATCATAATGCAAAAATATTTAATTCTACCACACTATTATTATGCTGGACATGGGTACCTACTTTTAAAACAATTTGTCTGGTAAACGAGCACATAATTTACCTAACAGTTACAGCGTATGGGTCAAGTTAATCTAAAAAAGGTACTATTATATACTTGCGATATTCTATTATATATAAAAGGGGGTGGGAGTAAAAACTACAAATTTCCAGTGAGCCCTAAATTGCGTGAGGTTCGCAATTTTTCGATTATTTTCGTGGTCTTCATGATTCAAGAATACAACTTTTACAGAACATATGATACGAAACTAGTAGTAACAGTTTGGCAACAAAATTTAAAAAAAAGGAAAGGAAAGGTCACGCAATACAATTAAGGAGGGGTGTGGCCAGGATAGGATCAGAAGAAACGGAGTTACGGTTCTGAGGGGGAAATACTGCCCCAGCATTCGCCTAAGTAGCCGTACATGGTGTGCATATACGCAGTGACCATGTCGCTACAAGTGTATGAGGAAAAAAAAAACCCCTGAAAAAACCTCATACAAGGTAGACGGCAACGGGAATCGAATCCATTACCTCGCGAATGCTAAGCAAGTCGTGTCACCACTAGTCTACCAGCTCGGTATTTTTTTTACACAATCCTAGTATCCTCTTATATAGGGAAAAGTGTACATAATATCTTTGCGCACGATAACTGCGCCAGACATTATAGACGGTGAAAGACCTTGACCAATAATTTATATTATATTATATATATATATATATATATATATATATATATATATATATATATATATATATATATATATATATATATACATATATATATATAGAGCACCACGCCTAATGACCTTGAACAGTAATAAAGATAAAACGTAAATAAAAACGAAAAACTACATGTAAATTCAAATCAATAGAGTTCCAAAGGTTGTTCTTACAAATCTTACATATCATGATATACAAAACTTCTTTCTTTTCATTGAAAAATCAATAACTTTGCTGAGGTCTATTCTTCTAGCGACTTCGTTTTCGATTGATAGAAGGGCTAGGCCGGTTAGCTCTTGCTGGCTTATTGAACTTCTCAGGTATTTTTTATAAGCTTTAATTTTGAAACTGATCGCGCTTAGCAATTGCTAATGTTACCGGAACAGTTAAAAACATAACACATGCAGACATCAGGATATGTCCTTGCCAGTGTGTTATGTTCTATCAATTGCAAATTGGCAAGCTGCCTTACTTCAGACAGTTTGGCAATTTTCGATTTGAAGGAACTTCGAACAGAAAGTATTACGTACAAAATAGAGGAAACGCCGTTCTTAAACCCTTTTCCTGCTCAGCATCAGAGGATGATGTCAAAAAACTTGGCTGAATCACCCTACATATGTCAACTATTAAGTTCATAGCTTTGAACCTATTGTCAAATTAAGAGCATTAAGTGTCAACAATAGAGTAGAATACTGACACCTTAAACCATTCAATAAAGTCTGTGAACCTTTGATCTTCTGAAAGCTCATTGTAGTGCATTTTGATATTTCTCACTCATTCTTGTGGAAACAGAGGCTGTAGACCCCACTTAGCACATACATCGGTTGATCCCTCAATCAATAAATCAAAGGAACCTCAAAATTCAAATATATTTAATACTGCGTCAGCCAGAAATCGTATGCCTGCATTCGGTATAATGCCAAAGCTTTCAAAACATCACAAAACCTTTCCTTATGGGCGTAAACTGCATTCTGCCTGCCTGCTCAGCGTGTGGAGTTGAGTGTTTTTAAGGTAATATGTGATGTGGACTCTGAACAAGTCTTCAATGTTTCCTAACGCACAATGTTTGATCCAAAATAGTTATAGACATTTGAACAGTTTCAAAAAACTGTATTTCTCTGTTAGCTTGTACCGCTACTTTAAGTACCATAGTATTCTTTGTTGAACGCCGCTGTACATACCACCCATAACGTTAGTTCCATCAAATTCGTAGTCTCCACACTTCGACATGTCTAGCCCTTTTTCATTTATCGATCCGAGGATTTTCTCCTAAAACGGTTTGATCTGTAGCGTTTGAGAAGGAAGTAAATGATTCACAGACTTTTATTTCATTTAGTTTTCCATTATCATCATTGATGATTTTAACATATCTAAAGTCTTCGATAAGTTGATCAATCTTGCCTATATCCTGTGTAGTGTCAGCTATGTGTGCACTTTTAATGTCCGAAACAATTTCATTGTAAACTTGTTTACCCCACAACCTAACCAATTGATTTTGAATAGTAGGACTCAAGTAATTTATTGATCCCTTAAGCTTTTGCAACAGTGTTTTAGAATAGGGTCATATTCTGAGAGAAGTTGAATAACTGAAACAAAATTCCCTTTATGTGAATCACAGATGTTTCCACTTTCAAATTTTCCACGAAACGGGAGTTTTCAAATAGCCAACATAAGTGAAACGTCAATAGTCGTTTTTAAAACCTTTCTCTCATTCTTCAAGTTTTTCTCCATTGCCTCATCAATAGTTCCATGAATCCCACACGCTTGAAAAACGAGGTAAGATTCTTTACGGTGTTCTGAATCATCGTGTGTCTTAATACGGCCTGTCAGATGCTGAAAGTTGCGTATTCCAATTTCTCAAGCATTTCTTTTCCCTGTAGTACTTTGTTGTGAAAGCGACCAACAAGGTTGGCAATAAACTCAACCTAATTTAGAAGAATAACAAAGCCATGTTCTGTTTAGTATTAGGCCTGATGCTGATAATGAACTGTAATATTGGGCAGAAAAAGATCTTCCCTTTTGAGCAGCGTCTTTAGGGGACGGACCGGGAGGTTGATAGAGTCCTTTGGCGATGATGCCTTTCTTGATCCTCTGATCGGTAATCACAGTAGGAAAATCAGGATTCTCTTCATCTTCATTGCCAAGTTGATCGGGTAGAATCTGTAATAGCCACCAAACAACGCTTTCTCATAATTTTTGAACGCAAGGGAATTTAATAAACCTAATTTATGAATTCAATGTCAAAATATGAACCTCTGGGTTTGAAAGTATTTTTACGTTTCCTTCTTTTAATAAATCACCTGTGACGTAAAGAATAAAAAAGTATAATGAAAGCGCGACAGGAAGAAAATGGCAAGGAGAAAATGTCCTTGAGCAGCCCTTACTTTGCATTTTCCGTGTTCTTTATATTAAAACTGAAATAAGCACCAATTAACAATAATACAAAAATACGACGTTTTTCAAGTTTAACTTTCATTCTATTTTAAGTTAACCTATATAACTAAAAATATTTCAACTAAGCCTAGTTAGTTAATGTAATTTTCAACTAGTATAAGTTTGTTTCAACTTACCGTCGACTGAGTCATGACCGTCACTTGAAGTAGCCTTAGAGATGGATCTTGTGGGTCTGGGTGTAGCTATGACGAAATTGAACTCGAAAACTGACCAGCTTCTTTCTTCTTTCTCGTCTTCTCGTTTTTGAAATCCATTCTTGTAAGTTCTCTTCATTTCATTTAAAGTGAAAACCTTATTATGAAACCAAATTAAACAGCGATTAACGAAGTCACCGCAATAAAAACGACCTGTGTAAAAGGGTTGGTGAGAGCGTAAGAAGGGTTGGCGAGGGAGGAGAGCGGTGAATCATGTGCTTGCGCGACTCAGTCCGCAGTCGACCGAAAATCAGCTGTTGGGAGGAGTGGCGTTTTGCCAGCAAGTGCAGCAGTGAGATGCCTTCACCACTGACGCCATCGAGCAGACCCGCAATCGCAATATACGCACGTATTTCAATATACCGTTGCCTGTCTCCGCTGTCATTCAAGCAAACTTGGAAGGCATAACACTTCATGTCCTGTTATAATTTGTTTTCCAATTATCAAGACAAAAATATTGTTTTTTTTAACGTAAATCATTCCTCCTTACACCAAAATTTTTTTTCTCGAGTTGGGGTCCCCAAACCTCGGGAAGCTCGGTGCGGTGCAACGGCTGCACTAACCCCTGAGTCCAGATCCGGTTTTTGAGTCGGCGTGTGTTCTATGCGCTAACGACTGACAAGTCAGTCAATCTTTGTTCATTCATGGTATTGCATAAATAATTTCTTATTAATTTTAATTTTGAAAATGCTCGTTCAGCGGATGCAACACCTACGGGCAAGGTCAAAAACAGGGCTACCATACATCAGATACATCAGATAGCCAAGATGCAGCAGATCAATTTCGTATGATTAAAAAAATCTAATTCCTTTACAGAATCAAGTTTTTTCATGCTTGATGAAATACATTTTTTAATAATACCATTTGATTCGGAAACTCTGTGGACAGATCCTGGTGATAAATGTTTTGTACTACATTTCCTTTGCCAATCAGTTCTTTTTTTTTTCAATGTATATAGACTTTTAGGGTGTAAAAAACTGAAATTATTGTAAATAGCGTTCATACCTTGAAACCGCTGGTTAAGTTGGTTAATTATTACATCAATACTGGCTTTATATACTTCTACTTCAAAGCGTTTTTCTTAATTTGTGAGCCTTTCGTCGCAAGATAGCTCTTCATAAAAATGTCTAACTTTCTTTTGGCGTTTACTTTCAAATTTTAGAGTTATTTACCATTGGTTTGCTAACTTTATCGCGCTACTTTTCACAAAAAGAAAATTGTCGCGAAGTTTTCTAGTATACTCGAAGTTAGCGTTTAATAATTTTATAGATTGCTCTAAATCTATATTTGAATTTTGTAATACAATTGATGTTATATTTATGTTCTCCAAAACATCTGTTTGAAATAGAAGTATCAAAATAAGTTCAAATTTTTTCAGTTTGTTTTTTATAGCCAGCGTTTCATCAGTTACATCTTGCTTTTTAGCGGTAAACACAATTGTGTTTAAAATTTTTAAAAGTGGTATAAAATTTGCACGTATTGTTTTTATTGAGTTGAATTCGGAAGACCATCTAGTAGCACATAATGTCTTCAAAGTTAAATTAATTTCCATTAGTTTGTGTTAACATCGCTTGAGTCTGTAGCCAAAAAAGGTATACACTTTTTGGCAAATGTTGCAAAATTTTCCTTTTAAATGGATATTATTACACGTAATTTCAAATTCAGTAAACAGTACGAACTGGTATCTCCCCGGGTAATGTGGGTTAGAATGAAAGTGGAGTTTCGAAGAATTTTTCTTATTGCATGCTGTGTACCGGTGAATGGAGAAAGAAACCAAGGGTGTGAGAACTTCTGGAATGATGTAGAGCATTTCTTGAACGTGTGTAAGCCAAACGAAAAAGTGATAATACTGGGAGACATGAGCGGATGGGTCGGTAAAGAGAGAACATACTGAACGCGTTCTAGGAAAGTTCGGAGACCAAAGAGTCAATGAAAATGATGAACGCCTGGTGAACATCTATGTGGAGAGAAGCCTTTTTGTATCTAATATATGGTTTTAACATAAAAATGTGCATATGTTTACATGGCGTTGAGGTGACTCAAGAAGTATTACTGCCTTGATAGTGTATGATGAACGACTTAGAAACTTGGTGAGAGACATAAAAGTAATGCGCTGATCGGATTGTGGATCGGACCACTTTTTGGTTGTATCGAGAGTATGTTTAAGGCAAAAGTGGGTCTGGAGAAGGAAAGCAAACGTAGTGCGAACGTACAGAATTAGGGTAAACAAACTAGTAGATAATGGTACGAGAATGAAATACACAGATGCTGTGAGTAAAGATTGAATGTGAATGAAACAGTGTAGAACGAACAAATAAAACGCACTGACGTTGAAAATGCATGGATAAGCTTGAAAAACTCTGTTACCAGTTGTGCCGTGCGGATATGTGGAAGAGCGACTGGAGGTAGACGGAAAAAATGTGCGTGATGGAATGAATCGGTAAAAGAGACAGTGTGTACGAAAAAAGATGCGTAGTACATGGCAATGATAGCTGCAAAAAATGAGACTGAGGAAAAGCGATTGTATGGGGTGTACAGATTAAGAAACAAAGAAGCGAAGGAATCAGATAATAAGTAAAGAGGAAGTGATGGCTGTGGTAGGAGAGAAAATGCAGAATGATTTTGAGGGAAACAAAAAACTCTTCTGGAAATGGGCCAAAAATGCAAAACGTGGCCCAAAACAGAACACTGCCGGAGTGATGAATACGAGCAACGAAATAGTATGGGACGATTGTGAAGTGAGGAAATGCTGGCAAGGATATTTCGGAAAGCTGTACAGTAGTGAGGAATATAAGAATGAAGGGTTAAATAAGGAGAATGTAGAAGGAATGGTGAATGAAAATGAGAAGGGTATTGGCATAAATGAGGTAGAGAAAACGGTAGGAAGGTTGAAAAATGGTAAAGGAGCAGGCGTATGTGAAATCACTGGTGAAATATGTATGGAGATGCAGAGCTTATACGAAGATTGTGTGAGTTATTCAATGTATGCCTTAAGTGTGGAAAAGTGCCGAGAGATTGGAAGAGCGTGATCATTGTACCACTGTATAAGGGTAAAGGGAACATGAGTGATTGCAAGAACTACAGAGGAATAAGTTGGCTCAGTGTACCTGGTAAAGTATTTGGAAGAATACTGATTGATAGAGTACGAGAAACTACACAAACTAAGATTTGGGATGTGCGGAGTGGCTTCCTGCCACGGCGAGGATGTGTTGATCAGATGGTTGCTCTCCAGCAGGTGATCGAAAAGTATTTAAGTGTAAAAAGGAAACTGTACTGTGAGTTTGAAAATCAGGAAAAAGCAGACGACAGAGTGAATAAGGAGAAGCTGTGGGAAATATTAAATGAATATGGCGTAAATAAAGGTTTAATGAACGGAATAAGGGCAGTATACAACGGTAGCCGGGCATGTGTTAGGGTGCGAGGAGGTGTGAGTGAATACTTTAATATTGAGCAAGGAGTGGGACAACGCTGTGTGATGTTACCGTGGTTGTTCAATGTATACATGGATAAATGTGTTACGCAAGCATGTACCGATGCAAATGGTGTAATTGTGGGTGACGTAAATGTATGAGTTTTGGTGTATGCAGATGACACAGTCTTACTAAGTGACAGTGCAGATGACCTACAAACTGCTCTGAGGAAGTTTGATACTGTCTGTGAGAGCATGGACCTAAAGGTAGACGTGAACAAAACTAAGATTGTGGTGTTCAATCGGGAAGGTGGAAAGGTGAGTAGAGTATTTACTCTGCAAGATCTAAATTGTGGAACACGTGGACGAGTTACTATGTCTGGGTAGAATGTGTACTATAATGGTGTGTTTGTCCTATCAGTACTGTATGGAACTGAGGCACGGGTATGTCGAAAAATGCTCAAAAGTAAAGTAAATGCCGTGGGGATGAGATTCCTGAGAAGGGCGTGCAGTAAAACGAAAAGGGGTAAGATGAAGAATGAATGTATAATGAAGGAGTGTGGCGAAGAGGTCACATCGAAAGATTAGCAAAGCACATTTATGTGGGTGAAGTTAGATGTAAGCCGGGCCTGGTAAGCCTCGTAAAGCTTGACTGTATCCAGTGAATGTATGATAAAAGAAACAAGATAAGGAGTTTTAAAAATAAAAGGGCATGTCAGAGATAATGTATGAATCTTGCGGAAGCTATGGAGGTATGCATGGATAGGAATACATGGAGAAAGATTTCAAAATAAAGGAGGCTGGGATTGTTTTGCCTACAACGCAAGGGAATGGCGTAAATGTTATGTTATGTTATGACATTTCTATTTCTTTAATTTTTTTATGTTAAAAGTGTTCACTAGCAATATTATAAGCGCGAACAAAAATGTACATACCTCTAGTTTTCAAATTTCGTAATTTTTAAGAACACGCGCTGTTAATGAACCTTCGCCGTATATGGGAGTGAGACATGGGTAAGTAAAAAAAGCACGAAAGAAAAATAAATGCCTTGGGTATGAGATTCCTGAGAAGCGCATGTGGTAAAACGAGAAGGGATAAGATAAAGAATAAGTGCATAGTCACGGAGTGTGGCGAGGAAAAGACGATGATGGATAGATATAAAATTAGTACATTACGTTGGTTTGGTTACATTGAAAGAATTAACAACGCAGGATTAACGAAGCAAATATTGTGAGTGTGGTTAGAGGTAAGGCCGGGCCTGGTAGGCCGCGTAAAACTTGGCTGAATATAGTAGAATGTATGATAAAATAAAGAGAGATAAGTAGTTTTAAAAACAAAAGCGCATGTCAGAGACAATGTATGAATATTGCGGAAACTAGGGAGGTATGCAAACATAGGAAAGTATGGAAAAAGATTGTGAATGAAAAATAAGTAAGAGGCAGGGATTGTTTTGCCTACCCCGCAAGGGAATGGCGTGATGGTTATGTTATATTTTATGCTATTACAGGTATGGTTACGTACCAAATGTAGATTATGAGCGGCACAATGGATATACTCCGCAGTTCGTTGTTTATTCTTTATAAGTTTTTGTAATCCTGAATAAATCCCACTCATATTAGCCGCATCATTATAACCCTGCTATTGAGAATCTTTTCTGCTAAACCAGTCGGAGACTGTTCAGTAACCTCCCTAAATCGCAGATTGCGTTCGCGGCCACGATTGATCGTGTTCATTGTAAACATATTACCCTACACATACACGTTGCGACCTGTTAACAATCTCTGGAGAGTTTTCAGCGTTTGAACACGAAGTAGTTGGCGGCCAGCGATCCAAACGCAACAGATTCAGTTTAAGGCGGATCTCAGGAAGCAACATGGGTGACATAATTGAAATACTAATAGAACATGTCAAAGTACATAATGTACTATTTGATATGTCGAATCCTAATTGCAAAAATGTAGGTATTAAAAATAAGGTATGGGACGAAATTGTCAAAGGTATGGGAAATTATACCCGTAAGTAATAAATATACTAATTTTTATATACGTTGATTGATAAAGTAGCTACTGAAATTTATTATAAATTACTAAAATAATTCAAAAATTTTTCACGAATTACAAAGGCTTGATTGATAGCTCTCCATCCGTCAACTTGAAAGTTTTGAAAAGCGTGCACTGACATATCGTTATATGGTATCAAATTAGGAAAATTTTCGTCAACATTCTTTTCTCGTAAAAATTTGTGTAATACGCAGGCTGTTTTCACAAGTTTTCTAGCTGTTTCTACTTTAACTTCTAATAGTATAAAAAAATCTCCACTTGTGTGATAATATTACGAATCCGTTTTCCACAAAGCGATGAGCTTTACACAAATGGCAATTAAAATTTTCTTTATTACGATCACGATGTGATTGTCTGTATGGAAATTGTCTCATTAAGTAAGAACTCAATGTAAAAGCTTCACCTCCTATCAAAACACATGGAACTTCACCATCAAATCTTCTTCCCATAGCTGATGCTATATTCGTGATCAACAATTGTCATAAGTACTATCGAGAACTTCTTCAAATAAGAAAAGTAATTTGACCCACTATTTTTTGGACGTTTAATGGTCACGTGTTTTCCATCAACAATTAGGAAACTGCTACAAGCTTTTATAACCCAAAATGTAATGTTCCCATAACTTTTGTGTGGGCTCTGGCATATAAATTGGCTGCAATCTATGCCATATAGCTGTGCAAACTTTTTCCACAATCATTGCAACTGTTGTAAATCCTAACCGAAAGCTGGGACCAATTGTTTTATATGAGTCACCAGTAGCTAAAAACCTCAAATTAACAGAAGTTTATTTTTTTTCTAATTAAAATTTGAATATGGTTTAATACCATATCTTGATATCTGTCTATCCAAATAATCAGACTTTCCAGGTAACTTATTTCTCAATCCTTGATACATCCACTATTTTGTTTTAAATTCACTTTGATCATGCTGAAAGTTACGTGCTAATTAGATAATGTTTTATTTGTAGGCGAAGACTTGAAGAAAAAGTGGAAAAATTTGAGAGATTTCTTTGCACAGAACTTGCGCTCTGGGAAAACCCCCCAAACTGGACAAGCGGCCAAATCAATCAGTCGGTATACAGCACATGGAACTTTTTAGACATTTCTTGAAGTTCGTAAGTACCAGAAATTCCAGAAACAGAAGATGAATTTATAGAAAATAATCTTACAGAAACCTTAGAAGACAAAGAAAATGCCCCTGGAAGTACTGAAAAATAAAATAAAAATCCGTCCAATCGCCAAGGTCAGGAAAGAAAGATAATAGAGAACCCGACATCAAACAATTCTAATGTTGATAGAGTTATCCAATTTTTTAATGAAAGACACTCTAATGCGAGAAATAACTACGATAGAATTGATTTTACGTTTCAAGGGTATGCTTCAAGTGTCAAAAAACTGTCTATCGAGGAAGAATTGACTCAAGAAACAGAAACTCAAACGCAAAGTCCACCAGGTACAAGTTTGTCAAGAAATTCTGCTAATTGTTCTTAGATGTGGATTCATACTCCTGGATGGGAGCCTAGACCACCACACGACAACTCATCTAAGAGTTCCAATTGTCGTGAAACTGATGACAATTCCCCAGCTCAGTCCGCTTCGACATGGTATGAAGACTTTTCCAATAATATAAATTATTAAGACATATTTTTTAAGTAAGCTACGGATTGAGTTAACGTATTTCTTATGTGTCATATTTTATGCGTTTGAATAAAAAACTGAAGTACTTAAAAAATTATTATTTTCCTACCGTAATGTGACTGCTAGTCGTTCTGTTGCTTCAATCGATTCTCTATACGTACTCTGGCTCTTTTGTAATATCGTTTTTGATAAAATTTAGTACTTCATCAAAACTTTCACAGTTTATTCTGAAATATATGTAGAAACGATTTTCGTATTTGCGGAGTTCAGGGTATAATTTGTGAAATTCGCCTTCTTGTTTGCGCTTTTTATTTATTTCGTGCACCCAAACACTCCTGTTCTTTCTAAATTATGGATTGGACACTTAAAAATCTATGTATCTTTTATGACTTACTTACTTTTGCTTGATAGTATCTTCTTCATCGACTAATATAGCAAGAAGCGCTTGCTCCTCGTCCAAGTCAAACATTTTTACTACTAAAATCTGTATTTATGAGCGATCTCAATCGCGTATATGTGTTCACCTCTTGCTGCGATCGCGATCAAGAACGCTGTCGCGAACGCGAATACGGCCGTAATCGCTTATATGTGTTCTCTGCTTAAACGATTCAGTGATGTTAATACTTAATATTTAATTTTTTTCTTCTTTTTCAATTACTACACATCTAATAATCTGACTCAATCTCAATTGGTCTATTTTTGCAATATGTTAACTTGTGTAGATTATTATTTCTAAAAAAGACAATCTTGAATCTGTTGTAAAATATTTTGTTTTATTGTTGTTGCAATACTGTGAATTAATTCATTTTGAATTATTGAGCTGAGATATTTGAACTTACTTGGGTTTCTTTCAGATAAATGCATTTTCAAAACAGCTAATGAATCGATAATAATCCAAAAATTACCTTTAGGTGTAGAATCTGCACTTTCTCGATGTCCACGAATTGGAAGATCGCACACGGTCAGCGAAAATATACATAACATTTACAATTATTTTTGGTATTGCTCTACCCGTGTAACTTCCTTTTGCTCTTTATTAAGCAGGATACTACCTACAACATTATCTTTTTCCCCGTGTGTTACACCAGCGTAAGAATGAATCATTGAATTTTCATGATCCTTGCCAATTATTACTGCCTGTGCACCGAGCGTCTTTAAAATACACATTATTTCTGTTAGCAAATATCCAACACGGTTCACAATATGCGGCTTGCAATTTTAAAAAATAACATAACCATTTTTATTCTAGTTTGTGAACAGTTTTCGTTGTATATGCATAATAGAAAATGGAAAAACATGTACCTTTGGCGCCGTTCTCAAAATTTCCACGGGCCAATTTTCAATTGTTTTTTTAAAACCAGCATCAATCACACTATTACAGTACAATCCCATATCGGAACTATAAATCTCGTGTTTAATAGTTTCGGAAGTAAAAATGTCTTCTTCAGTATGTCCTTTCGGAACATTTTCTGTCTCGGTTTCTGGTTTTTATTTCTGGACTCGGTAAAATTGTAATACAAGGTTCATTCTCATTTTCACCTACATTACTACTTAAATTTAGTCAAATTATACTTTAAACTTCTGAAAAACTCTAATTTGAAAGTGGAAAAATCATTAAGTAGCTCAAAACTTGACATACCAGTGAAAGGTCTAGTCAAATCATAACAGATGTAACAAAGAAATCATTTCCCATTACTACTTAAGGTGTGTAGTTGTTATGATACATTGAAAACCAAATGTATACATTTAATCTTATTTTAATTTAACTAGATATGTTAAATCATTGCAAGTTGTGAAAATGCAGAAAAAAAACTAGACTATACCGAAAGCTAAAGACGTATCATTCTACCTTTTTTAATTAGAAAACGCCAAAACCTGTTAATAAGATATTTTCTTCTTGCCTGTTGAAGTTATTTGGATGCTTATATATCTCAATAAGTTTTTGTTATAAACGAACGTAATAATTGATAAAATTTCTATATTGAATGTCATGATTTAAATTATTTTATGCATGCGCATCTATTGCAGACCTCTCTGCTTAACTCAATCTACTCATTCTCCTATATTCTTTACGTCTAGAATGAAAGTTGCCGTTTGTGGTTATAATGTATACTTTTCCAAAATAACAAGACAACTTATACAGTCCAAAAGCTGACAATGGATTTGAAACACCTTTAGTTGCTGTTTTTTAAACCTTCTTGAAAGTTTAACAACAGTCTTAATTCTATGAACAGTTAAGACTATTTCAATTCTCTGTAAAATTAGTTATAAAAGGATTAAAAGCAATACCAACATTAAGCACAAGTTTTTCTTTATGGATATGCTCAGTTGGTGCAATCGCATATTAGTATGTTTAAACCTACAAAAAAGATTTAAAAAAACATTTAAGATCACCTAAAGATGGTTCAAATCCATTCTCAACTTTAAGACTGTATAAGTTAACGTGCTTTAGTGGGAAAACGTCATGTTGTTACAATTGTCGGCATAATAACTATAAGAAAATCATTATGAATAATACATCTGGATTTCATAATCTATAATACTGCTTCTTTTATAATATTCCATTATTTCACAAAAACAGAGAAAATACAACAGTTCACAATACGCACATTCTTTTTGAGTTTTCTGTTTCTTCTGTATATACCCAAAATATTATGAGTTTTATAAGTTAAACTTGGCATCCCCAACCTTACAGTGCGTTAGATAGAACAATTAAAAAAAAATAAGTATCAAACACATTTAAAGGTCTAATAAAACATAAAAACGCAAAGAACTGCCAAAACAATTAAGTACTTACATATGCTTGAAAATCTGTAATTGAGAGTTATTTTGATTTAGTAACGGTAAATGACTAGATTTTCAATAGATTAAATTCTACTAAGCCGTTTTGAGAGTGATACTTTAGAACATGCTCTACGGATTAAAGATAGCAACGAAAGGTGTCAAAACCGAAAAACAGATTTAACTTAATCATATTACATCAGCGAAAAGTTATAAAAAAATTTTAATTTGAGAGTAATAAAACTATTTACAGCTCAGATATACCATTTACAGGTCTAATAAAATCGTAACACACCTAACAAAGAATTAATAATTTTTCGTTATCACATAAAAATTGTGATTGTTGTGATACATTGAAATCAAGATGTATGCATTTAATCTGATCTTAATTTTAACTATTATGTTAAATCATTGCAACGCTGTAATGACTAAGCATATTTAGCTGAAGTAAATTATCAATTAAACATATTTAATCATCACAGCATTACCATGCCTTAAGATGTATAGTTAAAATTATAGTTATTCTAAATGATTTTACTTCCGTAGAATGGGAGGAATGACCCACAAACGGTAAAAATGTGCCACCCAGTATTTTGAATCCAGCCCGCTTCTCATGACAAACAACAGCTGTTGTTTTGGAATCGATTTTAACTGGCGTCATTGTTCGCAGATGCAAGAAGTGGGTGTATAATTTGTATTATTACTATGTTTAGATAAGCTAGGCTAATTAGCTATGACCTTACGTCTCTTGAGCTGCCTTACTGTTTTTTCGAAAATATATTCTTGCTTACATGTTTTGTGCAATTACTCACTTTAATGCAAATACCCGGAGTGCTGATTGTTATCAGGATGCGGCGTCAATACATACGCAAATCGGTGACAAAGCATTGTAAAAATTATCAACCGGAGGTGTTAGAACAAATCTTCAGTAACGGACAATTTTTGTTCGTGCAGCAGTAAAAAATATGAAATTCATCGAAACTTACTAAATCAAAAATTTAAAACCGCGGTTCCTGAGAAGCAGCATGTAGGGCAAACAGTATTAACAAAAGCGAAGAGGCAGCGTTCGTGGCATATATGCCGCACTGTCGACATACGGGATCTCCATAAATAAACTTGAGTTAGTTAACGGACAGAGTATCTGCCTGAAATCTTGCGAATAAATAAATATAGTTACACCATTATTCCCAAATAAGGCGTTAATTATGTCAAATGGTGACAGTTTCAAAACTTGAGTTAGGTTTAATTATTAAAAGCTATGCAGATAAACAATACAGGAGAATTAAGAAATTCAAAGCAAATCTGTAAGGCAGTGGACAGGTAAATTCTTTTCTAAAAAGACACAATTTCCAACGGAATAACTAGAAATATTAGCCATAGTCGAGCTGGTGTGAATGTAGCAGAAAATGAATTTTTTGATCATATTCCTCAAACATTTGGGATTATAACGAAACGTGTCTGGTAGGAAATCCTGGAGCACTTACAGTGTTCATAAGGGAGGGATGTAAGTATCCTGAAATTATTAAAAGCGCATCTACATCGAACAATGGTCGAATAATGATACGCGCAAATGTAGACGATGGTATGGCACCAGTGTCACTAAGGCAAGCACAGTTTAAAATGGAATTAATGGAGAAAAGAAGGCTCCTTTGATTAAGTTTGTTAGTTTTGGTTAAAGCAAACTGAAGTTATTTACTTCAATTTCCAAAAGGAAGTTTTCGATTTCACCACCACTTTATTTCAAGAGATAGACTAACGAGTTTTAAAACAAAATATTCTAAAGTCTTCTAGAAGTTTAATACGGATACCTTTAGCGTACCTTAACCCTTCCAATAAGACTTTTTTTTTCAGAAAATTGGTTCTCAAATTACAAGGAGGACACAAACTTACGTGTATTTAAAATACGCTTTTGAATTTTACTACTTTGTGAAGATAGGTAACCTGAACTTAATGTGGGCCAACAATAAAACATCAATTTCAATAAAATACATTTTTTATACTCCAGAAACCTAAAATAGGTGACCGGTTCTCGTATGTCCCAATAGTAGTTCAAGTGGGATAAATATGCCCCAACCGTAAGCCACGAAAGTACAATTGTCTTCCACCAGGTATAGAAACTAAAGAGTACAAACTAAAAAACACTATTTATGTGGATATATTTCTATATGAGGTACTAAAAAAAAGAAACAAGAATAAGAACTACTATACAGCATGAAGCGGCATATAAATATATGCTGGGCTTTAACAACTCAATTTCACACGAAAACTAATGTTCATTTTAATAAATATCAATTCAAATTTATCTTTGCATAACTTTCGTGCGCAATTATGTGTCGTAATTCCAAAAAATCAAGCAAAATACGGATAACACCATAAACACGTGTTTGTATTTTAGTCGCTAAGTATTCTATCGAACTGAAAGTATCCGTTTCTTGATAATTTTAAAAGCCAAAGTATGAAACCTATGATTGGGACAATATTACTGCATAAATATATAAATAGTTCCGAATAGTTTCAAAAATTTAATGTGAGATATATATGTCCTAATAGTAATCCAACATCGTTTGTAGATGAAAAGATAACGTTATCTTTAAAGAAATTTCCTACCGGGATACACACACACACACACGTACGCACGCACACACGCGCCAGCGCGCGCGCCCGCGCAACCGGCAGGTTTTCATAAATTAAGGGATATATTTCAACTTATTACATATTTTTAACAAATAAAATTAATAACTAAAAGTAAATGGAATGTAGCTGCTTAAGTAATGAGATTTCTGATGTCAAACACTGGTTACCGCAGTTCGATATGACCTCCATTTTGTTGTTGTAAATTTACCAACCGTTCCTCCAAATTGTATGCAGCAGTATGCAAAATTTCTGGTTGAATTGCACGAATTTGCTCCCTAATGCTGTCCTTTAATTACTCCAGCGTTGTTGAACGTGTTCTCAACACCAAATCTTTTAAATAACCCCACAGCCAGTAATCCTCTAGGTTAATATCAGGCGACCTCGGTGCCATAAATTTGCAAAGTGTCTGCTTATAACACGATCTTGAAAAACCCCATTTAATAATTCTTTAACTGGTCGGTAAATATGCGGAGGTGCTCCATCCTGAATAAAAATCACGTTTTGAATTCCTTCGTACTCGTTTTGCAACTGTGGAATTGCATAATCCCTTAACATTTGCAGGTATCATTCACCAGTAACAGTTACAGATACGGCTTCTCCATTGTGTATTTCCTCGAAAAAGTATGGACCAATTAACTGTGAAATCGCATCAAACGGTGACTTTTTTGTTATGAAGACCTAGCTGAACGATTTCATGTGTATTTTCTGTTAACCATATTCGACAGTTTTGAGTATTCACTCCACCATTAAGAGAGAGAAATGGGCCTCACCTGTCCATAAAATACAGAATAACCATTCAGATTCAATTTCCATCTGAGCCAGTGTTTGTAAAGAAAAATCGTACCTAAAAGCCAAATCTGCTTCCTTTAATTCAAACAGTAGTTGCAGGTTATAGGGATACATTTTAGGAATTTTCGTAAAATTTTTCAAACCGTGGTGTATGGCATTTGCAATCATTTTGATATAGCATTCATACTTCTGATTCCTAGCGGATTAGTACTGGCTACGTTGTTATTTTCCTGACAAACTTCTAAAGCTTAGACATCACTCATCCTTGGTCTTCTTGATCTCGGAAGGTCAGCTACAGATCCTATTCTGTCCAATGTGCTAATCAAATTACGACACGCCTTCATTTGGCACGACCCTGCTCTCTAATCCATTTTTGTACGAAATCTTCGTAATCCAGCAGTGTAATTTTTACTTACTTCGATGAGGCACACTTAAAAATGATGTCAAAATAAAATTGAAGATGGCGGTTTCCAAGATATTAATAGCAACTTTCTTATTTTAAATGGGTTTTTTTTTCTCTTTTCAACGATGTATAACAACCTATGTACGAATAAAAAATTATGGGAAATATTAATTGCTTTCATTTTAAATCAAGTAGCCCTGTTTAACAATAAAACAAAATTTATTATAGTACGACTAACTGTCAAGTTGTATTAGTTTATTGATTTTGTAAATAATTACTATTGCTGTGTTGTATTAAGTGATAAATTTATAATAATTGTTTTTTCTTTCCAACAAATGAACAATATGATATGTTTTGTACATACATAAAGTGCTACAAAAACTCTCGTCTTGCTGCTCAAGAATATCTAACAAACTTTCCAGAGCGTAGGCAACTGGACATGAAAATATTTGCAAGATTAGATTCAAATATGCAGCATTATGGATGTCTTAAAAAGCCCAATAAATGTGGTTACTGAAGATGAGGAATTAACTTTAGCTTGTGCGCATGTAAATCCGAATATTTCGACTCGAGAAACTAAAGCTCAGGTTAATGTGTCTAAAACTAAATCATCGAGAATTAAAAAAAAACACAATTTCCACGCATATAAATTACACATTGCGCAGACTTTGCGACCAAATGATAATATCCGTAGAACAGCATTTGGTAGGTGGTTTTTAAATAAAATTGCAGAACATGGTTCTGGTTCTGGTGATTTTATGGACTGACGAATCTCACTTCTCCAATTGTGGATTATTTCATTGCCATAATGAGCACTATTGGGCACAGGAAAATCCACACATAGCGGTTCCACGGCGCAACCAGGCTCGTTTCGGCTTTAATGTTTTTTGTGGTATATTGGGGAATCGTTTAGTTGGTCCTATAATTTTTGATGGAACCTTAACAGCGTTACATGGAAATTCTGCAAACATATCTTGAAGATTTATTAGATGATCTACCTTTGGCACAAAATGTTCAAATATGGCATCAGCAGGATGGCGCTCCCGCACATAATGCTGGCAATGTTATCCGATATTTAAATGACCGTTTTGATAATAGAGTAATTGATACTAATACACGTAATCAGTGGTCAGCCAGATCCGCAGATTTAACGCCTCTGGACTTTTATTTATGGGGCACTATAAAAAATAATGTGTATGGTAGTAATTTCCATTACAATAATGCAGAAGAACTACCTAAAGGAGTGGTGGCGGCCTTTAACGGTGTTCATCGAAATACATTGCGAACAGTTACTAACAGTGTTGTAAAACGGTATCGATTGTGTGTACATGAAAACGGCCAGGACTTTGAACATTTATTGTAATGTATTATGGTTTTAGCATTTACTAACATCACGGTGTATCGTTGTGTTTAATTTGTTTAATAAATAATGTTTACTTGCAAATTGTTAATCATGGCTACTTGATTTAAAATGAAACCAATCAATATTTCCCATACTTTGTTATTCTTGCGTAGGTTGTTATACATCGTTGAAAAGAGAAAAAAAATCCCATTTAATTGTGTAAAAATCCAATATGGCGCCCATTTAAAATAAGAGCGAAGGGAGAGAAAATAAGAGAGTTGGAAACCGCCATCTTGAATTTTATTTTGACATCGAAGTGAGTAATTTTGATCTGAAATTTTTTTTCATTCGGAGATATTTGAGTTTTTAGAAATCGGCAATTTTTTTTTTTTTTTTGTTTTAAATAATTTGGAAACTGTTCGGAAATTGAAATGTTTCTCAACGGAATCGAACTATATATATATATATATATATATATATATATATATATATATATATATATATATATATATATATATATATATATATATATATATATATATATATATTATATAACCTTTCAGTATCGAAAGGGTTAACTCGACAGCTTTTATAGATAAGCTTGATTTTCTAATTTAGTGCACCCGTTATTCCTACTAGCGGCCACTAAGTTGAAAATTATTTCCTTTCTCATTTGCACATTTATAATAATTTTTTTCCACAAAGCTGTGCGCAAATCTGTAACCAAGATACGACCGCTGGCAGAGCTTAGTCGGGTAACCATCGTTGTAAATTTATTACTTGAATATGTAAGAAACAGGAAACATCATTTGTATATTTCGTATAAGCGAAATATGAACAAGTTTAAAACACCCGTATCCCGACTGACTACGCCATCCTATCAAGAGGAACGTATCTTGGCATAGTACAGTTCATAAAATGTTTTCTTATCTTATATCTTATTCGCTAACGGAAAATAATATGGAGGAAGACATTCAATTAGTGGCCGTATCTTATTTTTAGAACAAGCCTTAATTTCGATCAAAAATAATAATCAAGATATTCCTTATTTGGTCGTTGTATAATTTAAATAGGTAATGTACTACTTTCTTTTTCGCGAGAGCATTCAGTGCTGTGTTTATGTTGATGAATAAACTCAGACATCATTTCCATAACTTACTCCTCTTAAATAATACTTGTACTATGAGCTGAAGGTATACATTATTTGAGGTATTTACAGTTTTGTGTAGATTATGTTTATTCATTAAGCAAGGTGTATTTGCAAAGCTTCAGCTAATGAGCTAACTTTAACATTCGGATAAGTGTGAAAAGAAAAATTAAAAATTTGAATTATGTTACTATTTTATTTTGTATATGTGTAATAAAAGTAGTAAATAATGAAAAATTTTGTGCAGATGTGGCTTGTGGGTTGCATATTTATATTTCTGCAGCGTAAGAAATATGTTCGGTGATTATTCACAAAAATGTATTTAGAATAAAAATTAAAATGCTATTAAGGAAATTGCAAAACGGGTATTAACAAATTTCAGGCAATTAAAATTTTTAATGCATATGATGAATTTCGAATATGCACTAGTCGATCGGAATGTAGAGTAGCGCCAATTCTAATTGAAGGCAGCAGATTACAATAATTTATGGGTTTTAGGATCCCCTAAAGTTGTCTGGAAGGTAAGAAAGTGAAAGTAATTAGATCTTATACGGAGCCTCCGTTTGAATTTAATTTAACACAAAAAAACTGCCTAATTTACATAATTGTTTAAATCAATCTTCACATTAAACTTTTTGTATTTTATTTAAATAAGCAAAATACGTATAAAAGTTAGAAAATATAGATTATTAATAAAATATTAAATACATTGCGCAAATGTAGTAAATCTTTGGAATATATTATTTGTAACTAAGGAATGCGTTTAAACCATAGGTTGGAAACGATCTTTACGTTTACGCACAACTCTTCTCCCAACATGAAGGAGTACTGAGCCCATACGTATTTTTTTAAATACACTAATTGCTTCCTGATGTGATAAACCATGTAGAACTGTACCGTTTACAGTTAATATTTCATCACCTATTGAACAATATGTATTTATATATTAAACGTTTAATCCAAATTGGTTACTCACCTTCTTTTAAGGTTCCATTATCAGCTGCTTGGCCATTAGGAAAAATGGTCTTTACATATATTCCAATGCTCCCTTTTGGAGAATCTGTTCCGCCTACAATACTAAAGCCTAAAGCTTTATAACCAGGCCCTTTATGAAATGTAACTTGACAAATGGTGAAAGCACTACCTCCATTTCGCGGTAATGTACAAAATTTGCTTTCCTCCTCTTCTTCTTCTTCCTCTTCCAACTCTTCAAGCCAGTTCTGTTCAATTGATCGTGTAAGACAAATAGTTTAACTAATGTAATAAAGCGACATACCTGTTTGCACTCCTTGTTCATCCGGCCGTAGTCGGCGTTCGGATTGACTTCCGGCCTTTGTTCAGGGCTAACAAACCCATAATGACTTTTAGACGCAACCACTCTAGAATTATAATTTTTCGTACTAGTTTCTATGGTAATATTTGTGGACGATTCAACTTGTTTCGTATTTTTATTTTTGGCCGGCGAATGGGAACGTGTTCGTTCACGATTTTTTGTAAGTTTCGCTTTTGGTATCCGGTTAGTACTTTCAATTATTTTAACTTTCGATGTACTATCTTTAGGCGAATTTATTAATGTTAATGACGCGGGACCAGATTCAGGTTCTTTGGTATGTAAATGTGGTTGTCGACATAAATTTTTATACATCATGAAGGTATCCGCCATGGACCATCTTCGACTATTTGAAGAATGGGGTGGATCATCATAATCCGGCTCGGGTTCAAAAGGTAAAGAATCGTACCCTTGGCTTTCATAGCTGTGGTAACCACCATCACCTCCAATTATAAATTCTGTATTGTCATTTACATTAAACCGGCAACGCGACCTGCTCCTTCGATTTTCTTTAACCTTACGATCTATTTTATCACAGTTTCCATCTATTCCAGTCTTTGAAGTGTTATCACTAGGGGAGGGTACGTAAAATGTAGGTTGTTCGTGAACGGGACTTCCATTACTGAACACTTCTTGGACGCTAAGTGCACGCCGTTTTCTTAATCCAGCGTGAATTCTGTTTAATTTTGATCTGAGAACTTCTTGTACGCTTTCTCGCTTGCCTGGAAGGCGTAAAGAGGAACTGCCTTGTGGGGTTGTGACTATTATACGTGGACTTTCTTTTTCTAATAATGCATTCCTGGAGGTCTCTGGACTGTTCAGTGCGCTCGACGTTCTTAACGAAGCGCAACATCTTCTTAATTTCCTCCAGCGCTGTGAAATACTTCCATTCCACCCACTTAAATCTGAAATTACATACGATTATTATCAAAATGTTATTGTTTTACATGCGTGGCATGTTAAAAATTCCGCAACATGCGCCATGTAATGCGTCAATTAAAAGATAACAGTAAATAACATTTATATTCAGATGGTTGTATTGTATACGATGCAATTTCGATTTCCGCTTGAAAGTTTTCTTTGTGAGTTTGGAGGTAAAAGGTGGTTAGATTTGTAAGTAAAGGAAGCGCGCATTTAAATTTTTTATTCTAAATGTAAATGTATGATTAATTCACCTCCGCAAGGCCTTGAACAGGTAGGTTTGGTACGTTTACGTTTGGAAATAATTAAGAAACAACGAATAGTCGAGGCGTAATTGAAGGGTATTGAATAATGCAATTCTTAGTGCATGTTTGACCATTGTAAGGTTTATTATTTACTTACTGATATCGCCGAATGGCTCACACAGAATCATTATTTATACCGATTGAACGTGTTATACCATCACTGTTTGTACTCACATTAAAACTACAGCTGAGTAATTTAAACATATAGCACAACTTGATACGCTCGATGAGCGCGAACAGTAACCCAGGACCGGATTCTATACATTTACCTTGTTTATGTTCTTTATCCATTAGTTCAAGTTTTCAATGGTAATTACAGTTGCGCGTTGAATTACACGATGCGTGTACCCATATGTGTTTGCCGACACTAGATATGCCATTTACAGTAATATCAATTTTCTCCTATACTTAAACGTGCCCCGATTTGTTACTGATAAAATCGAACATTTTCACGTACATCATTTTACCCTACTTTTGCAATTACAATCTCCATTAACATAATTTTAATGAAAAATGTATATTAAACTATTAAAGGTCGTAGAAAAGGTCGGTGATAATATACTTTTCTAGTTTATCTAGAATAAATGCCATCAACTTCATAAATGTTTACAATTCAGCTTGATAATGTAAACATTGGATAAAAACTGACAAAAAATAATTCAATAACTGAAAAGATCAACTCCACTATTCTCACTTACATAATATTTACGTAATAATAACAGAAATGGAGGTTAATTATTATCATTATCAGTTTATAATACCTTTAGAATTTCTGTGAGCGTCACATGCCACTTGGTTAACAAGTTCGTGCGAACCCAAACTGTGTCGTAGCGGTGACATTCTCAGTAGTTTTGCAGCATCTTCGGCGTCGGTCACACCCTCTACTTCCAGCATCATTTGCGCATATCCAAATTTAACACATTCATAATTAAAAAAGTTCTTATACTAAATTACTTATTCGATAATTCGTTCACTAACAACGACGTATAATCGTAAATTCACGCACGCGATATAAAAAAAAGTTTATGACTCGCGAATGTCTGCAATGCGACTGTCGACTGTTGGTACAGACGCCACGGCGCTGCATATATCCAAGGTTAGCTATACAGAATCCCTATCCCCGATTTGAAAATTCATGAACCAGGGTAAAAGAGGGGAGTGTATATAAAGCATACGGGAATATACACAGGAAACGTACGTCATACTTTTCCAGCCTGTCTTTGTCAGATAGTTCTTTACCCTAATAGAACGTAAGTCGATACAATCGCTACATGCCGAGTGCGGGATAAAATTAGGGTATGTGTAAGAGTCTGCCTTTATTCGTACCCCTGCGTCTATTAAAAGGATCTCGCGATATAATGGACGTCCCTCCCCGGATTTTAATGCACCCTATATTGTAGTTCGATACTCTTATTAAAAGCTTGAATTTTATTTCTCAGTCAATTAAACTTCTTAAGTAATTTTATTATAAATTGATACAAGAAATGTTTAGATAAGTGTTGTAATGCTTTTAAAACTTACTTAGACTAAACATATCTAATTAGGTACTTTAATAATGTTAATTATTTTAAGAAAACTACAGAATTATGAACTTAAATTACAAACATTTCTCAAGTGTAACATATTTGGTGGTGCTAAGAATATCGCAAATTTCACACGAGAAAATATTTTAGACTATACACTCTACAGGCAAGATGTGGTATGCAAGTGACGTTTGGGATATAAAAAGTAAAATATCCGAAAAACGAAAACTAGAAAAGAAAAAAAAAATTATGGAATAACTCAAATGCTGGAAATACACTTACACTGTACTTGTTTTTTTCACATAAACATCTACAGATAAATCACTTTAAATATGAATTTATTTATTCTTGATAATGCAACGGATATAGTAGGGAATCAGTAATAACCGATTTTTTTAAACTGTCAGATGCCGCGATAACGAAATGATTAAATTATTTATTGCTGACGTTATTAGTATAACAAACCTTCTGACAAATTCTGGTGATATAAAACCTGAATTGGTCTCACAAGCAGCTCTGTGATAAATCGATACGTAATTTCTCTGTAAATAATTAAATATGGAGTTGGAAAAATCAAAACTTCTAATAATAAACGAAACGTACTCAAATTAAAAAATAAATATTAAGCAAAAAAGTTTGACATGTGAAAAAACAAAAATAGAAAATATACAGGTTATAAAAAAAACAATCACAGAAAAGCAAAGTCCAGTTAAGCAATTTTTCCCATAATTATCTTTTAAATCAAATAAAAGGTTTTGGTATAATTAATTTAAAAACGCATCTAATGTTTCTCAAGTAAAAATATTTTATCGAACAGAGCAGGGAAGCTGGACACTTCGTCGAATGCCCACAACGCACACTGGACCAAAGTAAGAAAGTAGGTGGTAATAATTGTGTTAACTATTTAAATCGTTTTTGTACATCCACGGTATATTTTTACCTTCCCAACCGTAAATCGCGCGGTGAACGGAAAGTATCAAAATTGTAAAAATGAAATTAAAAATTAAAATTAGTCTTCGCCAAGTTTTAGATCCTCTTGGACCCGTTTTTTATGTAAACAGCATACCAAAAAAAAAAACAATAAAAAAAAACTTTTATTTATTTTTTTAAATATTCTAGGATGCAAAATGCATTATTATATCTAAAGCAAAGTTTTCTCATATTATACAGGGTTTAATAAAATTGACTACTAACCTAAAGCTAAATACTAACTAAAACAATGATAACATTCCTGATTTAAAATCATATATACATCTGTTAATGGTTTAGGTACCTATATTCAGGGCCGTCCTTAACCTATTGGGGGCCCTGGGCACATTAGAATAATGGAGCCCCGATGACCTTGACATGAGCATTATTGTGTTAGAATAGACAAAGAAAGTATATAAGCAAGGTTCTAGATTTATTTATTTCTTTACAGTCACATTAAATGAATAGGTTATTGCTTAAAATTCTGTGTTGATTGACGAGGTACCCTTCTAGATTTGGGATGGGCAAAATCGTTAATCACTTCTTCAAAATCTATGTTTTTGAGCATATCACGTTCTATGGGCATCAGCGACAAACTGGTTTATCTCTCTTGAAGCATTGTACCTCTTAATTCATTTTTTATTCTTTTCAATTTGGAGAAGGAGCGTTCCCCGCTGCAGTTAGTTACCATCATGCTTAAGAAGATTCTCAATATTTGAAAATTTTGTTTTCTTTCAAAAGATGATATATTTCCAATACACTATTAGTTCCTTCTTTTTGACTATGAACAATTTTCAAGTATTCTGTTAAATGTAGACATTCCATCTTCCTCGTTAACGTCTTCATAATAGATTTCATCAAATTCTTGGCAACTTTGTCTTACCTTTTCGGAATTCAGAGTTTTCAAGGGAAAAAACAAAGCAAAACGTTGACTAATGTTCTTATACGAACTAAATCGCTGTTCTACTTTGAATTTCTCTTTTCCATTCAGTTGGACTGAAGGCGCAGAACCATAAAAAAACTCTGGCGTGAGTTTCTACGTTTTGTTCTTTGAGATAGGTCTATGTAGTCAGATTCCTTTCTTCTATCTTTGGCGGACGATTCGAAGTAATCAAATTTATCCCTGAGGTTAATAATAAAATCATCAAGTGACGTAAACAAATTAGTTGCAACGTCCAGTGTTATTGTTCCTTTCTGACAATAATTCCTGGTTTTAGCTATTCTTTCCAAGAGGTCCAAATTTCCGTTAGTATAATACATTCTAGCTTTCCCATTTTTCTGGACAGACTAAGGGCTTCGTCTCTAGTTTCTCGTGTCTGTTCTGTCTCTTTTGCGATGGACATCAAACCTTCCATAATTTGTTTATGACCTTCATGCAAGGCGCTTACTGCATCAGCTCGGGCTAATTTAACTTCATTTATAATTTTTTTAGGACATTTGCCCATTACGTCAATAAAGCCATTACAGATATTCGATGATAAATAAGAAATGCTACCTTTTCCAGGATTCCCAAATTTGTTTAAGTGATCTGCAAGAAATGGATCAAATTCACTCAATAATTCCACACATCCCAATTAATTTTCATTGTTGGGAGATAGGTACTAGGATTTCATTATCATCGCCAAACGGAAGCCCTCTCGATGCCAAAAATTTTACAACAGCTACAATCGGTTTAAGTACATTTCTCCAATAATCCTTTCTTTTTGATGTTGAGATAATAAGTCTATATCTACTCTACCAACCGCTTTACTTCGTATAGATTGCATATGTGCTAGGCTATTTTCATGGGTCAAAATTGTGTGATTAATGTGCTTCCAATCAGAGAGCATTGATTTACACCGGAAGGTTTAAATAGGCAGCTTGAAAAACAAAATAAAGAGTTTTTGTAAGGCGAATACAGCAACCACTTTCTTTCGACGCTTGCATTGTTCTTTAATTTGCGAATAAATAATGCTTTGTTGAAATACCTACTTACAGATTTATTACCATATTTGCAGGTTCTGGATGCCTCAAAAAGTGAAAATCTTTATTTTGAAAGTATACAGGTCTCTTACGAATCAAAATTTCGCGATTTTTTTCTGTAAAATTTTCATGAAAATAATCGCCGGGTCGTGTTATATTTTTTCTGGATTGGAAAATTGTTGTTGTTCAACTGACACAGTTGTTGCACTTTCGTCATAGGGACGGTCGCTTTCTGATTCAATCTCTTTTCCAAAATTGGTAGAAATTGGTGTAGAACATGAAGATTCAGAAATTTCCGCAATTTGTGATCCAGTAGAAGTAATAAAATATGGTGTTAATTTTGGTAACTTTTCAATTACTTCCTTCTGATGTCCGGCTTTTTGCCTTTTGTTACATCTACTAGGATATGATCCGTTTATATGATAATTCAGTATTTATTTTTACACCGAAAATAGTCGCTAACACAAAGCAAAACAGGCAAATGACGATTTAATTAAAGAATACCTTAGAGTACAGTCAGAAACAACTACAAACAAAACGAACGTCACAATACTACAGATAAATACAGGGGAATTCCCGATCGTCGAGTCAGTTTATTTAAGTTGGTTGGTCACGTTCAGTTTTACGTCGATATAGGGATCCTGCGAGTGGATCTTAGCGCTGTCTGTAGTCGAAACCTAGAACCCCAGTCCGTTAACAATTAATAATCCGAAAAAATATTTTAACAAATATTTTTTAATTTTATTTTAACAAAATTACTATAATGAAGTATTGTTGCATTAGAGATTGCACTAATTCTGATATTAAAAATCGGTCTAGTAAAATAATACTTCTTTCATAAATTTCCCATGGATGGTGTGCACAATAAAATTTTAACCAAATATTTTTTTGCTTACTGAATTAAATTTCGCATTTATTTTAAAGGTTTTTGTATGTAATCAATGAAATGATGAATTTAAACATAAAGTAAAACACAGTTTGTATTTTTTTTATGTACTTTCTCAATTATATTGGTTAATTCAAACTTGGCGCTTAACGCTTCGCTTCGTTCGCTTAAATCGAAAGGCACGAGACACTACCGTAACTCTTGATGAAAGACACAACAAAAATTAAGTACGTGAAAAACTAGTTCACTGATGATTTTTCTTTAAAACAATGTAGGTATTTAGTATAGTATACCAGTAAATTGTATTTTTATATATTTAAATTTATCTAATCATGCTGAAATCGGAAAGCCTGATTTTCGGGCGAGAGTAATCAGTAGAGTAGCTTCACGCATGCAATAGCTAATAAGCAAGTAGGTATTGTAGTCATTATCGTTTGATTTCTTCGAAATAAATATGGTTTTCGGTAATAAATATCGGTTATCGTTCCGTGATCTGACAGGAACTAGGGGGCCCCTATCGATCGCGGGGCCCTGGGCACGTGCCCAGAGTTCCCAGTGGGAAAGAGGGGCCTGTCTATATTTTAGTTTTACTTATAAGAAACAAGTGTTACTACTGCAAAATAATAGATATTTTTAAACAAAAAAAGATTATATCAAATTAAAAAAAAAACAAACCAAATATATAAAAAGATGTCGCCTTCGGTCTCACTTGGTTCATCATCTGAATAATGGTCAAGTGGTGCACATGAGGGTGTGCTCATATCTAAACATTTTAAAAGGGCAAGAACTTTTGGGAAACTTACTGCGTAATTTAAGCGATTTTTGTCTGCGGCTGGCAATTACCAGGTCTGAACTAATTAAAAGCATTCTAATTAAGTCTTTATTCGTGGCAATTCTTGAAATTTTTTGTGTGTTATGTCCACGAAATCTTCGACAGTCTTTGATACGGACTTCTGGAGCCTCTTCAGAGAGCTGACCAATTGGCACTATATAATTTTTTATTACATCGCCTGCATGTACAAGAATCTTATGCACCGTGACTGGTAAATAATACCACGGATAAAGACTTAAGCAGAGCTCTTTAGTTTCTCTGGCATACTTTTCATACTCGGTAATATTAATTTCATAGCCAGATGCAAGGACTTACAAAAGCACACTAAATCTAGATATTAACCTCTCATCAAGACCTGTTATATCTGCACTTTTTTGTAGGTTTAGAAAAAATTTTCTAGCCGTATTACCGTCATTTGTCGAACCGAAGCCAGGTTTTGGCCTATCTACTATAAATCCCATTTCCAATTTAATCCTTCTTTGAATTTCTGCTCTTCTTTCCTTCACTGCCTCTTTCGATTCGCAACCTTTCGCTTGCCACGAGTTGACATTTAGTTTATAAGTTATATGAAGCAGACATTCAGAACATCGTATCCAAGCGTGTAACGTAGGTCAAAAACGTAGTTTTCAGGATTTACTGGATTGATTTTTTCTGAGTTCATCCGTTTTGGTGATAAACCGCACATATAACAGGTTTGTGAAGATTTAGTATTGCTTAATGCACTACAAATTTTTCCATCAGCCATAGTAAGCATAAGCAAAAGCTGATGATGAACCTTTATCGCAATATTGTCCCACATGGAAATTTATAAACATTTTAATTCGAAAATTTGATCCTGGGTTAACTGTGTTTCAGATCAGGTCATGTCATAAGTTTCTTTTAAGAACAAGAACTTTATTGGACGACAAAATCGTGTGGAGGAAGTTCTTTCATTGTGCCATGCACACGTTTTGTTATCATTAGGTGGATGTAATTTAATGTGTACCAAAGAGAAAACATCATTAGCTTCAGAATCTTGAAATTATTGCTTATACCTACTATGGCCAGAACTGCCATCACACCCCCACTTGCGTACCAATTAAATTCAGACATTTCTAGGGAAACCAAATGCTTTAAGATTGGAATTTGCACCTCAGCTAGTCTCTCTGTAGTGTGGTCCAATATGGCTTGAAGTTCTATTTCTGCTCTTGTTTCAGTTATGTGCATTAAATCGTGTGAAGGGCAACATTCGTTTTTTGCTTTTTGAAGCTTATTATAAGAGGGGTAAAGAAAATGCCCCACTTGAATTGCGCTATTTCTCATAACTCTGTATGCTTGCTTAGTCAACTTCCTGTCTACATATAGAGCAAGGGCTTCCTCTTTAGAATACTGACATTGGATCACAGTGTCATTTTCAGTCCTTATATTTTTTATGACCGTGGATCTTTGTGGAGAAGCATTGCTTATTTCCTTAAGTGAGTTTTCAGCATCTTTCTGCCTGAATTACGAACTGCCACTTCTGCCGCAAATGTAACTTCTTGATAATTACAATCAAGAATATGCTGAACTTTTTGCTTTTTGGTTCTATATTTAACCTTTTCAAATGGCTTGGGTGGCCTACCAGTGGCTTGTATAGTGCCATATTTCAAAAAATCACTTTGGTGCAAATTGACCCAACTAGAATGTACGCGAATATTAATTTATTAGGAAATTACGAACTTTATTAAGAAATGTGAATTCCATAGGTTTTTCTGATTAATACAAACTATGCAGTGATTATATTTATTAAAATCTCGTGTGTCATACCCACATCAACATAACAATAGATTTTAGTAATATACAATTTTTCAGTAATATATTGAACAAATTTACCTTTTTGTGGGAATTTCATACAAATGAACGTACTCGATCGATTTCCTAAAGTTAGTCCAAGAAGCAAAAGAAAAATAGCTGGCCGATTGAAACAGCAAGCACAGATCAAATTCTTAAAAACTACTCTACACTAGATATTTTATCGAAAATATCCTATCCCTGTGTAAAACCGTGTGCTCCTACTATCTTATCAAAACACGAATACGTAATTCTTCCTGCGGATTTACCTTGAAATTTCTAAAATAATAACTCAAAATTTAGTGCAACCTAGAGCTCAAATTACCGACTCTAGCGTAAACGAAAGGCTTAATAAGCCTTAGACATACTCTCGATGCCCAAAAGGATTGAACTGATTGGCAGCAGGAATGTGTATCACAGTACAGATAATAATGTGAAAGAGTGGTTAAAACTAATTACAGGAACCGCTAATCGCAAGTTTATTATCCCTGAAATAACTCCCAAACGGCTTAAAATATCAAAATGCGTTTTTCTGGTATTAAGTTTAATACTGATTACAGTACCTTTGCGTACTTGGCAAGAAAATTAAATTATACCTTATGTAGTCAAGTTGTGCAAAGTACAAGAGCGTTTCCAAAATTAGGAGAAGGGAGCAGTAAAAGAAAAGAGTGTTTCCCAATATCTATGTTTACGCACAAAATCTCCTGGAGACGCGAAAAAATAGAATTCCAGGGTTATCAAGAGCCGTGATCCATAAATGTTGGCCAGCATTGCGAGTCGAATGTTATTCAAAAATTCTAAGGCTGCGACAAAATGGATTGCCTTGATGACCAAGGTCTAAGTTATGTGCCCCATAAGCGTTTGTTTGATGCTGTTGTTGCCCAAAAATCTATATTTATGCACCAATTTCATTTGGGATCGCGACAAACTTAATTGTCTCGTCAGAATTTGGACTAATTATTTTCCAAAATGCACGTTGATTCACCAATTTTGTTATGGATGTAACAAGATAGATTTTCTCAATAACCTAGAGCTTCACAAAATTGCAAGAAAGAAAATTCTCTTTCCTTGACTTTGTATTTGTTTTTGTCACTAATATTTGGCTAAGAGTTGAAAAGCACGTGTTTGAGGTTTGACTAGCAGGTGTACGCTTGAAAGCTGCTTTACTGAAGGGGCGTAACGAATTATTGCAATTTCTTATGCGCACATTTTTGATGTAAAAATGTCACTCGTTTATTAGTTACTTACGTCGGTACACACTGCATTCAAAGACGTCTGTGTTTGATATGTTGAAACTTAAGACCTAAATGTAGCGCTTGTTACGGAAGAATGCATATTTTTAAAAATAAGATGTCGTTCGATAATTAATATGAAACTGTTCCAACATAATAATTTTTTGTTTTTTATTGCTTTTGAAAAATGGGGGTTGATTGCGGGAGTAAATGTAGTGAGTTTGAAATCGAGGGAAAAGGTAGTTAGAGTTAGTGTCGACGGACCCAGATCGGGGTGGTTAATTAAATACCTTCATTTTAAACAGTTTGTCTTTAAAATATTTCTTCTGTGTACATCTTCTTTTCAATTTGTCTTTTCTTTCGGGTGTTAGTTTTAATGTGTTTTTCAAATATTAATCTATAAATAACAGTCGCCCTTTTTGAAGATAAACCGCGTATGTTAACGATTTGTGTCGGGATCACTTAAAGGAATTCAAGTGTAAGTAGGCATTTTTATGTAAATTAAAGCTGGGCGCAAATAATTCTACAAGCCTATATAACGTATTAAAAATCGATCATTATCTTGCAAAGGTGTCTCATTCGCACGCGGGATCATTAAGCTAAAATCTACTAAAATAAAAGACAGTACAGGGCTCCCTCACTCTTGTATTTGTGTGAATTAGCATTGTTGTTTGTTGTTTATATTTATATTTTTGTAGAGGTGGGCCTGGAGAACGGGTACAGGATACTGCTCGGTTGTTAATTGTAATGTGCAATTGTCGAGTGTGTACATACTCCCGAGTCCAGATGACCATTAAACACCTCGAATTTTATTTTTATTGTTGTGTAGATGAATGTGTAACCTGAGAAAGGGGCGCTGTATTTTTCTAACGCACTCAACCTTATATATCGGTCACGATGTTACGATCTATTTACAACTTACCCTTGTAACGATTTGTTTTAATGAGTTTTTTGTCAGTTTGTTAAGTAGAATTGTTTTCCTGCGAACTAATTTCTCTTTATATGTAATTTGTTGTAATTTTACGTACGTATTTTGTGCTTTAGTAGTCAATAAACAATTGTGTACGTGTAAATTCCTTGTCTATTTTCTTTTCTCCTTGCATTTACCTTCATCAACTGTGCAATTTTACTGCTGTTGTATTTTATATGTACCGTAATTTGCCTTATTGTTTTATATGCTTATTTACTTAAAGACCGACATGATTGGTATTACGATTTTTATTCTGATTATTTATGACACAATTGTGAGTGTGACTACAGGTTTTTTTTTTGTTTGTGTGCAACTAAACGGCTTTTTATTTATCTTCTCTTAATGTTATAATTTTATACGCACTTTAACCTGATCTCATGGTGTTTGTTATATATTTAACCCTTTCATTGTTTTTTTGTGTTATTTGATTTACTAGTGTGCTTGTACAATTATTTATTTATGAACAAAGTGGGATTTATTGGTGGTTCTTTCGCACAATAGTACATTAACGGGCTGAACCACCATTGCGCAAGCTCGTTAATTTTAATCTGAGTAGTTTAATTTTTTTTTTTACCTGTTCCACATGATGCAACACAGCATATCTAATCCAAACAGGACAGCGTACCTACCACTAGACGGCCAATTATTTTGATCAGATTTGAGGTTTGCGAGTAATTAAATATCAGACTTGTAAATAAATTCTAATGTTTTAATTATTGCCGGGAAAGTCAAAGTAAGGCAAGCAATATTCGAGTAATAGTAACATTATTGTTAGTAAAGACAAGATAAATCAGTTAGCGATTGTTTTGTTCTTGAATTTTCATTATTGCAAATAAGTTCAAATTACACTTTTCAAAATAGGGTACCTGGGGGACGCCACAACTTGCAACAAGTGCAGCTGGAGAATTGTCGTCCAGGACAACTGTACTTACTTATGTCAGCATTCCATCGTGAATACAGCGCCGAATATTTACCAATGGGCGAAACACCGACCATGCCCACATCGTCAACGCACACTACGCCGACTGTGGACACGACGTGAAGAAAGTGGTTTCTACAATAACTTTGTACACGGATATTACGAATTTCATTAAAAAATGTAAATTACGTGTTATGTAGAATTCATATAAATAAGTTTCCTGATCAAATACAAATTATGTACTGAATATATTTACTAGCATTGCAGATATTATTCAGTTGACGGGTGGGGGTCCAAATTTTTAAAACGTCTAATTAAAAATTCTTCATTTGTAGATCAACAATTTGGAAAAAAATGTATTTACGTTACATCAGAATGCCGACTATGATCATTTTCTTGTTTAACCATAAGGTTGCAAACGGTTATTAACAACATTATTCATTCGTAGGCCGGTCTATAGGAAAAATACTGATGTGCATTGTATTTATTACAAAAACTGGTTTTGTTTGTTGCAAATGTTCTTGTAAAAAAGTCAACTTGTATTATTCTGATCTCATAAAACGAATTAGGATGATTTACTTATTCGACCCAAACGCCTCACTGACATTCATTACTTGCAGATTAATTTTTTGGAAAAAGAATGATTTTCATTATGTTGCTGTCAGAACATTATTTGTGCAAAATTGAAATTGTTTATTTGTATTAATTCTCATGGAATTACAACATAAAGTAAAACGGTTTCTTGGAAGGCGTAAAATGAGGAAATCTGCCAAGTCTCACTAAGTTCAGTCTTTAAATTGAATTTTGAGAAGCTGGAAGTTTCATTTAATACTAAAACCTAGTAGTTGCCTACAAGCAATGCTTATTGATTATTTTTCAAACAAAATTATATATAAACAAACACTTAGGATATGACTGATCCCAATGACACAAAGTAGCGTAAAACAATAAAATTCAGTTCTTGTCCATCCAGGAAATATGCTTGGTCGTTTTTCAACGAAATAATAGTTTTTGAGCATCTATAACCCCAAGTGATGACAAACATCTTATAACCACAACCTATAATTGCCTATCGTGACATTGCGTTTTACAGTTTTCCCCGTGAGATTGGCAAATAAATGGTTTTTGGTTTCAATTCCAAAACCTTTAATTCACGAACATTAAATCAAAACATCCAACTCGTGTGTTGTATTCGTGAAATTCTCAGTATGAAATTTGATTTTATTTATATGTACGCAGCACAACAACTCAAAGGTGTATAACATAGGTAAAACAAGTATTTTTTATTTTTTGCGCTAAAGTTGAATCACCCCAAAAACATACCCTTCGTATCTAACTCTACAATTAATTTGTGCATGATACACTTTTTTATTCTTCTATCCTTAAGATATACTTTAGAGTCAAAAAAGGCACATGTAAGCTTGCCAAGATGGCGAATGTACCGAAAAGGTGCACGTGAGCGAAAAGCAAAATAGCATACAGACGTAAATATAAAAAAAGTACACGGGAAAACACACTGAGGCTGACCAATATGGCGAAATATTAAAAAGCACGGAAGCAAAATTGCGAATATACTTAAAAGACACACGTAAGCTTGCTAAAATGTCCAATGTACCAAAAAAGCACACGTAAGCTAGCCGGGAACAAGGAAACGAAATGGTGAATATACAAAAAAGGGACACGTAAACTGGTCAAAATAACTGATATACCCAAAAAGTATACAGAAACAATATGGCGATAAGGTAAACAAAATCGCGGATATACCCAAAAGGCATATGGACGCTAGCCAAAAGTTCGGAAAGACAACAAAGATACTCAAGATAATCAATATAGCGGAACATTAAAAAGAGACACGGAAACAAACTGGCGAATATACCAAAAAAACCAAAAAAATATGGAGAAATACAACAAAAAAGCACACGTAAGGCAACCAAGATGGTTACACAACGGAGCACACGAAAGCACACGAAAGCTAGCCAAGATGGAGGAAAGCCAATGGCGCACATGCCAACAATTTGGAGGAAATACCAATAAGCAAAACGGAAACTTGCCAAAATGGCGGATATTCTAGAAATACACACCGAAGCTAGCCGAGATGATGAAAATCCAGCAAGGTACACGAAAACAAAATCGTTGAAACCAAAAGTGCACAAGTTAACAAAATGAAGGGATGTCAAAAAGCAAACAAAAGCTAGCCAAGATGGAAGATATACAAAAACAGATAGCTGAGGCTGCAGAAAGCGAAAACGATACATGTACATAATTAGGTGTAACACCAAAACATGTACGGAAATTATTTAAAATGGCGAATACACCAACATGCCAAGCCGAGGTGGCGGAAAGCGAGCATACGGAAAGAAGATGACGAAAATCCAAAAGGGGACACGTCCACAAGAAGTTGGATGTACCAAAGGACGAACAGAAGCTATTCAAGATGACAAAACATAAGAAAGCAAGATAGCGGAACCTCAAAAAAGCATACGAGAACAAGATAGCGGAAAGTCAAAAATGTACAAGTAAAAAAAATGGCAAATCTCCAAAAAGGTACAGAGAAGCAAGATATCGGAAAACAAAAAGACTCACGTACAAAAGATGGGGGATATTTGAAAAGCCACACGTAAGCTAGTTATGATGAAGAATATATCAAAAATGCATACGGAAGTTATCCAAGCTGGTGTGAAGCCAAAGGCGTACGAAAAGGAGAATCAGTGAAGCCAAAAGGGCACATGTAGACAATTTGGCGGATAAACCAACACACCGAACGAAAGCTGGCTAAAATGGCGGATATACAAAAAAGACACGTCGAAGCTAGCAGATAGCGGAAGAAGTCAAAGTCAAGAAACAAGATGGCCAAAAGCCAAAAGGGCATAAGTATACAAAAAAAGCGAATAGACTGAAAGGCATACGAAGGCAAGGTGGAGGAAAGTCAAAAAATCAGTCGAAATAAGCTGCCGGATATACCAAAAAGGCACACGAGATGTAGCCATGGCGGCAACAAGCGAAAATTACACACGAAATGTAATCAAGATTGTGGAAAGCCAAAAAAGCATACGGAAAAAAGATGGTAGAAAGTCGAAAAGGCATACGTAAACAAGATGGCGGAGGTACACGCAAGCCAGCCAAAATGACGGATATGCTATACTGACTTCCATAATTTATTGAACGATTTTATTGAAAAAAAACGATTAAAATTTCAAAACAAAAGAACAAAAACTAAAAATGTTTTTTTTAATAATGAGTTGCTCCGCCACGATTTGTAATGCACTCATTTAGACGGCGTGGCATGCTATCAATCAAGTGATCTATAGCTGCCTGAGTATATCAACCCAAGCTTCTTGAACCCGTAGCCGGAGATCGTGTAAGTTATCTGGAGGGTGTGGTAAATTACCCAGTCGCCTACCGGCCTCATCCCATACATGTTCAATGGGCAACAAATCAGGCGACCGAGCAGGCCATGGGAGGACCGCAATATTAGATTCTTCCAAAAAACGTGTTCTAGCCCCTGCCGTATGAGGGCGCGCATTATCCTGTTGGAAAATGGGATTTTCCAGTCCCTGAAGATATGAAAGCGCAGCGGGTTCTAGCACATTGGCGATATAAATATCGGCGTTCAGGTTGCCATCAATGAAGACCAAGGGTGATCTGCTACCGTAACATATTGCACCCCATATCATAACTCCTTGTGTGAGGGCTGTGTTGCGTTCCACAAAAAAATGTTGGATTTTTACGTTCTCCACGCATCCGTCTGACCCCCCTACGACCATCGTGGACCCACAAGGAAAATCGGGACTCATCACTAAACACAATTCGATGCCATTCTTGCGCCCAATTCGCTCTTTCGTTGCTCCGTTCTAGCCTGCGTAGACAGTGAAGTGGTGTAAGAGGAAGATATGAACGCAGCTCATAAGACCTTATCCGGCGATAAACAGATGACATTGACATTCTGGGTCCTACACCTCTCATCCAATTATTTGCAATCGATCGAGTTGTTGAAAATCTGTCTCTTGTGGCCAAAAGTCTTAAGCGACGTTCTTCGCGATCAGTAGTCCTGCGGGGACGTCCAGATCCAGGGCGACGTTGTTGCACCCCTTCCTTGGACCATTTGGACCAACATCTCAATACCGTTGTAACATTTACGACGAGCAATTTCTCTTAGCGAAAATGCGGCCTCTCTCATGCCAATAATACGGCCATGTTCAAAATCAGTCAATTGGGAAAAATGTTGATGTTGACGTACTCTTGGCATTGTTCAGAACGAAATTGTGAACAAATAATTTGCAAAATTGACAGTTAATTACACACTGATTGATTTATTTCTTCAAATTTATTGTTACTAAGTGCAAAGGAAAGAACTAAAAAAAAAAACTACTAGCCAGATTTTATTCAAAATTTTAATCGTTTGTTTGTTCTAATAAAAGACATCGTTGACGAAAATTTCAATAAAATCGTTCAACAAATTCTAGGTGTTGCAATTTTTATGGAAATCAGTATATAAAGCACACATAAGCTGTTGAAGATGGCGGAAATCCAATAAAAGCACACGGGAGCAAGATGCCAGAAAGCCAGAAGGGGTTTCGTAAGCAGGATGGCGGGTATACCAGAAAGGAGGAGTGTTAAAAAAGATAAGTAGGGAATGGAAAACACCCCGCACAGAAGCCAGCCATTCATTAAAGCACGTTAAGAGAAAAAATCCATGTTGATTAAAAAGCAATTCGGTCATTAAAAAAAAGGGTGCCCAGATTACCAGCTTAACGCGGTACGGCAATGACTATGCTTCAAGTTACAACCAACGTAAAATCTTCGACGCAAGATTTCGATTCCGTATACCACTTACTGATATTATTATTATTCAATAGATTATGAATTCAATACATTTGTGAACATTGCACATTTATTTGTAACAAAGCATAATTCTTTATCAAACACGGTATTTCAAGTAAACGCAATAGGAGCTCTCCACTTAAATTGAGTTACTTGCCAATGTGCATTAATAAAACGGTGTGTAGTACGTAATACGTGAATCACGTCTCAGACATTTGAATGCAAGGGAAAAGAAAAGTTACACGTTTCACTCCTTCCCTAGAGCTCGAGTTAATTATCATTATTTCGTCACTGGTGCAATGTGCTATTATTGATAATTCTATATTTGTATCTTTTCCTAAAGTTACAGGCTGCAAAATCATTTTTTCACGCTAAGCATGTTGGCTCATATGCCTTCAACGTATGATTTGATTCTTCAGTGCACATCATTTTATAATCGATTTCGACACTTTCGCGGGAAAATTTTTTAATTTGACAAGACCCTTTATAGTAGGGTCCCATAACAGAATAAAAAGTGATATCTAGTTATCGAGATATCAACAAAAGAAAAGAAAAAAAAAGTTAACTGTGTTTGCATTGACTTGAGGTGATTAATGATGTTGACTTTGTACTTGACTTGTAAATTGTAGGTGCGCAAAAATGGCAATTGAAAAGAAGTAAACAAGACAAATACCAAATATAACTGCGTAACCAAAGAGTTGTGATTTAGAAATTGAAACTTGTTTTAAAAAATGAATGTTTTTAATGATTAAGTTTATTCGTTTACCAAGTGTTTACTTACTCCTATTTAAGTATAACAATCGACCGGTTTAAAGCTGAACGAATTGCAAAAATTTACAGGATGCCATTAATTTATATTAACGTTATGTATCTCAAGATAATGCTGTTTATTAAATTTCCGGGGTGACGCAGGGTAGACATCATGACATCATTACATTTATAGCGCCTTATTCAAATAAATTGTGAAATGTTATTTGAAATGTAGGTAGGTTCCTTGATTTGTTGGAAACTAACTCAAATATTGTATTTATATAATCTTTTCTAATTTTTTATGTAAAAGTAATACGCGTTATAAATATCGAACCAGATCAATAAAATGAGTTCATCTTATCAACTTGCTTAAGGAATGCAATCAGAAAAATAAAGATAAATCGATTTTTTGTGATACGAAATGTCAAGAAAAGAAATAGTAATTAATTTATTAAGTATAGAAATAAAAGAGAGTGATTTGTCAACAACTTCGCTAATTGCCACTTGGCAAAAAATGATCATGAACCTAACGAAAATATCATTTAGTAACAAGTCTTCATAAGTTAATTAAGAGGTATTAAATTAAGAGCTAAGTATATGTACACATCCCAGATGTGTAGGCATAAAATCGTTAATATGAAAACTTGTTACTTATAGAACATTTATTATTAGGGGTCCACTATACACCCCGGTGTTACGCATGTAAATAACACCAACTATTACAGTTAAACAGAAATTACCTATCTGCTTGTTATCACTGATGTAACAGTATATTTATATCTGTGTTTTTATGTAAATGGATGAAGTACACTCCATCTGCATGTGGGAGGATGACCTACATAACTTATCGATTTTATGTAATAGACAGACTTCCAGCTTGTTTGGTCCAGAATCGAACGTTTTAGTAGCTCAAATTTTAATCGTTATAATTATAATATGAAACATTAATCTAGATAACTACGGTATTAAGCAAAGCGAATATTGACGATACACTGGCAAATACAAATAACAATCTTAATTTGACAGTCTTTAACATTACTAATTTTTTTGTAACCAATGAAAATTTGCAAAAATATGAGGAATGCTCCTTAAAATTATTTAATTTATTGCTTACTTTGTTTAGTTACCTCTTGATTGTGTATTCATGTTTTACCCGCGGTAAATCAAATACATTGTTTATATAATTTAATTGTTCAGAAGTTTTAATAATGTACTGTAAAGTATCTTGAAATTTCCACTAGGAATAAATAGTGTCTTCCGATCATGTTCCACTGGCCCGACCTTGAAATCCATTCAGATCATCAGGCGAACCACAGATAAGGTAAGTCAACACAATCTTCTCCTTTCTCTTGAAAAAAAAATGACATCATGACAAACTTGGCCAATACTCGAAGAAGATCGGCCCTCATCTTATGTCTTATCTGTTGTCCAGCAAGAGCATTTCGATTTTAACTAAATGAGGTCGGAGTTTGTCTCGTATGCAATCAGTATACAATAAGAAGTTCCTAATTATGTATAAACTGCACGGATAGTAATTCAACGAAGAAGTTAGTTTAAATTGGATTTTACATTCGTTCTTCGTGGTCTCAATTTCTCTATTAGCTTTCAGATTGCTTCTACCATTTTCTCATCAGATGACCATTGAGCTTATGCCAAACGCTCCAAATATGTTAATGGACCATAAGATTCATCAAATATTCTGGTCACCTGAGCTTTTGTTTTATAAGGTATTTTTAGCAATTCGTGATAATATTGTTCTGTCGTTATGCTTGATTCTCACTGTTACTGCTTAAAATGTATGTTACGGGTTTTTTTATAACGCATATTGTAGCGTCCGCCAGGTACCCTATCTTGAAAAGCGTAATTTGAACTTATTTGCAATAATGCAAATTCAAGAACAAAACAATCGCTAAGTGATTTCTCTTGACTTGACTGACAATAATGTTACTATTACTCAAATTAATTGCCTCCCTTACTTTGACTTTCCTGACAATAATTAAAACATTAGAATCTATTTGACATTTAATTACTCGCAAACCTCAAATCTGATCAAACGAAGTGGCCGTCTAGTGTTGCACCATGAGGGGCAGGAAAAGAATGAAAATACTCAAATTAAAATCAACGAGCTTTGAGTAACAGTGGTTCAGCCCGTTAATATACTATTGTGAGAAAAAAATCGCCAATAAAAGCCACTTTATTCATAAATAAGTAATTGCACAAGCACATTATTAAATCAAATAATATACAAAAAAAAAACAATGAGAGGGTTAAATATATAACAAAACATCATTAAATCAGGTTAAAGTGCGTACAAAATAATGACATTAAGAGAAAATGAATAAAGAGCAGTTTAGTTACACAGAAACACAATAATTAAAAAAACACATGTAGTCACACGCACAATTGGGTCATAAATAATCAAAAAATAAAAACCATAATAAAAATCGTAATACCAAACATGTGGCCCTTTACAACCAATCATGCCGGTCTTTAAGTAAATAAATACATAAAACAATAAAGCAAATTACGGTACATATAAAATACAACAACAGTAAAATTGCACAGGTAAAGGCAAGGATCAAAGAAAACCGACAAGGAATTTATACGTACCTGATTGTTTAGGGACCAACAAAGCACAAAATACATAAATCAAATTACAATAAATCACATACAAAGAGAAATCGACTCGCAAGCAAATAATTCTACCTAACAACTGACACAACAAAAAAACTCATTAAAAGAAAGCCTTACAAGAGTAAGTTATAAATAGATCACAACATCGTGACCGATATATAAATTTAAGGGCGTTAGAAAAATACAGTGCTCCTTTCTCAGGTTACACATTCATCTATATAACTAAAAACAATAGAAATAAAAATTCGAGGTGTTTAATGGTTTGGCCCCGGGATTGCGTGCCCACTGGCAATTGCCTTTTACAATTAATAACCAGCGGTATCACGTACCCATTCACCAGCCCACCTCTACTCAAATATAAACATAAACAACAAACAACAAATCTAATTCGCACAAATACCACAGTGAGGGCCCTGCACTGACCTTTATTTTAGCAGATTTCAGATTAATGAGCCCGCGTACGAATAAGATACCTTTGCAAAGCAATGTTTGGTATTTAATATGTTATCTAGGCTGGTAAATGATTTGCTGCAAGCTTTCATTTATATAAAAATACCTATTTACACTTGAATATCTATTCCTTTAATTGATCACAGACACAAATCGTTAACTTACGCGGTTTATCCTAAAAAAAAAGTAACAATAGTAACGATAGTAACGATAGTAACGATAGTAACGATAGTAACGATAGTAACGATAGTAACGATAGTAACGATAGTAACGATAGTAACGATAGTAACGATAGTAACGATAGTAACGATAGTAACGATAATAACGATAGTAACGATAGTAACGATAGTAACGATAGTAACGATAGTAACGATAGTAACGATAGTAACGATAGAGTAACGATAGTAACGATAGTAACGAGGTAACGATTGTAACGATAGTAACGAGAGTTACGATAGTAACGATAGTAACGATAGTAACGATAGTAACGATAGTAACGATAGTAACGATAGTAACGATGGTAACGATGGTAACGATGGTAACGATAGTAACGATAGTAACGATAGTAACGATAGTAACGATAGTAACGATAGTAACGACAGTAACGACAGTAACGGTAGTAACGATTGTAACGATCGTAACGATAGTAAGGATGGTAACGATGGTAACGACAGTAACGACAGTAACGACAGCAAAAATAGTAACAATAGCAACGATAGGAACGATAGTAACGATAGTAACGATAGTAACAATAGTAACGATAGTAACGAGAGTAACGAAAGTAACGATAGTAACGATAGTAACGATGGTATCGATAGTAATGATAGTAACGATAGCAACGGTAGTAACCATAGTAACGGTAGTAACGATAGTAACGGTAGTAACGATAGTAGGGATAGTAGGGATAGTAACGATAGTAACGATAGTAACGATGGTATCGATAGTAATGATAGTAACGATAGTAACAATAGTAACGATAGTAACGATAATATCGATAGTAACGATAGTAACTATAGTAACGATAGTAACGATTGTACTGATAGTAACGATAGCAACAATAGTAATCATAGTTACAATAGTAACGATAGCAACGATAGTAACGATTGTAACGATAGTAACGATAGTAACAATATTAACGACATTAAATACAGTAGCGATAGTAACGATAGTAACGATAGTAACGATAGTAACGATAGTAACGGTAGAAACGGTAGTAGCGATAGTAACAATAGTAACGATAGTAACGATAGTAACAATAGTAACGATAGTAACGATAGTAACGATAGTAAAGGTAGAAACGGTAGTAACGTTAGTTACTATAGTAACGATAGTAACGATAGTAACAATAGTAACGATAGTAACGATAATATCGATAGTAACGATAGTAACGATAGCAACGATACTAACGAAAGCAACGATAGTAACGATTGTAACGATAGTAAAGATCGTAACAATAGCAACCATAGTAACCATAGTAACGATAGTAACGATAGTACCAGTAGTACCAATAGTAACGATAGTAACGATAGTAACGGTAGTAACGATAGTGACGATAGTAACGAGAGTAACGATAGTAACGATAGTAACGATAGTAATGATAGTAACGATAGTAACGATAGTAACGATAGTAACGATAGTAACGATATTAACGATAGTAACGATAGTAACGATAGCAACGATAGTAACGAGAGTAACGATAGTAACGATAGTAACGAGAGTAACGATAGTAACGATAGTAACGAAAGTAACGATAGTAACGATAGTAACGATAGTAACGATGGTAACGATGGTAACGATGGTAACGATGGTAACGATGGTAACGATGGTAACGATGGTAACGATGGTAACGATGGTAACGATGGTAACGATAGTAACGATAGTAACGATAGTAACGATAGTAACGATGGTAACGAGGTAACGATGGTAACGATGGTAACGATGGTAACGATAGTAACGATGTAACGATGGTAACGACGGTAACCATAGTAACGATAGTAACGATGGTAACGATAGCAACGACGGTAACGATGGTAACGATAGTAACGAAGGTAACGATGGTAACGATCGTAACGATGGTAACGATGGTAACGATAATAACGATAGTAACGATGGTGACGATGGTAACGATGGTAACGATGGTAACGAGGTAACGATGGTAACGATGGTAACGATAGTAACGCGTAACGATGGTAACGATGGTAACGACGGTAACCATAGTAACGATAGTAACGATGGTAACGATAGCAACGACGGTAACGATGGTAACGATAGTAACGATGGTAACGATAGTAACGATCGTAACGATAGTAACGATAGTAACGATAATAACGATAGTAACGATAGTAACGATAGTAGCGACAGTAACGATAGTAACGATAGTCACGATAGTAACGGTAGTAACTATAGTAATAGTAGTAACGATAGTAACGGAAGTAACGACAGTAAAAATAGTAACGATATTAAAGACAGTAACGATAGTAACGATAGTTACAATAGTAAATATAGTAACGATAGTAACGATAGTAACGATAGTAACGATAGTAACGGTAGTAACGGTAGAAACGGTAGTAACGATAGTTACTATAGCTACGATAGTAACGATAGTAACGATAGTAACGATAGTAACAATAGTAACGATAGTAACGATAGTAACGATATCAACGATAGTAACGATAATAACGATAGTAATGATAATAACGATAGTAACGGTAGAAACGGTAGTAACGATGGTTACTATGGTTACGACAGTAACGATGGTAACGATGGTAACGATAGTAACGATAGCAACGATGTTAACGATAGTAACGATAGTAACGATAGTAACGATAGTAACGATAGTAGCTATAGTAACGGTAGTAGCGATAATAACGATAGTAAGAAGAGTAAAGGCAGTAACGACAGTAACGAAAGTATCGAAAGTAACCATAGCAACGATAGCAACGATAGTAACGATAGTAACTATAGTAACGATAATAACGATAGTAACGTTATTAGTAAGATAGTAACGATAGTAACGATAGTAACGATAGTAACGACAGTAACCATAGTAACGATAGTAACGATAGTAACGATAGCAACGACAGTAACGATAGTAACGATAGTAACGATGGTAACGATAGTAACGATCGTAACGATAGTAACGATAGTAACGATAATAACGATAGTAACGATAGTAACGACAGTAACGATAGTAACGATAGTCACGATAGTAACGGTAGTAACTATAGTAATAGTAGTAACGATAGTAACGGAAGTAACGACAGTAAAAATAGTAACGATATTAAAGACAGTAACGATAGTAACGATAGTTACAATAGTAAATATAGTAACGATAGTAACGATAGTAACGATAGTAACGATAGTAACGGTAGTAACGGTAGAAACGGTAGTAACGATAGTTACTATAGCTACGATAGTAACGATAGTAACGATAGTAACGATAGTAACAATAGTAACGATAGTAACGATAGTAACGATATCAACGATAGTAACGATAATAACGATAGTAATGATAATAACGATAGTAACGGTAGAAACGGTAGTAACGATAGTTACTATAGTTACGACAGTAACGATAGTAACGATAGTAACGATAGTAACGATAGCAACGATGTTAACGATAGTAACGATAGTAACGATAGTAACGATAGTAACTATAGTAACGGTAGTAGCGATAATAACGATAGTAAGAAGAGTAAAGGCAGTAACGACAGTAACGAAAGTATCGAAAGTAACCATAGCAACGATAGCAACGATAGTAACGATAGTAACTATAGTAACGATAATAACGATAGTAACGTTATTAGTAAGATAGTAACGATAGTAACGATAGTAACGATAGTAACGGTAGTAACGATAGTAACGATAGTAACGATAGTAGCGATAGTAACGATAGTAACGATAGTAACGATAGTAACGATAGTAACGATGGTAACGATGGTAACGATAGTAACTATAGAAACCATAGTAACGATAGTAGCAATGGTAACGATACTAAGGATAGTAAGGATAGTAAGGATATTAAGGATAGTAAGGATAGTAAGGATAGTAACGATAGTAACTATATTAACGATAGTAACGATTGTAACGATATTAAGGATAGTAACGATAGTAAAAATAGTAACGACCGTAACGATAGTAATGATAGTAAGGATAGTAACGATAGTAACTAAAGTAAGGGTGGTAACGATAGTAACGACAGTAATGATAGTAACGATATTAAAAAAGTAACGATAGTAACGGTAGTAGCGATAATAACGATAGTAACAGGAGTAGCGGCAGTAACGACAGTAACGAAAGTAACGAAAGTAACGATAGCAACGATAGCAACGATAGCAACGGTAGTAACGATAGTAACGTTATTAGTAACGATAGTAACGATAGTAACGGTAGTAACGGTTGTAACGATAGGAACGATAGTAACGGTAGTAACGATAGTAACGATAGTAACGATAGTAACCATAGTAACTAAAGTAACGATAGTAACGATAGTAACGATGGTAGCGATAGTAATGATAGTAACGATAGTAACGGTAGTAACAATAGTAACGGTAGTAACGATAGTAACGATAGTAACGGTAGTAACAATAGTAACGACAGTAACGATAGTTATGAGAGTACTGATAGTAACGATAGTAACGATAGTAACGATAGTAACTATAGTAATGATAGTAACGATAGTACTGAAAGTAACGATAGCAACAATAGGAATCATAGTTACGATAGTAACGATAGCAACGATAGTAACGATTGTAACGATAGTAACGATATTAACTATAGTAACTATAGAAACGGTAGTAACGATAGTAACGATAGTAACGATAGTAACGATAGTAACGATAGTAACGATAGTAACGATAGTAACGATAGTAACGATGGTAACGATGGTAACGATAGTAACTATAGAAACCATAGTAACGATAGTAGCAATGGTAACGATACTAAGGATAGTAAGGATAGTATGGATATTAAGGATAGTCAGGATAGTAAGGATAGTAACGATAGTAACTATATCAACGATAGTAACGATTGTAACGATATTAAGGATAGTAACGATAGTAAAAATAGTAACGACCGTAACGATAGTAATGATAGTAAGGATAGTAACGATAGTAACTAAAGTAAGATTGGTAACGATGGTAACGTAATGATGTAACGATATTAAAATAGTAACGATAGTAACGGTAGTAGCGATAATAACGATAGTAACAGGAGTAGCGGCAGTAACGACAGTAACGAAAGTAACGAAAGTAACGATAGCAACGATAGCAACGATAGCAACGGTAGCAACGATAGTAACGTTATTATTAACGATAGTAACGATAGTAACGGTAGTAACGGTTGTAACGATAGGAACGATAGTAACGGTAGTAACGATGGTAACTATAGTAACGATAGTAACGATAGTAACGATAGTAACTAAAGTAACGATAGCAACGATAGTAACGATGGTAGCGATAGTAATGATAGTAACGATAGTAACGGTAGTAACAATAGTAACGGTAGTAACGATAGTAGGTATAGTAACGATAGTAACGACAGTAACGATAGTTATGAGAGTACTGATAGTAACAATAGTAACGATAGTAACGATAGTAACGATAATAACTATAGTAATGATAGTAACGATAGTACTGATATTAACGATAGCAACAATAGTAATCATAGTTACGATAGTAACGATAGCAACGATAGTAACGATTGTAACGATAGTAACGATATTAACTATAGTAACTATAGAAACGGTAGTAACGATAGTAACGATAGTAACGATAGTAACGATAGTAACAATATTAACGATATTAAAGACAGTAGGGATAGTAACGATAGTAACGATGGTAACGGTAGAAACGGTAGTAACCATAGTAACGATAGTAACGATGGTAACAATGGTAACGATGGTAACGATAGGTAACGATACTAACGATGGTAACGGTAGTAACGATGGTAACGATAGTAACGATAGTAACGATGAGTAACGATGGTAACGATGGTAACGATAGTAACGATGAGTAACGATGGTAACGATGAGTAACGATAGTAACGAAAGTAACGATAGTAACGATAGTAACGATAGTAACGATGGTAACGATGGTAACGATAGTAACGATAGTAACGATAGTAACGATAGTAACAGTAGTAACAATAGTAACGTTAGTAACGATAGTGACTATAGTAACGATAGATAGTAACGATAGTAACGATAGTAACAATAGTATCGGTTGGAACGACAGTAGCGATAGTAACAATAGTACGGATAGTAACGATAGTAACGATAGTTACGATAGGAACAATAGGAACGATAGTAACGATAGTAACAATAGTAACGATAGTAACGATAGTAACGATAGTAACGATAGTAACGATAGTAACGATAGTAACGATAGTGACGATAGTGACGATAGTAACGATAGTAACGATAGTAACGATACTAAGGATAGTAAGGATAGAAAGGATAGTAAGGATAGTAAGGATAGTAACAATAGTAACGATAGCAACGATGGTAACGATAGTAACGGTAGTAACGATAGTAACAATAGTAACGATTGTAACGATATTAAGGATAGTAACAATAGTAACGGTAATAAAAATAGTAACAATAGTAGCAATAGTAACAATAGTAACGATAGTAACGATAGTAACGATGGTAACGATAGTAACTTTAGTAACGATAGTCACGATGCTAACGATCGTAATGATACTAACGATAGTAACGATAGTAAAGATAGTAACGATAGTAACGATAGTAACGATAGTCACGATAGTAACGGCAGTAACGACAGTAACTAAAGTAACGATAGCAGCGATAGCAGCGATAGCAACGATAGTAACGATAGTAACTATAGTAACGATAATAACAATAGCAATGTTATTAGTATGGCGCGGATCCTAGGTAAAATACCTTTTGTGCTTATTGTAGGTACCAAAAAAATATTTACAAATAAATCCGTTTCACTAAAATTCTTATCGTTTGACGGTGATATGATATCACCTAAAACACCTATTTCAAGTTTTTTCAACCTAAAACCGGGGGTTTTAGTACCTGAAATAGGTTGTTTATTTTATTGGTACAAAACGTGATTCAGTGAGACTGAAGTAGGTTAATTTCATCCGGAGGTGATACATTAGCCACAGAGATGAAAAACGAAACGGGATTTTGCAAAGCCTGTGGAATAATGGTGAGTACTAAATGTTGAATTTTAGGTCGACATTTCACCGTTGTGTTATTTAACTTTCGCTTTTTTATAGTTTAAATGTGATCAAAAATCTCATATGATACAACATGATAAATCTGATGTCCACAAATCGAAGCTACATACTGCTGTTCGACAACACCGCTTCTGCAAATAGGCCCCAGCGAAACAAATTCCATATTTAACACCGACCTTTGTTATGCTTTAACTGCTGCAAACATACCAATGCATAAATTGAATTCTCTAGCATTTCGCGGATTTTTATAAAAATATTGTGGTCGAAAGATTCCACATGAATCGACTCTTCGAAAAAACTATTTAACACCTTGTTTTAATGAGGTAAGTTAATAAATTGTTTTACAGTTGTAGCAAATTCATTGTGAATATAATAAGAATAACCATTTTTAGGCTATCAAATCGATTCAAGAAGATGTTGGAGGTTCAAGCATATGGATTTCGGTAGACGAAACGATAGATTCAACAGGTCGGGCCATAGCTAATATTATTGTTGGAAAGCTTACAGTTACAGAAAGTGGCCGTCCTTGGATCCTAGCATCAAAAGTGCTACCACAAACAAATTCGATTACAGTTGCCAGATTTGTAAATGAATCTAGGTTAGTTAATTTATTTTTGTGGGTAAATTATTCTGTTATTCATGTTAATGTACATGTTACTGTGTTTCAGGACGACTTTGGCCTACAGGAATTCAATACATCTGGGTAAAGTTACTCGTTACCGATGGTGCAGCGTATATGGTGAAATGTGGGAAAGATTTAAAGTTATTTTACCCAAATTTAGTCCACCTGCTTAGCCCACGGTCTAAATTTGGTCAGTGAAAAAATTCGTGCAAAGTTTGAAAATGTTGATGAGCTAATTTCAAACATTAAAAAGGTTTTCTTGAAAGCTCCAACTAGGGTACAATATTACAAAGAATGTCTGCCGAATTTCCTAACCCCAGAACCAGTCTTAACTCGATGGGTAACTGGCTAAAAAGCAGCGACATTCCTAGCGGAAAATTTGATTTAATCAAAGAGGCAAGTTATTTTATTTATTGAAATGAATGATTTACTTTTTATATATTTTCTTATAGGTGGTGATGTCATTTGAGGATACATCGGTTTGTGTTAAAAGGAAACCTGCTGAAGATAAAAAGATTTAATGTATATAAAACACATTTTACTATCCTAATAGATGGGATTCTGCAATTAGAGGAACGTGGATTGCCTCTAACGTCTGCAATGGAAATTGTGGACAACATTGAAAGTAACTTGAAAGCAGCTGTTGGCAAACCAGGACAAAGACACTTAAGAAATTGAATAACATTTTAGAAAATCCAGATTATCAATTTATGGACAACATACGAAACATTAAAAGGGTAAGGATGAAGGATTAAAGGATTAAAAGGTGGGTTTGGGGGATAGTAAGGGTAAGGAATTAAAGTTGGGAAGGGGATGTAAGGAATTAAGGATGGGGAAGTGGGATGTAAGGATTAAGGTTAAGGATTGGGGGAAAGGATGGAAGGTAGAAGGATGGTGGATAGTGGATGGGGTAAGGATGGTAAGGGTGGTTGGGGAAAAAGGGGGAGGAATAAGGAATAAGAAAAAGAAGAAGGATGAAGGATTAAAGGATTAAAGGATGGAAGGTGGTAAAAAAGGATGAAGGGGTGGTAAAGGGATGTAGGGTTAAGGAAGAAGGGTAAGGAAAATTAAGGATTAAATAGAAGGATGGAAAGGGGGAAGAAGGATGGGATTAAGGAATTAAGGAAGGGGATGTAAGGAAAGAAGGGGGAGGTAAGGATGGGAAAGTAAGGGGGGGATGTAAGGATGTAAGGATAAGGTAAAGGATGTAAGGGGTAAGGATTGGATAGTAAGGATGGAAAAATTAAATTTTAAGGATAAAATAAAGGATATAAGGATGGGAAGGGGTTTAGAAGTAAAGGTTAAAGGGGGGAAGGGAAATGGGGGAAAAAGGATAGTAAGGGGGAAATAGTAAAAAGGGTTAAAGGAGGAAGTAAGGATTGGGGAAAAGGATATAAGGATGTAAGGAATTAAGTAAGAGTAAAGGGGGGAAGGATAGAAGGATTAAGGTTGGGGTGTAAAAGGGGGAAGTAAAAAGGGGTAAGGGTGGGATAAAGGGGTTTTAAGGATGGTAAGGGGGTATAAGAAGGTTAAGGATTAAGGTGGGGTAAGTAAAAAGGATGGTAAGGATGGAGGTAAAGGAAAAAGGTAAGGTAAAGGTTGTAAGGATGGAAGAAGGAAATATAAGGGAGGTAAGGTGGAAGGAAAAGGATAATAATATAAAGGGGTAGTAAGGGGGAATAAAGAAAAAGGGATAGTAAGGAAAGGGGTGGAAGGAAGTAAGGATGAAGGATAGTGGGGATAGTAAGGATGGTAAGGAAGTAAGGATGTAAGGATAGTGGAATAAAGTGGGGTGGATGTAAGGAATTAAGGATGGTAAAATAAGGTTTAAAAGAAGGGGTAATATGTAAGGTAAGGTTAAAGGATGGGAAAGGATAGTAAGGATGGTAAAAGGGGGGTGGTGGATGTAAGGATGTAAGGGGTAAGGGGGAAAGGGTGGAAAAGGGGGTTAAGGTGGTAAGGTTAAGGGGTGGGGTAAGGATTAAAAAGTAAGGATGGAAAGGAAAGTGGAAGTAAGGATGGGGATAGTAAGGATGTAAGGATAAGGATGGTAAGGATGTAAGGATAGTAGGGATGTGGATGGTAAGGATGAAGGAGGAAGGATGTAAGGATGAAGGGGGGGGATAGTGGATGTAAGGATGGGGAAAAAGGGTGTAAATTAAGGATGGATGGTAAAGGGGAATAAGGAGGTAAATATAAGGGAGGTAAGATGGTAAAATGGAACGACCGTAACGATGGTAATGATGGTAAGGATAGTAACGATGGTAACTGGGATGGTAACGATGGGCGACTTAATGATGGTAACGATGTAAAAATGGTAACGATGGTAAAGATGGTGCGGTGGTAATTGGTAACAAGGTAACGGAGTAACGACAGTAACGAAAGTAACAAAGTAACGATAAACGATGCAACGATAGCAACGGTGGTAACGATATAACGTTATTAGTGCGATTGTAAAGATGTAACGATGGTAACGGTGGTAACGGTTGTAACGATGGGAACGATGGTAACGACGTAACGATGGTAACGGTGGTAACGATAGGATGAAAAGTGAGGTAACGATGGTAACGATGGTAACGATGGCGGGATGTAATGATGGTAACGATGAAACGGTGGTAACGATGGTAACGGTGGTAACGATGGTAACGGTGGTAACGATTGGGATAGTAACGATGGTAACGATGGTAACTGGTAATGGTGGATAGTGGGATAACGATGTAACGATGGTGGCGATGCTAACGATGGTAACGATGGTAACGATGGTAAGGGTTGAAGGGTAACGGTAGTAACGATGGTAACATGGTAATTTGATGGTCGATGGTACGATATAACAATGTGTCATGGTTCGATGGTACGATGAACGATTGATAATGAACAGGTAGGTTTCGATGGTAGATGGTTTTAAAAAATTGATGGGGTGTAACGGTGAACGGTAGTAACGATGTAACGATTAACGAAGTAACATGGTAACAATGGTCGATGGTAACGATATCGATGTAACGATAGTAACATGGTAACCATGGTCCCGATGGTAACGATGGTAACGATGTGATTGGCTATGGTACCAATGGTAACGGTAAAGATGGTAACGATTGGATGGTAACGATGTAAGGATGGTAACGATGGTAACGACATCAAAAATGTAACAATAGCAACGATAGGAACGATGGTAACGATGTAACAATTAACGATGGTATCGATGGTAACAATTAACGATGACGATAAACGATGTAATGATTAACGATGGTAACGATTAAATTAATTTCGATGTAACGAAATAAGGCGATAATAACGATGGTAACGATGTAACGATGGTAACGATGGTAAACGGGGTAACGATGGTAACGATAGTATCGATGGTACCGATGTACCGATAGTAACGATAGTAACGATAGTAACGATGTAACGACAGTAAGATAAAGGATGTAAGGATTAAGGGGTTTGGATGTGGATGGTAGGGTAAAGGTGCAAGGATGGTAAGGGTTTTAAAATTAGCGGTACTAAGGATGGTAAGGATGTAAGGATAGTAAGGATAGTAAGGATAGTGAGGATGTAGGGATAATAAGGATAGTAAGGAGTAAGGGTAGTAAGGATAGTAAGGAAAGTAAGGATGTAAGGATTAAGGATAGTAAGGATAGTAAGAATAGTAAGGACAGTAAGGGTAGTAAGGATAGTAAGGAAATGGGATGGTATGGATAGTAAGGATGGTAAGGATAGTAAGGATAGTAAGGATAGTAAGGATGTAAGGATAGTAAGGATGTAAGGATAGTAAGGATGTAAGGATGGTGGTATGGCAGGATGGTAAGGATGGTAAGGATGGTGGATGGTAAGGATGGGGGATGGTGGATGGTAAGGATGGTCACGATGGTAAGGATGGTAAGGATGGTAAGGACGTTTGAGACAGTAGGGATGGTAAGGATGGTAAGAATGTTAAGGAGTTATGGATGATAGGAATAGTAGGGATGGTAGGGATGGTAAGTATGTTCAGGATGGTAAGGATGGTAACGATGGTAGGTGTGGTAGGGATGGTGGATGGTAAGAATGGTAGTATGGTAACGATGGTAAGGAAGGTAAGGATGGTCATGGGAATGATATGAACGATAGGAACGATAGGAACGATAGGAACGATTGGAACGATAGGAACGATAAACGGTAGGAACGATAGGAACGATAGAAACGATAGGAACGATAGGAACGATGGGAACGATGGAACGATAACGATAGGAACGATAGGACGATAGGAACGATGGAACGATGGTAACGATAGTGATGATGGTACACTATCGACGATGTTAGGATGGTAGGTATGGTAAGGATGGTAAGGATAGGGATGGTAAGCATAGTAAGGATGTAAGGATAGTAAGGATGTAAGGATGTAAGGATAGTGGATGTAAGGATAGTAAGGATAGTAAGGATGTGGATTGGGGATGTAAGATAGTAGGATGTAAGGATAGTAAGGATAGTAAGGATGTAAGGATAAAAGGGATAGTAAGGTTAGTAATGATAGTAAGAATAGTAAGGACAGTGGATAGTGGGATAGTAAGGATAGTAAGGATAGTAAGGATAGTAAGGATAGTAAGGATAGTAACGATAGAAAGGATAGTAAGGATAGTAAGGATGTAGGGATAGTAAGGATAGTAAGGATATTAGGGATGTGGATTAAGGATAGTAAGGATAGTAAGAATAGTAAGGATAGTAAGGATGTAAGGACAGTAAGGATAATAAAGATAGTTATGATAGTAAGGATAGTAAGGATAGGGATAATAAGCATAGGAAGGATAGTAAGGATGTAATAGTAAGGATGTAAGGAAAGTAAGGATAGTAAGGATAGTAAGGAAAGTAAGGATAGTAAGGATAGTAAGGATAGTAGGATAGTAAGGATGGTGGGTATGGGGATGGTAAGGATGGTGGGATGGTCACGATGGTAAGGATGGTAGGGATGGTAAGGACGTTTGGGACGGTAGGGATGGTAAGGATTGAAGAATGTTAAGGATGTTATGGATGATAGGAATGGTAGGGATGGTAAGGATGGTAAGTATGTTCAGGATGGTAAGGATGGTAAGGATGGTGGTGTGGTAGGGATGGTAAGGATGGTAAGAATGGTAAGAATGGTAAGATGGTAACGATGGTCGAAGGTAAAGGGTAAGATGTAACGGTTGAACGATGGAACGATGAAACAAGGAACGATGGAACGATGGAACGATGGAACGATAGGAACGATAGGAACGATGGAACGATGTAACGATGGTGGTGATGTACCTATCGACGATGTTAGGATGGTAGGTATGGTAAGGATAGTAAGGATGTAAGGATAGAAGGGATAGTAAGGATAGTAAGGATAGTAAAGATAGTAAGGGTGTGTATGGTAAGAATAGTAAGGATGGTAAGGATGGTACGATGGTAGGGAGGTAAGGATGGTAAGGATAGTAAGGATGTAAGGATAGTGGATGTGGATGGTAAGGATAGTAAGGATGTAAGGATGGGATGGTAAGGATGTAAGGATAGTAAGGATAGTAAGGATAGTAAGGATAGTAAGGATGGTGGATGGTAAGGATGTAAGGATGTAAGGATGGTGGATGTAAGGATGGTGATGTTTAAGGATGTGGTGTGATTATAGTAAGGATAGTAAGGATGGTAAGGATAGTAAGGATGTAAGGATAATAAGGATGGTAAGTATAGTAAGGATAGTAAGGATAGTAAGGATGTAAGGATGTAAGGATAGTAAGGATAGTAAGGATGTAAGGATGGTAAGGATAGTAAGGATGAAGGATGGTAACGATAGAAAAGGATAGTAAGGATAGTAAGGATGTAAGGATGGTAATGTAGAATAGTAAGGATGTAAGGATGTAAGGATAGTAAGGATAGTAAGGATGTAAGTATGTAAGGATAGTAAGGATGTGAGGATGTAAGGATAGAAAGGGTAGTAAGGATAAAAGGATAGTAAGGTTAGTCAGGATAGTAAGAATAGTAAGGATAGTAAGGATAGTAAGGATGTAAGGATAGTAAGGATGTAAGGATAGTAAATAGTAAGGATGTAAGGATAGTAAGGATAGTAAGGATAGTGGATAAAAGGATAGTAAGGTTAGTAAGGATAGTAAGAATAGTAAGGATAGTGGGATAGTAAGGATGGTAAATATAAGGATAGTAAGGATAGTAAGTGTAAAGGGTAGTAAGGATAGTAGGGATAGAAAGGATAGTAAGGATAGTCAGGATAGTAGCGATGGTAAGGATAGTAAGGATAGTAAGGATGGGATAGTAAGGATGTAAGGATAGTAAGGATAGTAAGGATGGTAGGGATAATAAGTATAGTAAGGGTGTAAGGTGAAATAAGGAAAGTAAGGATGGTTAGGATGGTAAGGATGTAGGGATGTAAGGATAGGTGTAAGGATGGTAAGGATAGTAAGGATAGTAAGGTTATTAAGGATGGTAAGTGTTGGGGTATAGTAAGGGGTAGGATAGTAAGGATGGTAAGGGTAGTAAGGATGTAAGGATAGTGGATGTAAGGATGGTAAGGATAGTAAGGATGGTAAGGATAGTGGATTAAGGATAGTAAGGATGGTAAGGATGGTAACGATAGAAAGGATGTAAGGATGGTAAGGGTGAAAGGATGTAAGGGTGGTATGGATGTAAGGATAATGGGATAAAAGGATAGTGGACAGTAAGAATGAAGAACAGTAAAGATGGTAAGGATAGTAAGGATGGTGATGGAAAGGATAGTAAGGGTGGTAGGGATAGTAAGGATAGTAAAGATATTAGGGATAGTAGCGATAGTAAGGATGTAAGTGTAGTAAGGATAGTAAGGATAGTATGGATGGTAAGGATAGTAAGGATAGTGGATAGTAAGGATGGTAAGGATGTAAGGATAGTAAGGATAGTAAGGATGTAAGGATAGTAAGGATGTAAGGATATTAAGGATGTAAGGATACTAAGGATGAAAATAGTAAGGATAGTAAGGATGTAAGGATAGTAAGGATGTGGGGTAGTAATGGTAAAGGATAGTAAGGAAAGTAAGATAGTAAGGATAGTAAGGATGGTAAGAATAGTAAGGATGGTAACGGTGGTAAGGATAGTAAGGATAGTAAGGATTAAGGATGGTAATGATGGTAAGGATAATAAGGTTGCAAGATAGTAAGGATAGTAAGGATGTAGGGTTAATAAGGATAGTAAGGATAGTAAGGATAGTAAGGACAGTAAGGATGGTAAGGATAGTAAGGATAATGGGATAGTAAGGGTTGGTAAGGGTGGTAAGTGGAAGTAAGAATGGGTTAGTAAGGATAGTAAGGATGTAGCCATAGTAAGGATAGTAAGGATAGTAAGGATAGTAAGGATAGTAAGGATAGTACGGATGGTAAGGATAGTAAGGATAAAGGATAGTAAGGACAGTAAGGATAATAAGGATAGTAAGGGTAGTAAGGGTAGTAAGGATGTAAGGGTAGTAAGGATGTAAGGATGGTAAGGATGGTAAGGATGGTAAGGATAGTAAGGATAGTAAGGATAGTAAGGATGTAAGGATGGTGGGTATGGCAAGGATGGTAAGGATGGTAAGGATGGTAAGGATGGTAAGGATGGTAAGGATGGTAAGGATGGTGGGATGGTCACGATGGTAAGGATGGTAAGGATGGTAAGGACGTTTGAGACGGTGGGATGGTAAGGATGGTAAGAATGTTAAGGAAGTTATGGATGATGGAATAGTAGGGATGGTAGGGATGGGAAGGATGTTCAGGATGGTAAGGATGGTAAGGATGGTAGGTGTGGTAGGGATGGTAAGGATGGTAAGAATGGTAAGTATGGTAACGATGGTAAGGAAGGTAAGGATGGTAACGATAGGAATGATATGAACGATGGAACGGGAACGATGGAACGATTGGAACGATGGAACGATGGGAACGGTAGGAACGATAAACGATGAAACGATGGAACGATAGGAACGATAGGAACGATGGGAACGATGGAACGATGGAACGATAGGCGATGGAACGATGGGGATGGTAACGATGGTGATGGTACCTATCGACGATGTTAGGATGGTGGGTATGGTAAGGATAGTAAGGATAGTGGGGATAGTAAGCATAGTAAGGATGTAAGGATATGGATAGTAAGGATGGGATGTAAGGATGTAAGGATGAAGGATAGTAAGGATAGTAAGGATAGTAAGGATAGTAAGTATAGTAAGGATGGGATGGTAAGGATAGTAAGGATAGTAAGGATAGTAAGGATAAAAGGGATAGTAAGGTTAGTAATGATGGTAAGAAATGGACAGTAAGGATGGTAAGGATAGTAAGGATAGTAAGGATAGTAAGGATATAAGGATAGTAAGGATAGTGGATAGTAACGATAGAAAGGATAGTAAGGATAGTAAGGATAGTAGGGATAGTAAGGATAGTAAGGATATTAGGGATGTGGATAGTAAGGATAGTAAGGATAGTAAGAATAGTAGGATGTAAGGATAGTAAGGACAGTAAGGATAATAAAGATAGTTATGATAAAGGATAGTAAGGATAGGGATAATAAGCATGGGAAGGATAGTAAGGATAGTAAGGGTAAGGATAGTAAGGAAGTAAGGATAGTAAGGATGAAGGAAAGTAAGGATAGTAAGGATAAAGGATAGTAAGGATAGTAAGGATAGTAAGGATGGTGGGTATGGCAAGGATGGTAAGGATGGTAAGGATGGTCACGATGGTAAGGATGGTAGGGATGGTAAGGACGTTTGGGACGGTAGGGATGGTAAGGATTGTAAGAATGTTAAGGATGTTATGGATGATGGAATGGTAGGGATGGTAAGGATGGTAAGTATGTTCAGGATGGTAGGAGGTAAGGATGGTAGGTGTGGTAGGGATGGTGGGGATGGTAAGAATGGTAAAATGGTAAGATGGTAACGATGGTAACGAAGGTGGGATTGTAACGATGGTAACGATGAACGATGGGAACGATAGAAACGATGGAACGATGGAACGATGGAACGATGGAACGATAGGAACGATGGGAACGATGGAACGATGGTAACGATGTGGTGATGGTACACTATCGACTATGTTGGTGGGGGATGGTAGTAAGGATAGGGATGAAGGGATGTAAGGATAGTAAGGATGTAAGATGTAAGGGGTAATAGGTAGAAAGTAAGGATAGTAAGGATGGTACAGATGGTAGGGAGGTAAGGATAGTAAGGATGTAAGGATGGTAAGGATAGTAAGGATAGTAAGGATGGTAAGGATGTAAGGATAGTGGATAGTAAGGATAGTAAGGATAGTAAGGATAGTAAGGATGTAAGGATGTAAGGATAGTAAGGATTAAGGATAGTAAGGATGTAAGGATAGTAAGGATAGTAAGGATGTAAGGATAGTGATGATTTAAGGATGGTATGGGTTATAGTAAGGATGGTAAGGATAGTAAGGATGTGGATAATAAGGATGGTAAGTATAGTAAGGATGTAAGGATAGTAAGGATGGTGGATGGTAAGGATGGTAAGGATAGTAAGGATGTAAGGATGTAAGGATGTAAGGATAGTAACGATGGAAAGGATGTAAGGATAGTAAGGATGGTGGATGGTAAAATTGGTAAGGGTGGGGATGGTGGATTAAGGATGTAAGGATAGTAAGGATAGTAAGTATAGTAAGGATAGTAAGGATGGTAGGGATGTAAGGATAGAAAGGATGAAGGATAAAAGGATAGTAAGGTTAGTAAGGATAGTAAGAATAGTAAGGATAGTGGATAGTAAGGATAGTAAGGATAGTAAGGATAGTAAGGATAGTAAGATAGTAAGGATAGTAAGGATAGTAAGGATAGTAAGGATAGTAGGGATAAAAGGATAGTAAGGTTAGTAAGGATGTAAGGATAGTAAGGATAGTAAGTATAGTAAGGATTAAGGATAGTAAGTGTAGTAAGGTGGTAAGGATAGTGGGATGAAAGGATGGTAAGGATGTCAGGATGGTGGATGTAAGGATAGTAAGGATGTAAGGATGGTAAGGATGTAAGGATGGTAAGGATGGTAAGGATGGTGGATGGTAAGGATAGTAGGGATAATAAGTATGTAAGGGGTAGTAAGGGTGGTAAGTAAGGAAAGTAAGGATGTTAGGATGTAAGGATGGTAGGGATGTAAGGATGGTATGCATGTAAGGATAGTAGGATAGTAAGGATGGTAAGGTTATTAAGGATAGTAAGTGTGGTAAGTAAGTAAGGAAAGTAAGGATGAAGGATAGTGGGTAGTAAGGATGTAAGGATAGTAAGGATGTAAGGATGGTAAGGATAGTAAGGATAAAGGATGTAAGGATGGTAAGGATGGTAAGGATAGTAAGGATGTGGATGGTAACGATGAAAGGATGGTAAGGATTAAGGGTGGTAAGGATAGTAAAGGGTAGTATGGATGTAAGGATAATAAGGATGGTAAGGATGGTAAGGACAGTAAGAATAGTAAGAAAGTAAAGATGGTAAGGATGTAAGGATGTAACGATAGAAAGGATGGTAAGGGTAGTAGGGATAGTAAGGATAGTAAAGATATTGGGGATAGTAGCGATGGGAAGGATAGTAAGTTAGTAAGGATAGTAAGGATGGTATGGATGTAAGGATAGTAAGGATAGTAAGGATAGTAAGGATAGTAAGGATAGTAAGGATAGTAAGGATAGTAAGGATAGTAAGGATAGTAAGGATAGTAAGGATTTAAGGATGGTAAGGATACTAAGGATAGTAAGAATAGTAAGGATAGTAAGGATAGTAAGGATAGTAAGGATGGTAAGGGTAGTAATGGTAGTAAGGATAGTAAGGAAGTAAAAGATAGTAAGGATAGTAAGGATGGTAAGAATAGTAAGGATGGTAACGGTAGTAAGGATAGTAAGGATAGTAAGGATGTAAGGATTAATGATGTTTAAAAGGATAGTAAGGATGTAAGGATAGTAAGGACAGTAAGGATGTAAGGATAGTAAGGATAATAAGGATAGTAAATTGGTAAGGGTAGTAAGGGAAAGTAAGAATGAAGGTTAGTAAGGATAGTAAGGATAGTAGCCATAAAGGATAGTAAGGATAAAGGATAGTAAGGATAGTAAGGATGGTACGGATTAAGGATAGTAAGGATAGTAAGGATAGTAAGGACGAAGGATAATAAGGATAGTAAGGGTGGTAAGGGTTAAGGATAGTGGGGTAGTAAGGATAGTAAGGATAGTAAGGATAAAGGATAGTAAGGATAGTAAGGATAGTAAGGATAGTAAGGATAGTAAGGATAGTAAGGATGGTAGGTATGGCAAGGATGGTAAGGATGGTAAGGATGGTAAGGATGGTAAGGATGGTATGGATGGTAAGGATGGTAAGGATGGTCACGATGGTAAGGATGGTAAGGATGGTAAGGACGTTTGGGACGGTAGGGATGGTAAGGTTGGTAAGAATGTTAAGGATGTTATGGATGATAGGAATGGCAGGGATGGAAAGGATGGTAAGGATGTTCAGGATGGTAAGGATGGTAAGGATGGTAGGTGTGGTAGGGATGGTAAGGATGGTAAGAATGGTAAGTATGGTAACGATGGAAAGGGTAAGGATGGTAACGATGGCAACAATATGAAGATGGGAACAATGGAACGATTGGAACGATAACGATGGAACGGTAGGAACGATGGGAACGATAGAAACGATGGGAACGATGGGAACGATAAACGATAAACGATGGGAACGATGGGACCGATGGAACGATGGGAACGATAGGAACGATGGAACGATGGTAACGATGGTGGTGATGGTACACAATCGACGATGTTAGGATGGTGGGTATGGTAAGGATAGTAAGGTAGTAAGGATGGTAAGGATGTAAGATAGTAAGGATAGTAAGGATGGTAAGGATAGTAAGGATGGTACAGATAGTAGGGAGGTAAGGATGGGAAGGATGGTAAGGATAGTAAGGATGTGGGATGGTGGATGTAAGGATGTAAGGATGTAAGGATGGTAAGGATGTGGATAGTAAGGATGGTAAGGATAGTAAGGATGTGGATTAAGGGTGGGATGGTAAGGATGGTAAGGATGTAAGGATGTAAGATGTAAGGATAGTGGATAGTGGATAGTAAGGATGTAAGGATAAAAGGATAGTAAGGTTAGTAAGGATAGTAAGAATAGTAAGGATAGTAAGGATAGTAAGGATGGTAAGGATGTAAGGATGTAAGGATAGTGGATAGTAAGGATGTAAGGATAGCAACGATGAAATGATGTAAGGATAGTAAGAATAGTAAGGGATAGTAAGCGAGTAAGGTAGTAAGGATGGTAGGGATGGTAAGGATTAAGGATAGTAATGTAGTGGCGATAGTAAGGATAGTAAGGATAAAGGATAAGGATGTAAGGATGTAAGGATGGTAAGGATGGTAAGATGGTAAGGATAGTAAGGATGTAAGGATGGTAAGTAAGTAAGGATAGTAAGGATAATAGATAGTAAGGGTAAAGTAAGGTAGGTAAGTAAGGATGAAGTAAGGATGGTTAGGATGTAAGGATGTAAGGATGGTAAGGATAGTAGGGATAGTAAGGATATGTAAGGATAGTAAGTGTGGTAAGTATGGTACGGATGGTAAGGATGGTAAGGATAGTAAGGATGTAAGGATGTAAGGATAGTAAGGATAGTAAGGATGGTAAGGATAGTAAGGAATGTGGATAGTAAGGATGATAAGGATGGTAAGGATGTAAGGATAGTAAGGATGTAAGGATAGTAAGGATAGTAAGGATAGTAAGGGATAGTAAGAGATAGTAAGGATGGTAAGGATAGTAGGGATGGTATAGGATGTAAGGATAGTAAAGGATGAGTAAGGTATGGTAAGAGATAGTATATATAGGGGTAGTAGGATGGTAGGATAATAAGGATAGTAGGATAGTAAGGAATGTAAGAACAGTAAAAAGATTAGATAAGGATAGTAAGGATGGTAACGATGAAAGGATAGTAAGGATGAAGTTAAGGATGTAGGGATAGTAAGGATAGTAAGGATGTAGGTGGTAGGTAAGGCGATATGGTAAGGAAGTAAGGATAGTAAGGATAGTAAGGATAGTAAGGATAGTAAGGATAGTAAGGATAATAAGGATAGTAAGGATAGTAAGGATGGCAAGGATAGTAAGGTGTAAGGATGGAAGGATAGTAAGGATGGTAAGGAATGTAGGGATGGTAAGGATGGTAAGGATAGTAGGATAGTAAGGATAGTAAGGATGGTAAGGATGAAGGATGGTAATGTGGATGGTAAAGGTATGTTAAGGATAGTAAGGATAGGTAAGGAATAGTAGGTGAGTAAGTAGATGGTAAGGATAAGTAAGATAGTAAGGATAGTAAGGACAGTAATGAAGGATAGGTAACGGTAGTAGGATAGTAAGGATAGTAAGGATAGTAAGGATAGTAAGGATGGTAAGGGATAGTAAGGATAGTAGTAAGGATGGTAAGGATAGTAAGGAAGTAAGAGGATAATAAAGGATAGTATACGATAGGTAAGGAAGTAAGGATAGTAAGGATGGATAAGCATAGGAAGGATAGTAAGGATGGTAAAAGGTAGTAAGAGATAGTAAGGATAGTAAGAGGATAGATGGATAGGAGTAATGGTGAGGATAGTGGATAAGGGATGGTAGTAAGGATAGTAAGGATGTAAGGATAGTAAGGATAGTAAGGGGATGGTAAGGATAGTAAGGATAGTAAGGATAGTAAGGATGGTAGTATGAGCAAGGATGGTAAGGATGGTAAGGATGGTAAGGATGGTAAGGATGGTAAGGATGGTAAGGATGGTGGGATGGTAAGGACGTTTAGGGATAGTGGGGATGGTAAGGATTAGTAAGAATGTTAAGGATGGTTATGGATGAGTAAGGAATGGTAGGGATAGTAAGGATGGTAAGATATAGTTCAGGATGGTAAGGATGGTAGTAGGATGGTAAGGATGTAGGTAGGAGATGGTAAGAATGAGTAACGAATGGTAACGAATGGTGGAAGATAGGTAACGAGTAACGATGGTGAAGCAGTAGGAGTAAGGATGGTAACGATGGTAACGATATGAACGATGAACGATAGGAACGATAGTGAAGTACGATAGAAACGATAGTAACGATGGTAACGATAGGAACGATAGGAACGATAGGTAACGATAGTGAACGATGGGTAACGATGGTAACGATGGTAACGATGGTAACGATAGTGCGATTGTAGATGGTAACGTATCGACGGATGTTAGGATGGTAAGTAAGGTAGTAACGATGAGTAAGGATGGTAGAGGATAGTAAGGAGTGAACGATGATGGGATGGTAAGGATAGTAAGGATGAGTAGATGGTAACGGTGTGATAGTAAGGATGGTAAGGATGGTACACGATGGTAGGGAGGTAACGATGGGTAAGGATAGTAAGGATGGTAAGGATACTGAAGGATAGTAACGGATGGTAAGGATAGTAAGGATAGTAAGGATAGTAAGGATGGTAAGCGATGGTAAGGATGAGTAAGGATAGTAAGGATAGTAAGGATGGTGATGATGCTAAGGATGGTAGGTGTGAGAGTTATAGTAAGGATGGTAAGGATGGTAAGGATAGTAAGTATAGTAAGGATAGGTAAGGATAGTAAACGGTAGTACGATAAGGATAGTAAGGATAGTAAATGGTAACATGGTAAGGATGGTAAGGATAGTAACGAATAGTAAGGATAGTAAGGATAGTAAAGGATAATGTAAGGATGGTAAGGATGGTAACGTATAGTAAGGATAGTAACGATGGATAGGTAAGTAACGAGGTAAGGATGAGTTAGGATAGTAGGATAGTAAGGATAGTAAGGATGGTAAGGATAGTAAGGACATAAATGGTAACAGGATAGTAGGAACGATAGTAACGGATAGTAAATAGTAACGATGGTAAGGATAGTAAGTAACGATAGTAAGGATAGTAAGGATAGTACGATGGTAACGATAACGGATAGTAAGGATAGTAAGGATAGTAAGAGTAACGATGGTAAGGATTAAGGATGGTAAGATAGTAACGATGTAAACGATAGTAGATAGTAAGGATAACGATAGTAACGATGGATAGTAAGGATAGTTAGGATGGTAAGGATAGTAACGGATAGTAGATAGGATAGTAAGGATAGTAAGGATAGTAAGGATAGTAAGGGTAGGTAAGGTATAGTAAGGGATGGTATGGATGGTAAGGATAATAAGGATAGTAAGGATGGATAAGGGTACAGTAAGGATAGTAAGGATAGTAAGGATAGTAAGGATAGTAAGGATAGAAAGGATAGTAAGGATAAGTAAGGATAGTAAGGGATAGTAAGGGTAGTAAGGATATTAAGGATAGTAAGCGATAGTAAGGATAGTAAGGATAGTAAGGATAGTAAGGATAGTAAGGAAGTGGGTAGTAAGGATAGTAAGGAATAGTAAGGATAGTAAGGATAGTAAGGATGGTAAGGATAGTAAGGATAGTAAGGATAGTAAGGATAGTAAGGATAGTAAGGATAGTAAGGATAGTAAGGATAGTAAGGATGAGTAAGGATGGTAAGGATGGTGGATGGTAAGGATGGTAAGGATGGTAAGGATGGTAAGGATGGTAAGGATGGTAGATGGTAAGGATGGTAAGGGATGGTAAGGACGTTTGAGACTAGGGATGGTAAGGATGGTAAGATATGTTAAGGATGTTATGGATGAGTAGGAATAGTAAGGGATGGTAACGGATGGTAAGGTATAGTTCAGGATGGTAAGGATGGTAAGGATGGGTGTAGGGATGGTAGGATGTAAGGATGGTAAGGTATGGTAAGGATGGTAAGGAAGGTAAGGATGGTAACGAGGAATGATATGAAGGATAGGAACGATGACACGTATAGGATACGATTGGAAGATAGGTTACGATAGGAACGGATAGGAAGGATAGGAAGGATAATACGATAGAACGATAGGAACGATGGTGAGATAGGATACGATAGGAACGATAGGAACGATAGAGCGATAGGTAAGGATAGGAACGATAGTAAGGATAGGAATGATAGTAACTATCGACGATGTTAGGTATGGTAGGTATGGTAAGGATAGTAAGGATGTAAGGATGGTAAGCATAGTAAGGATAGTAAGGATGAAGTAAGGATGAGTAAGGATAGTAAGGATAGTAAGGATAGTAAGGATAGTAAGGATGAGTAAGGATAGTAAGGATAGTAAGGATAGTAAGGATAGTAAGCGATAGTAAGGATAGTAAGGATAGTAAGGGATAAAGGGATAGTAAGGATGGTAATGATAGTAAGAATAGTAAGGACAGTAAGGATGTAGGGATAGTAAGGATGAGTAAGGATAGTAAGGATGAGTAAGGATAAAGGATAGTAAGATAGAAAGGATGGTAAGGATAGTAAGGATAGTAAGGATAGTAAGGATAAAGGATAGTAGGGTAGTAGGATGTAAGGATGTAAGGATAGTAAGAATAGTAAGGATAGTAAGGATAGTAAGGATAGTAAGGATAATAAAGATAGTATGATAGTAAGGATAGTAAGGATGTAAGGATAATAAGTAGAAGGATAGTAAGGATGGTAAAGAAGGATGGTAAGGAAAGAGGATAGTAAGGATAGTAAGGAATAGTAAGGATAGTAAGGATAGTAAGGATAGTAAGGATAGTAAGGATGGTAGGTATGGAAGGATGGTAAGGATGGTAAGGATGGTAGGATGGTAAGGATGGTAGGGATGTAAGGAGTTGGAGTAGGGATGGTAAGGATGTAAGATGTAAGGATGTTAGGATATAGGATGGTAGGATGTAAGGATGGTAAGGATAGTTAAGGATGGTAAGGATGGTAAGGGTGGTAGTGGGTAGGGATGGTAAGGATGTAAGAGATGGTAAGAATGGTAAGTATGGTAACGATGGTAAGAAGGTAATGTAACGATAGTAAGGAGAAGATAGAAGGATAGTAAGGATAGGAACGATGGAAATGGAATGAGTAAACGATAGATAGGAGATAGTAAGTGGATGAGTACATCGGATGTTAGGGATGGTAGGATGGTAAGGATAGTAAGGATGTAAGGTAGAAGGGATAGTAAGGATAGTAAGGATGTAAGATAGTAAGGATAGTGTAAGGAATGAGTAAGGATGAGAAGGATAGTACGATGAGGATGAGTAAGGATAGTAAGGATAGAAGGATAGTAAGGATAGTAAGGATAGTAAGGGATGGTAAGGATAGTAGGGATAGTAAGGATAGTAAGGATGAAGAGTAAGGATAGTAAGGATAGTAAGGATAGTAAGGATAGTAAGGATAGTAAGGATGGTAAGGATGGTAAGGATGTAAGGATAGTAAGGATGGTAAGGTGTGATACTTAAGGATGAAGTAAAAATGGATTAATGTAAGGATAGTAAGGATGGTAAGGATAGTAAGGATAGGAAGGATAGTAATGGATGTAAGATAGTAAGGATAGTAAGGATAGTAAGGGATAGTAAGGATAGTAAGGATAGTAAGGATAGTAAGGATAGTAAGGATGGTAAGGATGGTAAGGATAGTAAGGATGGTAAGGATAGAAAGGATAGTAAGGATAGTAAGGATAGTAAGGATAGTGAAAGGGATAGTAAGGATAGTAAGATAGTAAGGATGTAAGGATGGTAAGGATAGTAAGATAGTAAGGATAGTAAGGATAGTAGGATGGTAAGGATAGTAAGGGATAGGTAAAAGGATAGTAAGGATAGTAGGATAGTAAGATAGTAAGGATAGTAAGGATAGTAAGGATGGTGAGGATAGTAAGGATAGTAAGGATGTAAGTATAGTAAGGATAGTAAGGATGTAAGGATGGTAAGGATAGGTAAGGATGGTAAGGTATAGTAAGGATAGTAAGGAATAAAGGATAGTAAGGTAGTAAGGATGGTAAGATAGTAAGGATAGTAAGGATGGTAAGAGGTAGTAAGGATAGTAAGGGATAATAAGGATAGTAAGGATAGTAGGGTAGTAAGCGATAGTAAGAAGAAGGATAGTAAGGATAGTAAGGATAGTAAGGATAGTAAGGATAGTAAGGATAGTAAGGATAGTAGGGATAATAAGGATAGTAAGGGTAGTAAGGGGATAGTAAGGAAATAAGGATAGTAGGATAGTAAGGATAGTAGGGATAGTAAGGATAGTAAGGATAGTAAGGATAGTAAGGATAGTAAGGATAAGGTATAAGGATAGTAAGGTGGTATGTAAGGAATAGGTAGTAAGGATGTAAGGGTAAGGATAGTAAGGATAGTAAGGATAGTAAGGATAGTAAGGATGGTTAGGATAGTAAGGATAAGGTGAAGGATGGTAAGGATGGTAAGGATAGTAAGTGAAGTAGTAAGGATGGTAAGGGTGGAAGGATAGGTAAGGGTGGTATGGATGGTAAGGATAATAAGGATGGTAAGGATGGTAAGGACAGTAAGAATAGTAAGGAACATGGTAAGGATAGTAAGGATAGTAAGGATGTAAGGATAGTAAGGATAGTAAGGATAGTAGGGATAGTAAGGATGGTAAGATATTAGGGATAGTAGCGATGGTAAGGATGAGTAAGGATAGTAAGGATGGTAAGGATAGTAAGGATGGTAAGGATGGTAAGGATGTAAGGATAGTGGGATAGTAAGGATAGTAAGGATGGTAAGATAGTAAGGATAGTAAGGATGTAAGGATAGTAAGGATAAGGATGGTGGATACGTAAGGATAGTAAGAATAGTAAGGATAGTAAGGATAGTAAGGATAGTAAGGATAGTAAGGGTAGTAATGGTAGTAAGGATAGTAAGGAAAGTAAGATAGTAAGGATAGTAAGGATGGTAAGAATAGTAAGGATGGTAACGGTGGTAAGGATAGTAAGGATAGTAAGGATAGTAAGGATAGTAATGATGGTAAGGATAATAAGGATTGCAAGAATAGTAAGGATAGTAAGGATTAAGGTGATAATAAGGATAGTAAGGATAGTAAGGATAGTAAGGACAGTAAGGATGGTAAGGATAGTAAGGATAATAAGGATAGTAAGGAATTGGTAGGGGTGGTAAGTAAGGAAGTAAGAATGTAAGGTTAGTAAGGATAGTAAGGATGGTAGCCATAGTAAGGATAGTAAGGATAGTAAGGATAGTAAGGATAGTACGGATAGTAAGGATAGTAAGGATAGTAAGGATAGTAAGGACAGTAAGGATAATAAGGATAGTAAGGGTAGTAAGGGTAGTAAGGATAGTAAGGGTAGTAAGGATAGTAAGGATAGTAAGGATAGTAAGGATAGTAAGGATAGTAAGGATAGTAAGGATAGTAAGGATAGTAAGGATGGTAGGTATGGCAAGGATGGTAAGGATGGTAAGGATGGTAAGGATGGTAAGGATGGTAAGGATGGTAAGGATGGTAAGGATGGTCACGATGGTAAGGATGGTAAGGATGGTAAGGACGTTTGAGACGGTAGGGATGGTAAGGATGGTAAGAATGTTAAGGAAGTTATGGATGATAGGAATAGTAGGGATGGTAGGGATGGTAAGTATGTTCAGGATGGTAAGGATGGTAAGGATGGTAGGTGTGGTAGGGATGGTAAGGATGGTAAGAATGGTAAGTATGGTAACGATGGTAACGAAGGTAAGGATGGTAACGATAGCAACGATATGAACGATGGGAACGATAGGAACGATGGGAACGATTGGAACGATAGGAACGATGGGAACGGTAGGAACGATGGGAACGATGAAACGATGGAACGATAGGAACGATAGGAACGATAGGAACGATGGGAACGATGGAACGATAGCGATGGGAACGATAACGATGGTAACGATGGTGATGATGGTACACTATCGACGATGTTAGGATGGTGGGTATGGTAAGGATAGTAAGGATAGTAAGGATAGTAAGCATAGTAAGGATAGTAAGGATAGTAAGGATAGTAAGGATGGTGGGATGGTAAGGATGGTAAGGATGGTAAGGATAGTGGATAGTAAGGATAGTAGGATAGTAAAGTATAGTAAGGATGGTGGATTAAGGATAGTAAGGATAGTAAGGATAGTAAGGATAAAAGGGATAGTAAGGTTAGTAATGATAGTAAGAATAGTAAGGACAGTAAGGATAGTAAGGATAGTAAGGATAGTAAGGATAGTAAGGATAGTAAGGATAGTAAGGATAGTAAGGATAGTAACGATAGAAAGGATAGTAAGGATAGTAAGGATAGTAGGGATAGTAAGGATAGTAAGGATATTAGGGATAGTAGCGATAGTAAGGATAGTAAGGATAGTAAGAATAGTAAGGATAGTAAGGATAGTAAGGACAGTAAGGATAATAAAGATAGTTATGATAGTAAGGATAGTAAGGATAGCAAGGATAATAAGCATAGGAAGGATAGTAAGGATAGTAAGGTAGTAAGGATAGTAAGGAAGTAGGGATAGTAAGGATGTAAGGGAAAGTAAGGATAGTAAGGATAGTAAGGATAGTAAGGATAGTAAGGATGGTAGGTATGGCAAGGATGGTAAGGATGGTAAGGATGGTCACGATGGTAAGGATGGTAGGGATGGTAAGGACGTTTGGGACGGTAGGGATGGTAAGGATTGTAAGAATGTTAAGGATGTTATGGATGATAGGAATGGTAGGGATGGTAAGGATGGTAAGTATGTTCAGGATGGTAAGGATGGTAAGGATGGTAGGTGTGGTAGGGATGGTAAGGATGGTAAGAATGGTAAGAATGGTAAGTATGGTAACGATGGTAACGAAGGTAAGGATTGTAACGATAGTAACGATATGAACGATAGGAACGATAGAAACGATAGGAACGATGGAACGATGGAACGATGGAACGATAGGAACGATAAACGATGGGAACGATGGTAACGATGGTGGTGATAGTACACTATCGACTATGTTAGGATGGTAGGTATGGTAAGGATAGTAAGGATAGTAAGGATGAAGGGATAGTAAGGATAGTAAGGATAGTAAGATAGTAAGGGTGTAAGTATAGGTAAGAATAGTAAGGATAGTAAGGATGGTACAGATGGTAGGGAGGTAAGGATAGTAAGGATAGTAAGGATGGTAAGGATAGTAAGGATAGTAAGGATGGTAAGGATGGTAAGGATAGTAAGGATAGTAAGGATAGTAAGGATAGTAAGGATGGTAAGGATAGTAAGGATAGTAAGGATAGTGGGATGGTAAGGATAGTAAGGATAGTAAGGATAGTAAGGATAAGGATAAAGGATAGTGATGATGTTAAGGATGGTAGGTGTGGCAATTATAGTAAGGATGGTAAGGATAGTAAGGATAGTAAGGATAATAAGGATGGTAAGTATAGTAAGGATGGTAAGGATAGTAAGGATGGTAAGGATGGTAAGGGATAGTAAGGATAGTAAGGATAGTAAGGATGGTAAGGATAGTAAGGATGGTAAGGATGGAAAGGATAGTAAGGATAGTAAGGATAGTAAGGATGGTAAGGATTGGTAAGTGGGGTGGTGGATAGTAAGGATGGTAAGGATGGTAAGGATAGTAAGTATAGTAAGGATAGTAAGGATAGTGAGGGATGGTAAGGATAGAAAGGATAGTAAGGATAAAAGGATAGTAAGGTTAGTAAGGATAGTAAGAATAGTAGGATAGTAAGGATAGTAAGGATAGTAAGGATAGTAAGGATAGTAAGGATAGTAAGTATAGTAAGGATAGTAAGGGATAGTAAGGATAGTAAGGATAGTAGGGATAAAAGGATAGTAAGGTTAGTAAGGATAGTAAGGATAGTAAGGATGGTAAGTATAGTAAGGATGGTAAGGATAGTAAGGTAGTAAGGATGGTAAGGATGTAGGGATAGAAAGGATGGTAAGGATAGTAGGATGGTAGGATAGTAAGGATGGTAAGGATGGTAAGGATGGTAAGGATAGTAAGGATGGTAAGGATAGTAAGGATGGTAAGGATAGTAAGGGATGGTAGGGATTGGTATAGTAAGGGAGTAGGGTGGTAAGTAGGAAAGTGGATGGTTAGGATGGTAAGGATGGTAGGGATGGTAAGGATGGTAATGATAGTAAGGATAGTAAGGATAGTAAGGATAGTAAGGTTATTAAGGATAGTAAGTGTGGTAAGTATAGTAAGGAGAGTAAGGATAGTAAGGATAGTAAGGATGGTAAGGATAGTAAGGATGGTAAGGATAGTAAGGATAGTAAGGATAGTAAGGATAGTAAGGATAGTAAGGATGTAAGGATGGGATGTAAGGATAGTAAGGATGGTAACGATAAAGGATGGGATGGTAAAAAGGATGTAAGGGTGGTATGGATGTAAGGATAATAAGGATGGTAAGGATAGTAAGGACGAAGAATAGTGAACATAAAGATAGTAAGGATGTAAGGATGTAACGATGAAAGGATGTAAGGGTGTAGGGATGTAAGGATAAAAGATTTGGGATGTGGCGATGGGAAGGATGTGTGGTAAGGATGTAAGGATAGTATGGATAGTAAGGATAGTAAGGATGTAAGGATGTAAGGATAGTAAGGATAGTAAGGATGGTAAGGATAAAAGGATAGTAAGGATGTAAGGATTAAAGGTTTAAGGATAGTAAGGATATAAGGATGTAAGAATAGTAAGGATGTAAGGATAGTAAGGATAGTAAGGATAGTAAGGGAGTAATGGTAGTAAGGATAGTAAGGAAAGTAAAGATAGTGGGATAGTAAGGATGTGAATAGTGGATGGTAACGGTAGTAAGGATGTGGATGTAAGGATGGTAAGGATAGTAATGATGGTAAGTAATAAGGATAGTAAGGAAGTAAGGAAGTAAGGAAGTAAGGAAGTAAGGAGGTAAGGATAATAAGGATGGGGTTGGTAAGGGGTGGTAAGGGGAAAGTAAGAATGAAGGTTAGTAAGGATAGTAAGGATGTAGATAGTAAGGATAGTAAGGATGTAAGGATAGTAAGGATAGTAAGGATGGTAGGATGGTAAGGATAGTAAGGGTAAGGATGTAAGGACAGTGGATAATAAGGATAGTAAGGGTAAAAGGGTGTAAGGATGAAGGGGGTGGGTAAGGATAGTAAGGATAAAGGATGGTAAGGATAGTAAGGATAGTAAGGATAGTAAGGATGTAAGGATAGTAAGGATGGTGGGTATGGCAAGGATGGTGGATGGTAAGGATGGTAAGGATGGTAAGGATGGTTGGATGGTAAGGATGGTAAGGATGGTCACGATGGTAAGGATGGTAAGGATGGTAAGGACGTTTGGGACAGTGGGATGGTAAGGTTGGTAAGAATGTTAAGGAGTTATGGATGATGGAATGGGGGATGGAAAGGATGGTAAATGTTCAGGATGGTAAGGATGGTAAGGATGGTAGGTGTGGTAGGGATGGTAAGGATGGTGAATGGTAGTATGGTAACGATGGTAAGAAGGTGGATGGTAACGATGAAAATATGAACGATGGGAACAATGGAACGATTGGAACGATGGGAACGATAGGAACGGTAGGAACGATGGGAACGATAGAAACGATGGGAACGATGGAACGATGGGAACGATGGGAACGATGGAACGATGGGACCGATGACGATAAGATAGGAACGATGGGAAGATGTAAGATGGTGGTAAAATGAGATGTTGGATGGTGGGTATGGTAAGGATAGTAAGGTATAAGGATGGTAAGGATGGTAAGGGATAGTAAGGATGTAAGGATGTAAGGTGTAAGGATGGTAAGATAGTAGGGAGGTAAGGATGGAAGGATGGTAAGGATAAAGGATGGTAGGGATAGTAAGGATAGTAAGGATAGTAAGGATGTAAGGATAGTAAGGATGGTAAGGATAGTAAGGATAGTAAGGATAAGAAGGATGTAAGGATAGTAAGGATGTAAGGGATGTAAGGATGTAAGGATGTAAGGATGGTAAAGTAGGGATAGTAAGGATAGTAAGGATAGTAAGGATAGTAAGGATAAAAGGGGAAATAAGGTTAGTAAGGATATAAGAATAGAAGGATAGTAAGGATAGTAAGGTAGTGGGGAATAAGGATAGTAAGGATGGGATAGTAAGGATAGTAAGGATGGAAGATAAGGAAGTAAGGATAGGTAAAGAATGTAAGGATGGGTAAGCGTAATAGGGTTAAGGATGGTAAGGGATGGTAAGGATAGGGTAAGGATGGTAAGATGTGGATGTAAGGATGGTAAGGATGGTAAGGATGGGTAAGGATGTAAGGATGGTAAGGATGGTAAGGATGTAAGATGGTAAGGAAGTAAGGATGTAAGGATAGTAAGATAGAAAGGGGAAGTAAGGATAATAAGTATAAGTAAGGGTGGTAAGGGTGGTAAGTAAAAAGTAAGGATGTTAGGATGTAAGGATAGTAAGGATGAAGGATAGTAAGGATTAAGGTTATTAAGGATGTAAGGTGGTAAGTATGGTAGGATGGTAAGGATGAAGGATGGTAAGGATGTAAGGAAAGTAAGGATGTAAGGATGGTAAGGATAGTAAGGATGGTAAGGATGTAAGGATGTAAGGAGGTAAGGATGTGGATAGTAAGGATAGTAAGGATGGTAAGGATGTAAGGATAGTAAGGATAGTAAGGATGTAAGGATAGTAAGGATGGTAAGGATGAGGGATGAAGGATGAAGGTATAAAGATATGGTAAAGTAAAGGGGATAGTAAGGTAGTAGGATGGTAAGGATAATGGATATAAGGATGTAAGAATTGTAAGAAAGTAAAAGATGTAAGGATGAAGGATGGTAAGATAGAAAGGATAGTAAGGATGGTAAGGATGGTAGGGATAGTAAGGATTAAAGGATTTGGGATGTAGGATAGTAAGGATGGTAAGGATGGTAAGGTAGTAAGGGTGTAAGGATGGTAAGGATGTAAGGATTGGGGTAGGATAGTAAGGATGAAGGAAGTAAGGATGGTAAGGATAAAGGATGGTGGATTAAAAGGATTGGGGTAAGGATGGTAAGGATAGTGGATGTAAGGATAGTAGGATGTAAGGATGGTAAGGATAGTAAGGATGTGGATGTAAGGATGGTAAGGATAGTAAGGGGGTGAGGGTGTAAGGATGGTAAGGAAGTAAGATGTAAGGATGGTGGAAGTGGTGTGGGGATGGTAAGGTAGTAAGGATGGTAAGGATGGTGGATGGTAAGGATGTAAGGATGTAAGGATAGTAAGGATGGTGGGATAGTAAGGATGTAAGGAAGTAAGGATTAAAATGGTTAGTAGTAAGGTGTAAGGATAGAAGGAAATAAGATAGGAAGGATAGAAGGATGGTAAGGGGTTAGTTAAAGGATAGTAAGGATAGTAAGGATAGTGGGTGTAAGGATAGTAAGGTGGTAAGGATGGTAAGGATAAAGTAAGGATGTAAGGTAGTAAGGATGTAAGGATAGTAAGGATGGTAAGGATGTAAGGATGGTGGATGGAAGGATGGTAAGGATGGTGGATGGTAAGGATGGTAAGGATGGTAAGGATGGTGGGGATGGTGGGTGGTAAGGGTTTGGGAGGTGGGGATGGTAAGGTTTAAGAATGTTAAGGATGTTAGGATGATAGGAATGGTAGGGATAGTAAGGATGGTAAGTAAATTTAGGATGGTAAGGATGGTAAGGATGGTAGGTGGGAGGGATGGTAATGGTGAATGGTAGAATGGTAAGGGTGGTATTATGGAAGAAGGTGGGATGGTAAGATGTAAGATAGAAGATGGGAAGATGGAAATAAGGATAAAAGATTAAAGATAGAAGATGGGAAGATGAAGATGGAAGATGGGAAGATGGGAAGATGGGAAAAAAGGGAAGTAAGATGGTTGGATGTAAGGATGTTAGGATGGTAGGATGGTGAAGTAAGGATGGTAGGATAGTAAGGATGGGATGTAAGGATGGTAAGGTGTAAGGATGTAGGATGTAAGGATGGTAAGGGGACAGATGGTAGGGAGGTAAGGGATGGGAAGGATGTAAGGAAGTAAGGATATAAGGTGGTAAGGATAGTGGATGGTAAGGATGTAAGGATAGTAAGGATGGTAAGGATATGGATGTAAGGATGTGGATAGTAAGGATGGGATGTAAGGATGGTGGGTGGAATTATAAGGATATGGATGTAAGGATGTAAGTATAGTAAGGATGTAAGGATGTAAGGATAGTAAGGATAGTAAGGATAAAAGGATAAAGGTTAGTGGATAGTAAGAATAGTAAGGATGTAAGGATGGTAAGGATGTAAGGATGTAAGGATTAAGATGTAAGGGTGTAAGGTGTAAGTAAAGTAAGGATAAATTTGGGAAGTAAGGAAGTAAGGAAGTAAGGAAGTAAGGATTGGATGGTGGGGATGAAGGATGGTAAGGATGGGATGGTAAGGATGGTAAGGATGGTAAGGTGGTAAGGATGTAGGATGGTAAGGATGGTAAGGATAGTAAGGATGGTAAGGGATGGTAAGGGGAAAATGGAAAAGGGAAGTGGTAGGAAGTAAGGAGGTAAGGATAGAAAGGATAGGGATGGAAGGATGGAAGGATGGAAGGATGGAAGGATGAGAGGAAGTAAGGATGGGTAGGGTGGTAAGTTAGTGGGTGGTTGGATGGTAAGGATAATGGATAGTAAGGATGGTAAGGAAAGTAAGGAAAGTGGATAGTAAGGATGGTAAGGGATGTAAGAAGAAAGGATGGGATGGTAAGGATGTAGGGATAGTAAGGATGGTAAGGATATTAGGGATGGTAAGGATGTAAGGATAGTAAGGATAGTAAGGATGGTAAGGATGTAAGGATAGTAAGGATGTAAGGATGGAAGGATGTAAGGATAGTAAGGATAGTAAGGATGGTAAGTATAGTAAGGATAGTAAGGATAGTAAGGTTGTAAGGATGTAAGGATAAAGGATGTAAGGATAGTAAGGATATGGATGTAAGGATAGTAAGGATGTAAAGGATAGTAAGGATGTAAGGATAGTAAGGATGGTAAGGTGGTAAGGATAGTAAGGATGGAAGGAAAGAAGGATGGTAAGGATGTAAGGATAGTAAGAATAGTGGATGGTGGTGGTAAGGATGGGGATGGTAAGGATGGTAAGGATGGTAAGGATGTGGATGTAAGGATAGTAAGGATGGTAAGGATGTAAGGATGGTAAGGATGGTAAGGATGGTAAGGATGGTGGGGAAGTGGGATAATAAAGATGGTTAGGGGTGGTGTAAGGAAGAAGGATTGATGGAAGGGTGGTAGGATGGTAAGGGTAGTAAGGATAGTAAGGTATAAGGATAGTAAGGTAAAAAATAGTAAGGTTAGTAAGGATAGTAAGAATAGTAAGGATGTAAGGATGGTAAGGATAGTAAGGATGGGTGGATAGTAAGGATGGTAAGGATGTAAGGATGTAAGGATAGTAAGGATAAAGGATGGTAAGGATAGTAAGGATGTAAGGATAGTAAGGATGGTAAGGTAGTAAGGGGTGTAAGGATAGTAGGGATGGTAAGGATGGTAAGGATGTAAGGATGTGGGATAGTAAGGATGGTAGGATGGAAGGTAAGGATGTAAGGATGGTAAGGATGGTAAGGATAGTAAGGATGGTAAGGATGGGAGGGAAGTAAGGATGGTAAGGATGTAAGGATAAAGGATGTAGGTATGGGGATTTGGGATGGTAAGGATTGAAGGTAGTGGATGTAAGGATGGTAAGGATGTAAGGATGTAAGGTATAGTGGGGATAGTAAGGATGTAAGGATAGTAAGGATGGTAAGGATAAAAGGATGTAAGGTTATGGGATGTAAGAATAGGGATGTAAGGATGGTAAGGATGGGATGGTGGATAGTGGATAGTAAGGATGGTAAGGATGGTAAGGATGGTGGGATGGTAAGGTAGTAAGGATGGTAAGGATAGTAAGGATAAATGGGGAAGTAAGGATGTAAGGATAGTAAGGTGTAAGGATGGAAGGGTAGTAAGGATTAAGGGGGTGGTAGGAAGTAAGGATTAAAGGATAGTAAGGATGTGGACAGTAAGAAATAAAGAACAGTAAGATGTAAGGATAGTAAGGATATAAGATAAAAGGATGTAAGGGTAGTAGGGATATAAGGTAAGGATATAAGGATTTGGGTAAAGGATGTAAGGATATAAGGTATGGGATAGTAAGGATAGTAAGGATGGGGGATGGTAAGGATGGAAGGATGGTAAGGATGGGGGAAAGGATGGGGATGGGGGATGTAAGGATGGTGGATGGTAAGGATGGGAAGGATGGTGGATGGTGGGATAGTAAGGATGGTAAGGATGTAAGGATGGTAAGTATAGTAAGGATGGTAAGGATGGTAAGGATAGTAAGGATAAAAAGGATAGTAAGGTTAGTAAGGATAGTAAGAATAGTAAGGATAGTAAGGATAGTAAGGATAGTAAGGATAGTAAGGATAATAAGTATAGTAAGGGTAGTAAGGGTAGTAAGTAAGGAAAGTAAGGATAGTTAGGATAGTAAGGATAGTAAGGATAGTAAGGATAGTAAGGATAGTAAGGATAGTAAGGATAGTAAGGATAGTAAGGATAGTAAGGATAGTAAGGATAGTAAGGATAGTAAGGATAGTAAGGATAGTAAGGATAGTAAGGATAGTAAGGGATAGTAAGGATGGTAAGGATAGTAAGGTTATTAAGGATGTAAGGATGTGGTAAGTATAGTAAGGATAGGTAAGGATAGTAAGGATGAGTAAGGATAGTTAGGATAGTAAGGATGGTAAGGATGGTAAGGATGGTAAGGATAGTAAGGATAGTAAGGATGGTAAGGGTGTGTAAGTATAGTAAGGGTAGTATGGATGGTAAGGATAATAAGGATAGTAAGGATGGTAAGAACAGTGGAACAGTAAGGATGGTAAGGATAGTAAGGATAGTAACGATAGAAAGGATAGTAAGGATAGTAAGGATAGTAGGGATGGTAAGGATGGTAAGGATAGTGGGATAGTAGCGATGTAAGGATAGTAAGGATAGTAAGGATAGTAAGGATAGTAAGGATGGTAAGGATGTAAGGATAGTAAGGATAGTAAGGATGTAAGGATAGTAAGGATGGTAAGATAGTAAGGATAGTAAGGATAGTAAGGATGTAAGGATAGTAAGGATGAGTAAGGATAGTAAGGATAGTAAGGATACTAAGGATAGTAAGGATAGTAAGGATAGTAAGGATAGTAAGGATAGTAAGGATAGTAAGGATAGTAAGGGTAGTAAGGGTGTAAGGATAGTAAGGAAAGTAAAGATGGTAAGGATGTAAGGATGGTAAGAATAGTAAGGATAGTAACGGTGAGTAAGGATGAGTAAGGATAGTAAGGATGGTAAGGATGAGTAAGGATGTAAGGATGGTAAGGATAGTAAGGATAGTAAGGATGGTAAGGATAGTAAGGATAGTAAGGACAGTAAGGATAATAAAGATAGTTACGATAGTAAGGATAGTAAGGATAGCAAGGATAATAAGCATAGGAAGGGTAGTAAGGATAGTAAGGGTAGTAAGGATAGTAAGGATAGTAAGGATAGTAAGGATAAAAATATAGTAAGGTTAGTAAGGATAGTAAGAATAGTAAGGATAGTAAGGATAGTAAGGATAGTAAGGATAGTAAGGATAGTAAGGATAGTAAGGATAGTAAGGATAGTAAGGATAGTAAGGATAGTAAGGATAGTAAGGATAGTAAGGATAGTAAGGATAGTAAGGATAGTAAGGATAGTAAGCGTAGTAAGGGTAGTAAGGATAGTAGGGATAGTAAGGATAGTAAGGATAGTAAGGATAGTAAGAATAGTAAGGATAGTGAGGATAGTAAGGATAGTAAGGATAGTAAGGATAGTAAGGATAGTAAGTATAGTAAGGATAGTAAGGATAGTGAGGATAGTAAGGATAGTAAGGATAGTAAGGATAAAAAGGATAGTAAGGTTAGTAAGGATTGTAAGAATAGTAAGGATTGTAAGAGTAGTAAGGATAGTAAGGATAGTAAGGATAGTAAGGATAGTAAGTATAGTAAGGATAGTAAGGATAGTAAGGATAGTAAGGATAGTAAGGATAAAAAGGATAGTAAGGTTAGTAAGGATAGTAAGAATAGTAAGGATAGTAAGGATAGTAAGGATAGTAAGGATAGTAAGGATAGTAAGGATAGTAAGGATAGTAAGGATAGTAAGGATAGTAAGGATAGTAAGGATAGTAAGGATAGTAAGGATAGTAAGGATAGTAAGGATAGTAAGGATAGTAAGGATAGTAAGGATAGTAAGGATAGTAACGATAGTAAGGATAGTAAGGATAGTAAGGGTAGTAAGGATAGTAAGGGTAGTATGGAAAGTAAGGATAATAAGGATAGTAAGGATAGTAAGGACAGTAAGAATAGTAAGAACAGTAAAGATAGTAAGGATAGTAAGGATAGTAACGATAGAAAGGATAGTAAGGGTAGTAGGGATAGTAAGGATAGTAAGGATATTAGGGATAGTAGCGATAGTAAGGATAGTAAGTGTAGTAAGGATAGTAAGGATAGTAAGGATAGTAAGGATAGTAAGGATAGTAAGGATAGTAAGGATAGTAAGGATAGAAAGGATAGTAAGGATAGTAAGGATGGTAAGGATAGTAAGGATAGTAAGGATAGTAAGGATAGTAAGGATGAGTAAGGATAGTAAGGATGGTAAGGATAGTAAGGATGGTAAGGATGAGTAAGGATAGTAAGGATAGTAAGGATAGTAAGGATAGTAAGGATGAGTAAGGATGTAAGGATAGTAAGGATAGTAAGGACACTGGGATAATAAAATAGTTACGATAGTAAGGATAGTAAGGATAGAAGGATAATAAGCATAGGAAGGATAGTAAGAATAGTAAGAGTAGTAAGGATAGTAAGGATAGTAAGGGTAGTAAGGATAGTAAGGATAGTAAGGATAGTAAGGATAGTAAGGATAGTAAGGATAGTAAGGATAGTAAGGATAGTAAGGATAGTAAGGATAGTAAGGATAGTAAGGATAGTAAGGATAGTAAGGATGGTAGGTATGGCAAGGATGGTAAGGATGGTAAGGATGGTAAGGATGGTAAGGATGGTAAGGATGGTAAGGATGGTAAGGATGGTCACGATGGTAAGGATGGTAAGGATGGTAAGGACGTTTGGGACGGTAGGGATGGTAAGGATTGTAAGAATGTTAAGGATGTTATGGATGATAGGAATGGTAGGGATAGTAAGGATGGTAAGTATGTTCAGGATGGTAAGGATGGTAAGGATGGTAGGTGTGGTAGGGATGGTAGGAGATGGTAAGAATGGTAGATGGTAAGGAATGGTAAGTATGGTAACGATGGTAACGAAGGTAAGGATGGTAACGATAGTAACGATATGAACGATAGGAACGATAGGAACGATAGGAACGATAGAAACGATATGAACGATAGGAACGATAGGAACGATAGGAACGATAGGAACGATAGGAACGATAGGAACGATAGGAACGATAGTAACGATAGTGGTGATAGTACACTATCGACGATGTTAGGATGGTAGGTATGGTAAGGATAGTAAGGATAGTAGGGATAGTAAGGATAGTAAGGATAGTAAGTATAGTAAGGATAGTAAGGATAGTAAGGATAGTACAGATAGTAGGGAGAGTAAGGATAGGAAGGATAGTAAGGATAGTAAGGATACTAAGGATAGTAAGGATAGTAAGGATAGTAAGGATAGTAAGGATAGTAAGGATAGTAAGGATAGTAAGGATAGTAAGGATAGTAAGGATAGTAAGGATAGTAAGGATAGTGATGATACTAAGGATAGTAGGTGTGGCAATTATAGTAAGGATAGTAAGGATAGTAAGGATAGTAAGTATAGTAAGGATAGTAAGGATAGTAAGAATAGTAAGGATAGTAAGGATAAAAAGGATAGTAAGGTTAGTAAGGATAGTAAGAATAGTAAGGATAGTAAGGATAGTAAGGATAGTAAGGATAGTAAGGATAATAAGTATAGTAAGGGTAGTAAGGGTAGTAAGTAAGGAAAGTAAGGATAGTTAGGATAGTAAGGATAGTAAGGATAGTAAGGATAGTAAGGATAGTAAGGATAGTAAGGATAGTAAGTGTAGTAAGGATAGTAAGGATAGTAAGGATAGTAAGGTTATTAAGGATAGTAAGTGTGGTAAGTATAGTAAGGATAGTAAGGATGGTAAGGATGTGAAGGATGGTAAGTATAGTAAGGATAGTAAGGATAGTAAGGATGGTAAGGATGGTAAGGATAGTTAGGATAGTAAGGATAGTAAGGATGGTAAGGATGAGTAAGGATGGTAAGGATAGTAAGGATGGTAAGGGGTAGTAAGTATAGTAAGGGTGGTATGGATGGTAAGGATAATAGGTGGTAAGGATAGTAAGGGATAGTAAGAACAGTAAGAACAGTAAGGATAGTAAGGATAGTAAGGATAGTAACGATAGAAAGGATAGTAAGGATAGTAAGGATAGTAGGGATAGTAAGGATAGTAAGGATATTAGGGATAGTAGCGATAGTAAGGTGTAAGGATAGTAAGGATAGTAAGGATAGTAAGGATAGTAAGGATAGTAAGGATAGTAAGGATAGTAAGGATAGTAAGGATAGTAAGGATAGTAAGGATAGTAAGGATAGTAAGGATAGTAAGGATAGTAAGGATGAGTAAGGATAGGGATAAGGATGAGTAAGGATAGTAAGGATAGTAAGGAGATAGTAAGGATGAGTAAGGATAGTAAGGTGGATAGTAAAGGATAGTAAGGATAGTAAGGATGGTAAGGATAGTAAGGATAGTAAGGATGGTAAGGATGGTAAGGATAGTAAGGATAGTAAGGATAGTAAGGATAGTAAGGATAGTAAGGATAGTAAGGACAGTAAGGATAATAAAGATAGTTACGATAGTAAGGATAGTAAGGATAGCAAGGATAATAAGCATAGGTAGGGTAGTAAGGATAGTAAGGGTAGTAAGGATAGTAAGGATAGTAAGGATAGTAAGGATAAAAAGGATAGTAAGGTTAGTAAGGATAGTAAGAATAGTAGGATAGTAAGGATAGTAAGGATAGTAAGGATAGTAAGGATAGTAAGGATAGTAAGGATAGTAAGGATAGTAAGGATAGTAACGATAGAAAGGATAGTAAGGATAGTAAGGATAGTAAGTGTAGTAAGGGTAGTAAGGATAGTAGGGATAGTAAGGATAGTAAGGATAGTAAGGATAGTAAGAATAGTAAGGATAGTAAGGATAGTAAGGATAGTAAGGATAGTAAGGATAGTAAGGATAGTAAGTATAGTAAGGATAGTGGATGAGTGAGGGATAGTAAGGATAGTAAGGATGGTAAGGATAAAAGGATAGTAAGGTTAGTAAGGATGAGTAAGAATAGTAAGGATAGTAAGGATAGTAAGGATAGTAAGGATAGTAAGGATAGTAAGGATAGTAAGGATAGTAAGTATAGTAAGGATAGTAAGGATAGTAAGGATAGTAAGGATAGTAAGGATAAAAAGGATAGTAAGGTTAGTAAGGATAGTAAGAATAGTAAGGATAGTAAAGATAGTAAGGATAGTAAGGATAGTAAGGATAGTAAGTGTAGTAAGGGTAGTAAGGATAGTAGGGATAGTAAGGATAGTAAGGATAGTAAGGATGAGTGAGCGATAGTAGTATAGTAGGATAGTAAGGATGAGTAAGGATGAGTAAGGATGGTAAGGATGGTAAGGATGGTAAGGATAGTAAGGATGGTAGGGATAATAAGTATAGTAAGGGTAGTAAGGGTAGTAAGTAAGGAAAGTAAGGATAGTAAGGATAGTAAGGTTATTAAGTATAGTAAGTGTCTTAAGTATAGTAAGGAAAGTAAGGATAGTAAGGATAGTAAGGATAGTAAGGATAGTAAGGATAGTAAGGATAGTAAGGATAGTAAGGATAGTAAGGATAGTAAGGATAGTAAGGATAGTAAGGATAGTAACGATAGTAAGGATAGTAAGGATAGTAAGGATGGTAAGGATAGTAAGGATAGTAAGGATAATAAGGATGGTAAGGATAGTAAGGACAGTAAGAATAATTTGGATCAGTAAAGATAGTAAGGATAGTAAGGATAGTAACGATAGAAAGGATAGTAAGGGTGGTAGGGATAGTAAGGATGTAAGGATATTGGTGATAGGTGGCGATAGTAAGGATAGTAATGTAGTAAGGATAGTAAGGATAGTAAGGATGGTAAGGATGAGATGGGGATAGGTAAGGATAGTAAGGATAGTAAGGATGGTAAGGATGGTAAGGATGAGTAAGGATAGTAAGGATGGTAAGGATGGTAAGGATAGTAAGGATGGTAAGGATAGTAAGGATGAGTAAGGATATTAAGGATGAGTAAGGATACTAAGGATGGTAAGAATAGTAAGGATGTAAGGATAGTAAGGATAGTAAGGATAGTAAGGATAGTAAGGATAGTAAGGGTAGTAAGGGTAGTAAGGATAGTAAGGAAAGTAAAGATAATAAGGATAGTAAGGATAGTAAGAATAGTAAGGATAGTAACGGTAGTAAGGATAGTAAGGATAGTAAGGATAGTAAAGATAGTAAGGATAGTAACGATAGTAATGATAGTAAGGATAGTAAGTATAATAAGGATAGTAAGGATAGTAAGGATAGTAAGGACAGTAAGGATAGTAAGGATAGTAAGGATAATAAGGATAGTAAGGGTGGTAAGGGTAGTAAGTAAGGAAAGTAAGAATAGTAAGGTTAGTAAGGATAGTAAGGATAGTAGCCATAGTAAGGATAGTAAGGATAGTAAGGATAGTAAGGATAGTAAGGATAGTACGGATAGTAAGGATAGTAAGGATAGTAAGGATAGTAAGGACAGTAAGGATAATAAAGATAGTAAGGGTAGTAAGGATAGTAAGGGTAGTAAGGATAGTAAGGATAGTAAGGATAGTAAGGATAGTAAGGATAGTAAGGATAGTAAGGATAGTAAGGATAGTAAGGATGGTAGGTATGGCAAGGACGGTAAGGATGGTAAGGATGGTAAGGATGGTAAGGATGGTAAGGATGGTAAGGATGGTCACGATGGTAAGGATGGTAAGGATGGTAAGGACGTTTGGGACGGTAGGGATGGTAAGGTTGGTAAGAATGTTAAGGAAGTTATGGATGATAGGAATGGTAGGGATGGTAAGGATGGTAAGTATGTTCAGGATGGTAGGATGGTAAGGATGGTAGGTGTGTGTAGGGATGGTAGGGATGGTAAGGAATGGTGAGTATGGTAACGATGGTAAGAAGGTAAGGATGGTAACGATGGCAACAATGAACGATAGGAACAATGGAACGATTGGAACGATAGGAACGATAGGAACGGTAGGAACGATGGGAACGATAGAAACGATGGGAACGATGGAACGATGGGGACGATGGAACGATGGGAACGATAGGAACGATGGAACGATGGGAACGATGGGAACGATGGGAACGATGGAACGATGGTAACGATGGTGGTGATAGTACACAATCGACGATGTTGGGATGGTAGGTATGGTAAGGATAGTAAGGATAGTAAGGATAGTAGGGATGGTAAGGATGGTAAGGCTAGTAAGGATGGTAAGGATGAGTAAGTATAGTAAGGATAGTAAGGATGGTAAGGATAGTAAGGATAGTAAGGATGGTACAGATGGTAGGAGGCAAGGATAGGAAGGATAGAAAGGATAGTGGGATAGTAAGGATAGTAAGGATGTAAGGATAGTAAGGATAGTAAGGATAGTAGGGATAGTAAGGATAGTAAGGATGGTAAGGATGAGTAAGGATAGTAAGGATGAGTAAGGATAGTAAGGATAGTAAGGATAGTAAGGATGGTAAGGATGGTAAGGATAGTAAGGATGAGTAAGGATAGTAAGGATGGTAAGGATGGTAAGTATAGTAAGGATAGTAAGGATAGTAAGGATGGTAAGGATAGTAAGGATAGAAAGGATAGTAAGGTTAGTAAGGATAGTAAGAATAGTAAGGATAGTAGGGATAGTAAGGATAGTAAGGATAGTAAGGATAGTAAGGATAGTAAGGATAGTAAGGATAGCAACGATAGAAATGATAGTAAGGATAGTAAGGATAGTAAGGATAGTAAGCGTAGTAAGGGTAGTAAGGATAGTAGGGATAGTAAGGATAGTAAGGATAGTAATGATAGTAGCGATAGTAAGGATAGTAAGGATAGTAAGGATAGTAAGGATAGTAAGGATAGTAAGGATAGTAAGGATAGTAAGGATAGTAAGGATAGTAAAGATAGTAAGGATAGTAAGGATAGTAAGGATAGTAAGTATAGTAAGGATAGTAAGGATAATAAGTATAGTAAGGGTGGTAAGGGTGGTAAGTAGGAAAGTAAGGATGGTTAGGATGTAAGGATAGTAAGGATAGTAGGGTTATTAAGGATGGTAATTAGTGAGTAAGTATAGTACGGATGGTAAGGATAGTAAGGATAGTAAGGATAGTAAGGATAGTAAGGATAGTAAGGATAGTAAGGATAGTAAGGATAGTAAGGATAGTAAGGATAGTAAGGATAGTAAGGATGGTAAGGATAGTAAGGATGGTAGGGATGGTAAGGATGGTAAGGATGGTAAGGATGAGTAAGGGTGGTAAGGATGGTAACGGTGGTAATGTATAGTAAGGATAATAAGGATAGTAAGGATAGTAAGGATTGTGGAACAGTAAAGATAGTAAGGATAGTAAGGATAGTAACGATAGAAAGGATAGTAAGGATAGTAAGGATAGTAGGGATAGTAAGGATGAGTAAGGATATTAGGGATGAGTGGCGATGGTAAGGATGGTAAGGATAGTAAGGATAGTAAGGATGGTAAGGATGAGTAAGGATGGTAAGGTAAGTAAGGATAGTAAGGATAGTAAGGATGGTAAGGATAGTAAGGATAGTAAGGATAGTAAGGATGAGTAAGGATAGTAAGGATAGTAAGGATAGTAAGGGTAGTAAGGTAGTAAGGATGTAAGGAAGTAAAGATAGTAAGGATAGTAAGGACAGTAAGAATAGTAAGGATAGTAACGGTAGTAAGGATAGTAAGGATAGTAAAAATAGTAAGGATAGTAAGGATAGTAAGGATAGTAAGGATAGTAAGGATAGTAAGGATAGTAAGGACAGTAAGGATAATAAAAATAGTTACGATAGTAAGGATAGTAAGGATAGCAAGGATAATAAGCATAGGAAGGATAGTAAGGATACTAAGAGTAGTAAGGATAGTAAGGATAGTAAGGATAGTAAGGATAGTAAGGATAGTAAGGATAGTAAGTATAGTAAGGATAGTAAGGATAGTAAGGATAGTAAGGATAGTAAGGATAGTAAGGATAGTAAGGATAGTAAGGATAGTAAGGATGGTAGGTGTGGCAAGTATGGTAAGGATGGTAAGGATGGTAAGGATGGTAGGGATGGTAGGATGGTAAGGATGGTCACGATGGTAAGGATGGTAAGGATGGTAAGGACGTTTGGGACAGTAGGGATGGTAAGGATTGTAAGAATGTAAAGGATGTTATGGATGATGGGAATGGTAGGGATAGTAAGGATGGTAAGTATGTTCAGGATGGTAAGGATGGTAAGGATGGTAGGGTGTGGTAGGGATGGTAAGAATGGTAGAATGGTAAGAATGGTAAGAATGGTAAGTATGGTAACGATGGTAACAGGAGTGGGATGGTAACGATGGTAACGATATGAACGATGGAACGATGGAACGATGAAACGATATGAACGATGGACGATGGGAACGATGGAACGATGGAACGATGGAACGATGGAACGATGGAACGATGGAACGATGGAACGATGGTAACGATGGTGGTGATGAGTACACTATCGACGATGTTAGGGATGGTAGGTATGGTAGGATAGTAAGGATAGTAGGGATGAGAAGGATAGTAGGATGGTAGTAAGGATGGTAAGGATAGTAAGTATAGTAAGGATGGTAAGGATAGTAAGGATGGTACAGATAGTAGGGAGGGTAAGGATGGGAAGGATAGTAAGGATGGTAAGGATATACTAAGGATAGTAAGGATAGTAAGGATATAAGGATGGTAAGGATGGAAGGAAGTAAGGATAGTAAGGATGGTAAGGATGAGTAGGATGAGTAAGGATAGTAAGGATAGTAAGGATGTAAGGATGGTAAGGATGGTAAGGATAGTAAGGATAGTAAGGATAGTGATGATACTAAGGATAGTAGGTGTGGCAATTATAGTAAGGATAGTAAGGATAGTAAGTATAGTAAGGATAGTAAGGATAGTAAGGATAGTAAGGATAAAAAGGATAGTAAGGTTAGTAAGGATAGTAAGAATAGTAAGGATAGTAAGGATAGTAAGGATAGTAAGGATAGTAAGGGTAGTAAGGGTAGTAAGGATAGTAAGGAAAGTAAAGATAGTAAGGATAGTAAGGACAGTAAGAATAGTAAGGATAGTAACGGTAGTAAGGATAGTAAGGATAGTAAGGATAGTAAGGATAGTAAGGATAGTAAGGATAGTAAGGATAGTAAGGATAGTAAGGATAGTAAGGATAGTAAGGATAGTAAGGATAGTAAGGATAGTAAGGACAGTAAGGATAATAAAAATAGTTACGATAGTAAGGATAGTAAGGATAGCAAGGATAATAAGCATAGGAAGGATAGTAAGGATAGTAAGAGTAGTAAGGATAGTAAGGATAGTAAGGATAGTAAGGATAGTAAGGATAGTAAGGATAGTAAGGATAGTAAGGATAGTAAGGATAGTAAGGATAGTAAGGATAGTAAGGATAGTAAGGATAGTAAGGATAGTAAGGATAGTAAGGATAGTAAGGATAGTAAGGATAGTAAGGATAGTAAGGATGGTAGGTGTGGCAAGGATGGTAAGGATGGTAAGGATGGTAAGGATGGTAAGGATGGTAAGGATGGTAAGGATGGTAAGGATGGTAAGGATGGTCACGATGGTAAGGATGGTAAGGATGGTAAGGACGTTTGGGACGGTAGGGATGGTAAGGATTGTAAGAATGTAAAGGATGTTATGGATGATAGGAATGGTAGGGATAGTAAGGATGGTAAGTATGTTCAGGATGGTAAGGATGGTAAGGATGGTAGGTGTGGTAGGGATGGTAAGAATGGTAAGAATGGTAAGGAATGGTAGATGGTAAGTATGGTAACGATGGTAAGACGGAGGTAGGGATGGTAACGATGGTAACGATATGAACGATGGACGATGGAACGATAGAAACGATATGAACGATGGGACGATGGGAACGATGGGAACGATGGGAACGATGGGAACGATGGAACGATGGAACGATAGTAACGATGGTGGTGATGGTACACTATCGACGATGTTAGGATGGTAGGTATGGTAAGGATAGTAAGGATAGTAGGGATAGTAAGGATAGTAAGGATAGTAAGGATAGTAAGGATAGTAAGTATAGTAAGGATAGTAAGGATAGTAAGGATAGTACAGATAGTAGGGAGAGTAAGGATAGGAAGGATAGTAAGGATAGTAAGGATACTAAGGATAGTAAGGATAGTAAGGATAGTAAGGATAGTAAGGATAGTAAGGATAGTAAGGATAGTAAGGATAGTAAGGATAGTAAGGATAGTAAGGATAGTAAGGATAAGGATGGAAGGATAGTAAGGATGGTAAGGATAGTAAGGATAGTAAGGATAGTAAGGATGAGTAAGGATAGTAAGGATAGTAAGGATAGTAAGGATGGTAAGGATAGTAAGGATGTAAGGTGGGGATAGTAAGGAAAGTAAAGATGGTAAGGATGAGTAAGGACAGTAAGAATAGTAAGGATAGTAACGGTAGTAAGGATAGTAAGGATGGTAAGGATAGTAAGGATAGTAAGGATAGTAGGATAGTAAGGATAGTAAGGAAGTAAGGATAGTAAGGATGGTAAGGATAGTAAGGATGGTAAGGATAGTAAGGACAGTAAGGATAATAAAATAGTTACGATAGTAAGGATAGTAAGGATAGCAAGGATAATAAGCATAGGAAGTATAGTAAGGATGGTAAGGTAGCAAGGATAGTAAGGATAGTAAGGATAGTAAGGATAGTAAGGATAGTAAGGATAGTAAGGATAGTAAGGATAGTAAGGATAGTAAGGATAGTAAGGATGGTAAGGATAGTAAGGTAGTAAGGATAGTAAGGATAGTAAGGATGGTGGTGTGGCAGGATGGTAAGGATGGTAAGGATGGTAAGGATGGTAAGGATGGTAAGGATGGTAAGGATGGTAAGGATGGTCACGATGGTAAGGATAGTAAGGATGGTAAGGACGTTTGGGACGGTAGGGATGGTAAGGATGTAAGAATGTAAAGGATGTTATGGATGATAGGAATGGTAGGGATAGTAAGGATGGTAAGTATGTTCAGGATGGTAAGGATGGTAGGTGTGGTAGGGATGGTAAGAATGGTAAGAATGGTAAGAATGGTAAAATTGTGAAGTGTGGTAAGATCGGATGGTAAGAGGTAGGGATGGTAACGATGGTAACGATATGAACGATAGGAACGATGGAACGATGAAACGATATGGAACGATGGGAACGATGGAACGATAGGAACGATAAGAACGATAGGAACGATAGGAACGATGGGAACGATAGTAACGATGGTGTGATGTACACTATCGACGATGTTAGGATGGTGGGTATGGTAAGGATAGTAAGGATAGTAGGGATAGTAAGGATGTAAGGATAGTAAGGATAGTAAGGATGGTAAGTATAGTAAGGATAGTAAGGATAGTACGGATAGTACAGATAGTAGGGAGGGTAAGGATAGGAAGGATAGTAAGGATAGTAAGGATAGTAAGGATAGTAAGGATAGTAAGGAGGGTAAGGATAGTAAGGATAGTAAGGATAGTAAGGATAGTAAGGATAGTAAGGATAGTAAGGATAGTAAGGATAGTAAGGATAGTAAGGATAGTAAGGATAGTAAGGATAGTAAGGATAGTAAGGATAGTAAGGATAGTAAGGATAGTAAGGATAGTAAGGATAGTAAGGATAGTAAGGATAGTAAGGATAGTAAGGATAGTAAGGATAGTAAGGATAGTAAGGATAGTAAGGATGGTAGGTGTGGCAAGGATGGTAAGGATGGTAAGGATGGTAAGGATGGTAAGGATGGTAAGGATGGTAAGGATGGTAAGGATGGTCACGATGGTAAGGATGGTAAGGATGGTAAGGACGTTTGGGACGGTAGGGATGGTAAGGATTGTAAGAATGTAAAGGATGTTATGGATGATAGGAATGGTAGGGATAGTAAGGATGGTAAGTATGTTCAGGATGGTAAGGATGGTAAGGATGGTAGGTGTGGTAGGGATGGTAAGAATGGTAAGAATGGTAAGAATGGTAAGAATGGTAAGTATGGTAACGATGGTAACGAAGGTAAGGATGGTAACGATAGTAACGATATGAACGATAGGAACGATAGGAACGATAGAAACGATATGAACGATAGGAACGATAGGAACGATAGGAACGATAGGAACGATAGTAACGATAGTGGTGATAGTACACTATCGACGATGTTAGGATGGTAGGTATGGTAAGGATAGTAAGGATAGTAGGGATAGTAAGGATAGTAAGGATAGTAAGGATAGTAAGGATAGTAAGGATAGTAAGTATAGTAAGGATAGTAAGGATAGTAAGGATAGTACAGATAGTAGGGAGAGTAAGGATAGGAAGGATAGTAAGGATAGTAAGGATACTAAGGATAGTAAGGATAGTAAGGATAGTAAGGATAGTAAGGATAGTAAGGATAGTAAGGATAGTAAGGATAGTAAGGATAGTAAGGATAGTAAGGATAGTAAGGATAGTAAGGATAGTAAGGATAGTAAGGATAGTGATGATACTAAGGATAGTAGGTGTGGCAATTATAGTAAGGATAGTAAGGATAGTAAGGATAGTAAGTATAGTAAGGATAGTAAGGATAGTAAGGATAAAAAGGATAGTAAGGTTAGTAAGGATAGTAAGAATAGTAAGGATAGTAAGGATAGTAAGGATAGTAAGGATAGTAAGGATAATAAGTATAGTAAGGGTAGTAAGGGTAGTAAGTAAGGAAAGTAAGGATAGTTAGGATAGTAAGGATAGTAAGGATAGTAAGGATAGTAAGGATAGTAAGGATAGTAAGGATAGTAAGGATAGTAAGGATAGTAAGGTTATTAAGGATAGTAAGTGTGGTAAGTATAGTAAGGATAGTAAGGATAGTAAGGATGATAAGGATAGTAAGGATGGTAAGGATAGTAAGGGATGTAAGGATAGTAAGGATGGTAAGGATAGTTGGGATGGTAAGGATAGTAAGGATGTAAGGATGGTAAGGATAGTAAGGATAGTAAGGATAGTAAGGGTAGTAAGTATAGTAAGGGTAGTATGGATAGTAAGGATAATAAGGATAGTAAGGATAGTAAGGATAGTAAGAACAGTAAGAACAGTAAGGATAGTAAGGATAGTAAGGATAGTAACGATAGAAAGGATAGTAAGGATAGTAAGGATAGTAGGGATAGTAAGGATAGTAAGGATATTAGGGATAGTAGCGATAGTAAAGATAGTAAGGATAGTAAGGATAGTAAGGATAGTAAGGATAGAAAGGATAGTAAGGATAGTAAGGATAGTAAGGATAGTAAGGTTATTAAGGATAGTAAGTGTGGTAAGTATAGTAAGGATAGTAAGGATAGTAAGGATAGTAAGGATAGTAAGGATAGTAAGGATAGTAAGGATAGTAAGGATAGTAAGGATAGTAAGGATAGTAAGGATAGTAAGGATAAGGATAGTAAGGATAGTAAGGATAGTAAGGATAGTAAGGATAGTAAGGATAGTAAGGGTAGTAAGGATAGTAAGGGTAGTATGGATAGTAAGGATAATAAGGATAGTAAGGATAGTAAGGATAGTAAGATAGTAAGAACAGTAAAGATAGTAAGGATAGTAAGGATAGTAACGATAGAAAGGATAGTAAGGATAGTAAGGATAGTAGGGATAGTAAGGATAGTAAGGATATTAGGGATAGTAGCGATAGTAAGGATAGTAAGGATAGTAAGGATAGTAAGGATAGTAAGGATAGTAAGGATAGTAAGGATAGTAAGGATAGTAAGGATAGTAAGGATAGTAAGGATAGTAAGGATAGTAAGGATAGTAAGGATAGTAAGGATAGTAAGGATAGCAAGGATAGTAAGGATAGTAAGGATAGTAAGGATAGTAAGGATAGTAAGGATAGTAAGGATAGTAAGGATAGTAAGGATAGTAAGGATAGTAAGGATAGTAAGGATAGTAAGGATAGTAAGGATAGTAAGGATAGTAAGGATAGTAAGGATAGTAAGGATAGTAAGGATAGTAAGGATAGTAAGGATAGTAAGGATAGTAAGGGTAGTAAGGGTAGTAAGGATAGTAAGGAAAGTAAAGATAGTAAGGATAGTAAGGATAGTAAGAATAGTAAGGATAGTAACGGTAGTAAGGATAGTAAGGATAGTAAGGATAGTAAGGATAGTAAGGATAGTAAGGATAGTAAGGATAGTAAGGATAGTAAGGATAGTAAGGATAGTAAGGATAGTAAGGATAGTAATGATAGTAAGGATAATAAGGATTGCAAGAATAGTAAGGATAGTAAGGATAGTAAGTATAATAAGGTTAGTAAGGATAGTAAGGATAGTAAGGATAGTAAGGATAGTAAGGATAGTAAGGATAGTAAGGATAGTAAGGATAGTAAGGATAATAAGGATAGTAAGGGTGGTAAGGGTAGTAAGTAAGGAAAGTAAGAATAGTAAGGTTAGTAAGGATAGTAAGAATGGTAGCCATAGTAAGGGTAGTACGGATAGTAAGGATAGTAAGGATAGTAAGGATAGTACGGATAGTAAGGATAGTAAGGATAGTAAGGATAGTAAGGATAGTAAGGATAGTAAGGATAATAAAGATAGTAAGGGTAGTAAGGGTAGTAAGAAAGGAAAGTAAGAATAGAAAGGATAGTAAGGATAGTAAGAATAGTATGGATAGTAAGGATAGTAAGGATAGCAAGGACAGTAAGGATAGTAAGGATAATTACGAAAGTAAGGATAGTAAGGATAGCAAGGATAGTAAGGATAGTAAGGATAGTAAGGATAGTAAGGATAGTAAGGATAGTAAGGATAGTAAGGATAGTAAGGATAGTATGGATAGTAATGATAGTAAGGATAGTAAGGATAGTAAGGATAGTAAGGATAGTAAGGGTATTAAGGATAGGAAGGATCGTATGGACAGTAAGGACAGTAAGGACAATAAGGACAGTAAGGACAGTAAGGACAGTAAGGGCAGTATGGATAGTAAGGATAGTAAGTATAGTAAGGACAGTAAGGATAGTAAGAATAGTAAGGATAGTAAGCATAGTAAGGATAGTAAGGATAGTAAGGATAGTAAGGATAGTAAGTATAGTAAGGATAGTAAGGATAGTAAGGATAGTAAGGATAGTAAGGATAGTAAGGATAGTAAGGATAGTAAGGATAGGAAGGATAGTAAGGATAGTAAGGATGGTAAGTATAGTATGTACAGTAAGGATAGTAAGGATAGTAAGGTTATTAAGGGTAGTAAGTGTGGTAAGTATAGGAAGGATAGTAAGGATAGTAAGGATAGTAAGGATAGTAAGGATAGTAAGGATAGTAGGGATAGTAAGGATAGTATGGATAGTAAGGATAATAAGGATAGTAAGTATAGTAAGGATAGTAAGGATAGTAAGAATAGTAAGGATAGTAAGGATAGTAAGGATAGTAAGGATAGTAACGATGGAAAGGATAGTAAGGATAGTAAGGATAGTAGGGATATTAAGGATAGTAAGGATATTAAGGATAGTAGCGATAGTAAGGATAGTAAGGATAGTAAGGATAGTAAGGATAGTAAGGATAGTAAGGATAGTGAGGATAGTAAGGATAATAAGGATAGTAAGGGTAGTAAGGGTAGTAAGGATAGTAAGGAAAGTAAGGATAGTAAGGATAGTAAGGATAGTAAGGATAGTAAGAATAGTAAGTATAGTAAGGGTAGTAAGGATAGTAAGGATAGTATGGATAGTAAGGATAGTAAGGATAGTAAGGATAGTAAGGATAGTAAGGATAGTAAGGATAGTAAGGATAGTAAGGATAGTAAGGATAGTAAGGATAGTAAGGATAGTAAGGATAGTAAGGTTATTAAGGATAGTAAGTGTGGTAAGTATAGTAAGGATAGTAAGGATAGTAAGGATAGTAAGGATAGTAAGGATAGTAGGGATAGTAAGGATAGTATGGATAGTAAGGATAATAAGGATAGTAAGTATAGTAAGGATGGTAAGGATAGTAAGAATAGTAAGGATAGTAAGGATGGTAAGGATGGTAAGGATGGTAAGGATATTAAGGATGGTGAGCGATAGTAAGGATAGTAAGGATAGTAAGGATAGTAAGAATAGTAAGGATAGTAAGGATAGTAAGGATAGTAAGGATAGTGAGGATAGTAGGATAATAAGGATAGTAAGGATAGTAAGGTAGGTAAGGATGGTAAGGAAGTAAGGATGGTAAGGGATGTTAAGGATGAGTAAGGATAGGTAAGAATAGTAAGTATAGTAAGGGTGTAAGGATAGTAAGGATAGTATGGATGGTAAGGATGGTAAGGATGGTAAGGATAGTAAGGATAGTAAGGATAGTAAGGATGTAAGGATAGTAAGGATAGTAAGGATAGTAAGGATAGTAAGGATAGTAAGGACAGTAAGGATAATAAAGATAGTTACGATAGTAAGGATAGTAAGGATAGCAAGGATATTAACCATAGGAAGGATAGTAAGGATAGTAAGGGTAGTAAGGATAGTAAGGATAGTAAGGATAGTAAGGATAGTAAGGATAGTAAGGATAGTAAGGATAGTAAGGATAGTAAGGATGGTAAGGATAGTAAGGATAGTAAGGATAGTAAGGATAGTAAGGCTAGTAAGGATAGTAAGTATAGTAAGGATAGTAAGGATAGTAAGGATAGTAAGGATAGTAAGGATGGTAAGGATGGCAAGGATGGTAGGTATGGTAAGGATGGTAAGGATGGTAAGGATGGTAAGGATGGTAAGGATGGTAAGGATGGTAAGGATGGTAAGGATGGTCACGATGGTAAGGATGGTAAGGATGGTAAGGACGTTTGGGACGGTAGGGATGGTAAGGATGGTAAGAATGTTAAGGATGTTATGGATGATAAGAATGGTAGGGATGGTAAGGATGGTGAGGATGGTAAGGATGGTAAGGATGTTAGGTGTGGTAGGGATGGTAAGGATGGTAAGAATGGTAAGAATGGTAAGTATGGTAACGATGGTAACGATGGTAAGGATGGTAACGATAGTAACGATATGAACGATAGGAACGATAGGAACGATTGGAACGATAGGAACGATAGGAACGGTAGGAACGATAGGAACGATAGAAACGATAGGAACGATAGTAACGATAGGAACGATAGGAACGATAGGAACGATAGGAACGATAGGAACGATAGGAACGATAGGAACGATAGGAACGATAGGAACGATAGGAACGATAGGAACGATAGGAACGATAGTAACGATAGTGGTGATAGTACACTATCGACGATGTTATGATAGCAGTGGCTATAGTGACAATAGTGACGATCATGACGATCGTAACGACAGTACCATTAACGCTGCTAACGATAGTAACGATGAGAACTGTTATGAAATTAAAAGGTTTTTTAAGTATATAGGGAGAACGATCAGTGGCTATAGTGACAATATAGTGACAATAGTGACGATCATGACGATCGTAACGACAGTACCAGTAACGCTGCTAACGATAGTAACGATGAGAACTGTTATGAAATTAAAAGGTTTTTTAAGTATATAAGGAAAACGATCACCCCGAGTGGTATTTGAACATACGTCATGTACTTTGGTAGAGTATCGCTCTCCCAACTGAGCCAATCGGTGTAAGCTTAGTCTTTATGTATGTAGAAGTGGTGTAATTTCTATATATAATGAGATCACAGTCGCTTGTTTAATTTATGGAATGTGATCCCGCAAATCGCTAAGTTTCACAAGATGGTAACGGTGGTAATGCTGGTAACGCTAGTAACGCTATTAACGATAGCTAGAATGGCAACTGCAGCAACGATACCAAGGCCAGTCACGATAACGACAGCAGTGAGAACAACGATACCAAAGATAACAACTAAGCCACGGTAAGGATGGTAGTGACGATAGTGGCGGCAGGCAGTGACGTAAATGATGACAGTCACGACAGTGATGACAGTAACGACAGTGGCGACGATGAAGACAGTGACGAAAGTGACGGTCAATACTGACGACTGTAATCACAGTTACGACAGTGACGACAGCGATCACAGAAGACCACAGTGGCGATGGGGACGATCGTGATCATTAGCATGGACGTAATGGTCGTGATGGTGGTGATGATAATAATAATAATACACATATTATTCTACAGACAGTAATATATACATTTACAGAACAAACTCATCATAAGGAATGTAACAAAATTAAATGCTAAACTGTTAAATCATTATTCAAACAATATTAGTAGGAGTGATAAAATTGGCCTAATATTACGCATGTAATTGAATTGTAACGAAGGGAAATTAATTTAATACGTAAAAAATTAAAATGAATGTTACATAGATTACGTATTTTGGTACACAACAGGCTAACATTAATGTAAGAGAAGATACTGTAAAATCGACGTTCTTACATAAATTATAATTAGGTATGCATCACAGTGATAGTACGCGCTTTTAGGAGAAACTCTAAAATGTAATGTAATATGTTTAAGATTTGTTGAAAATAATCAAATGGCCGAGATTAGGTCATAAATTGTAAATTTATTTATTGATTAAATGCATTTACTAAAGTTTTGTAAATGGCTTATTTTTTTACCGTGCTATAAACTTTGAATTTAGTAAGTAGTTGTAAACGTTGTCAATATTGCTCATAACATATATGTAAACAAAAATAACTTCTGATAACATTGTAATATAATTATCGTTCAGCTTATTAATCGCTGAGTAAAGAAATATACGAATCATAACGTCGGTAATGTTTAATAAAATACTTGACGCTTTCAATCCAGGTATTACACACTTCGCATTAATGTTTGCGACTAGTATCTACAACTAAATATAGCTCAACAAAAATACTAAGAGCAGTGAAAATAGTTACTTATTTTCAGACGCTTATGAATTTCATATTTTTATTTTGTTTTCTAATTGGGTTTTTCAACACTGTTTACACACAAGTATGCGGGATGCAAAGTAAAAGTATATTTATCTTAGTTATTAGAATAAATTGTTTATAACTGTTCGCATTGAAGTTTTACTCATATTTTTTTTATTTCTGAAACAATTAGCCTTGACATGTGACATTCTATCATTTTATAATGAATAATTCATTCTAAGTGCATTGACATCTAAAGTAATAGTCACACGGAATTTCTAAGTTCACGAAACATATGAATTTTAAGCCAAGTTGAAAAGTGTGAATCTTTAACGTTAGTGTTCATCTTAGCATTTATTTTCGTAATTAACAAGTTAGATATCATACAAATATAAATCGGCGTTTAACCAATGCATTCGTTAAAAGAGCATACATTACCTATTTCAAAATGTAAAACAATAACTAAAATTACATTAAATTAAATTATTTATTTGCAATTTTTAAATAGATTATAAAATTTTGATCTTACCTGTTTATGTGAAGCACACTAGAAAATCAACAAAATTTCTTATATATTGAAATGAAAAATATACTGTAAGTAAAAACTAGATATTTGTATAAACTATGCCGAGAATGTGACTCATTATATGACTACACCATTAAAATATACTGGGTGATCTAACTATACGAAATATAGACCAGCAGGTGCGTTATATGATTGCATTGAATATTGATTAATTTCAGACATGATCTGGTACGAATAAAGGAAATTAGACATTAATCATGCAAATTTCATTATTTTGATTTTTCAATTATTTTAAATACATAAGACCAATTTATATGCGTAGTCATCACAGCTATTAATGCATAACAAAGTAGTTAAAGGTCAAAACCCGTTATCTGCATTACAATATTGATTAAGTAATAACATAAATATTTTTAAATGAAAATTACTGCAACTGTTGTTTTCCAAAAATATTTTATAAAAATCATAATTAATCAGTAAAATATTAGTACCAAAAATATAAGCTAATAAATATTTTTATATAATAGATATTAATAATGCTTAACATTTTTTTGCAGGATAGATACTGATTTAACATAGTCTTTGAATGTAAAAGCTTGTAGTGTCCCAAGGTACCCACCCTATCCTTAAAAGTGTAATTCGAAATTACTCCCAATAATTTTTTTTATGAGTCCATATTTGCAATCTACTTTATTAGCCTCGTCAGGAATGTTTACCGCTACGTCATTAATTTATGAATCTAGCTGTCCAATTTGTTTATACTGTCTTCTCATATAAAACAGTGAATTAAATAAGGATGGCGAACATTCGTAGTGCATTTAACGAAATCGACGTACGGTATTGCATAAGTAAATGTAGTAGAAAGAGTAAACCTATAAACGCGAACAATTTGTTTTATATTCATATGAATTTAATTCTCATTTGACTAATATTACATAACCTCCATTGTTTGTTTATCCGTTGATTGTTTCCTCATTTCCTACATTTACTTCTTTTAATCATCATTTATTGCACACTTTAAATCAGTTCTTTTCAGAACTATTCCCTTTGTTATTCATTTGCGCCTTTCCTACTGAACCTTCACTTTTTTTAATCATTACACTTTAAATCAGTTCTTTTCAGAACTATTTCCTTTGTTAGTCATTTGCGCCTTTCTTACTATTCATTTTGCTTTCTGCCATCCTAATATGTGCACAGGGTGAAACCTTGCACACACAAGCATTGCAGTTTGTGTTACATTTACTGCAGTATTTCGAGAGTGAGAAAGAAAACAGGGGTCCCGTGATATCAGTATAGCTGTTGTCCAAAAAGTAAGTATGACAATAAGTGTTTATATCATAATTCATTACAATCACGAAATTACAGCGTGTGGCAAGCGCGTTGGGTATGTATGAGAAGACGGTGGGAAATACCAAGTCTCGAGCTGCATTTAATCCTGTTTTAACAAGTCCGGGTAAAAAACGACCACGCAAGAAATCAAAATCTGACGATCTACATGAAACATCCAAAATGGGCATAAGGAATACGTTACACAGTTGCAAGTTTAAATGCAAAAATTCGTAACAGTCACATATTAATAAGTGACAGAAGTCTTCATCGTGCAATCCAGTCGCTAGGATTCAAATTAAAAGAAGACTCTAAGCGGAGAGCTTTATTGTAAAAAAATTACATCGCAGAAATGCGAAATAAATTTCTTAAACAATACATTAAAGAGATCAATTCACCTAATCGTTGGCCAAGTAGTATTTATGCATGAAACGTGGATCTACTCCAAAGGAAATTACATGATGAAGACATTCGGAGTATACGAAAACCTCAAGGTTACGATGGCAAGAGATTTATAGTTATTCACGCTGTGTCCGCCAGAATATTTTTACAAGGTGCTGCTCTGTTATTTGCATCAAGATCATTAAAGGAAGATTGTCATGATGAAATGAATGGGGACATGTTTAAAAAATGGCTTATTGAACATTAGGGCTAACGAATTTAGAAGATCCTTCGATAATTATAATTGATAATGCACCATACCATTCAATGTTAGTTGAAAAGCTACCAACTTTATCCTGGACAAAAGGCAATATGGTTTCCTGGTTAACATAGAATCACACCAGTCACGATCCCACACTCTTCAAAACCGATCTGTGTGATCTAATTAAGTCACTTCACATACAAGAAAGGCACGAAATAGATGAAATAATAAGAAGCTATGGACACGAAGTATTAAGATTACCACCATATAACTGTGAGTTTAATGCGATAGAATTAGTATGGGCACACGCAAAGTGATATTATGACAAGCATATTGGACGAGATGCCCATAAATATGAGAACGTAATTGGTATGTGGAACAAAGCTTTACAGCAATGTGATGAAACCATATGGGATAATTGTGTGCGACATACTAAAGAAATAATAAAGCAATATATAAACGGGAAGAAATGTTGGACATCGCAGTTTGATGAACTGATTATTAACGAGGGAAACTATTCTGAAAGCTCGCATGTAGACAGTGACTCCAATTAGAAGTTTTACACTTTAACAAGCGTGTTTCTACAGCCTACAATTAGTAACACAAGTGTGTTGATTCATATTTAATTAGTGATGTATTTCAATTATGTAAGTACAATATATCTTGTGGTAAAATGCTTCCCAAGATGTTAATTCACACATTTCCCATAGAACTTATGTTCCACATTAAATGCCACCTTCTTACGAATAATAGTTCCATTCTATTTAGGCACGTAACTTAACATCCATTTTGTATAATACTGTTACCATCTTATTGTGGGACATCATTGCTACTGAATTGGTATCAACAATACGAAATTATGATTATGAAACGTAGTAGCCTTGGAAGGTGTAAATAGTGCAGTCCGACAGTTGTTCCATGCAATATAGTATCCAGGATTACTGTTAGGCAATAAATTAGATGAACATCTAAATCAGCTATTTCTGCTGCCGGTTCTGGATCCATGAAGAACCTTGTTGGAGCAGTACATTATACACATATATGATAATAAATATGTATGTATACAGATTGTAATACATACATGTATTTATACGATATATATATATATATATATATATATATATATATATATATATATATATGTACATGCATATGATTAGATCCAAACCTCCTGCGGGTGTTACCATTATTAGTGTTTCCAAAACCAGCCTTGGGAACATCCACAATCAGACCCATCCTTTGTCGAAATTCCACTTGTATTTTCGTCATAGTTACGTTTGCAACCCTTTTGTAGTTCTCGTTTCTAAACTGCCACTTCATAAGGGGCAATTTGTAGGTTAAACAAATTAAACTTTCGAAGAACCTGGCGTGCAACTCCGATATTCCATATCGTAATGAGCCTTCAGCCATGCCTTTTTTTTGCTGAGGTCATTGAACTCTTTTGGCGGTGAACCACAAATGTAGCACCTCATTGTTGATTTGGTGGAAGTTGCAGCATTGCATATTTTGGCATCAATCATTGTAAGAATCATACTGTATTCAAGATTATAGACATTATATACTCTATCTACCAGTAGTTGTAAAGGCACACTTGAACTTGAAAATATTGCAGTCTGAATCGTGATCATTTTTAAACTTGCTTGAATTGGGACTGCTGCTTATAAAGTGGGTTGTATCTGGATATGACTCTGCAAAACTGTATAGCACGGAAAATATGGAAAAAAGCTCCTTATTATTTCATACTGGTTTTTAGAAAGCCCAGCCTCAACAAACGTTGCTAACGCTTTCCGAAGCGACGACTGATTTTTGTTTGAGTTTGAGTTTGGTCTTCTATGAATTTGGAATACGTACTTTGTTGCTCGCATTGGGCTAGAGTTGAGGTTTTCAGTACTTTGAAAGCATCTCTCTTTCCTTCCACCTGCAGTTTTACATGAGCAGCGTATAACAATTATTCTGATTCGTTAGTCCTACGCAGTGCTCCCATTTTGCGTTTCTTATCTCTTTCGCTGTAGTCATGAAACATTTTTGATGGACGTCCCACAACCTGTGATTGCTTGGGTAGCTTAAGTGCTATAGTATTTAGCCATCAATGATTCTTCTCCATGAAAATATCTACTTTGTAATTGGCTTGTTTCCATCTACGCTTCAACTCCGACCTGATTCGGAAAAATCTTTTCCTCATCTTTTTTATCGTCTTTCGTTAAATCGTTCCTATTTATGTAAAAATCCTCAAGAAAATCTAGTTTTTCATTAATATTCATTTCATATTGCTGTTGCATCATGTAAGTCATGAGCACAGTTTTGGGCCTAGTACACAATAAATCGGAAGAATCCGGAAACGTTTTTAACAGGTACTGAAACCTGAAATATTTGATTATTAAGTTATCGAAAAAAAAGTCGCGGGGCACCCCGGGAACCATAACAAAACTAATTTTGAATTTCAAAAACTACTTAAAACGCATCTCAAAAAATCACCTTTTTTAACGTTTCCATGGATATAGTAAATAAAGCTTAAATACAACAACAATAATATTAATATATTCTTGCTTATCCCTTCAGGATGCTCCATAGTTCTAAGGAGATGTAACTATTTTAAACGTATTTTAATCACTTTTAACTGCACGTACTTTTCATTACACAGACAACAGCAATGTGCACTCTTAGGAAACTTCAAGTTCAAAGTAATACCGTGACAATACTACTGATTAAATAACAAACTGCGGGGTATTTTCATATCCGCCTACTATTTAACTTTAAAGTAGTACACTATTTTTATTGATAACGACTTGTATATGCTTTGATATAGGCTTTCGGGCAGCTAGATTGTCCAAATACTCTACTGTGCGCTGACCCTGCCGGGATACTAGTCTCTCCGTAAAACTATTAGTAACTCAGGCTAAATTAGCGTAGTTTTATTACTTCTTAAATGTCAGTTGCTTAATTTACAGAGTGAGTCACAAATTGTTGAAATGTTAACAATAAAAGCGTATTTTCATTATAAAATTTCACGCTTTAAAGAAATTCTTCTAAAGTTTGTATGATTATAACTATTATTATTTTCACACAATTTTTAAGCAAAATAATATTAAACCACGTAAACCTAAATCTGTAAACCTAATAGCGAAATAAAGAAAAGTAGTATAGCTATTTCAGATCTGGCTCGCTCTCTCTCACTGTCAAAGTTCACTGACGTCGAGGGTTGTCACATTACGATACTTGGAAATCTAACAGAGCCTAAGTTCATTGTCGTTTTCAAGGTCAAACTCCATTCGCCTATAGGGATATCGTATTTCAATTCTTATAAATCTAAAAATAATACCACTGTTCATTTACCTTTTCAAGATCAAAGTTCATTGGCTTTAGGGGCGTCGTATTACGATTCTTAGAAACCTAAAAATAGAACTAGTTCGTGGAAACGGAAAGCGGAGGGTCCTCAGTTCATTAACCTCTTCAAGGCCAAAGTTTATTGATCTCTACGGGTATCGTATTACTATCTAAAAATATAACCAGTTTTTGGACACCCCAAAGTTCATTGACCATTAAAAGTGTGACAAGGGAAAGAGACACGTAGTGACTCTTAGAAATCTAAAAACCATAATTCAATGACCTCATTAAGGATAGTCATAGTTCACTGACCTGGTCCGGATGTTGGTCTATTCTAAGAAGTCTTAAAATAGAGCTAGTTCAAAGTTCTGATGATAAAGTTCAAATTATTAAAGCTTTAATAATTAGATTGCACTCTTCCAAACATCCACTGAACTGTGAAAGATCAAAACGTCTCGTAAAATTTAGAAACCCCACAAAACCTTACATTACTGGCCATGTACCCTGCATATTATTGTCTATACATTTAAAAGCTTATTCTTAGTTGTAAACCTCTCTTATTTTTGAATTGCACTAAAGTCTTTACGTGGTCCAATATAACACCTTAGGCAAATTTTTCTTCTATTACTCAATATCGTACAAGACGGGTTTTCCCTTTACTGTGCAAAGATTCCACGAAATATTGGCAGAGGACCTCGAATTCGAAAACACACTGGCAATTTATTCGAAGGTCAAATCACCGGGATTTTCTTTCTACGCAGAATCCTCACATCACGTCAACTCAGCTAACACTTACAGAGATAAAAATAAAATATGAAAAATAAACGATATTATTTGCTCTCCACAAATTCAGCGCACCAAAATTTCGAAATTCTTATGTATTTACATAAGTTCATGCGATCCTTTAAAAATTTAAATACATACTGGAGGGCTCTGCCAAAATCTCAAAATATTTAAAATACTAAAACGTTACATTTAATCATGCTCACGCTAATTTTTCTTCATGATCGCCTGCGAAGTGATAGCTTTGTTTATATGCGACGTAGTATGTGTTATAAATACATCTTCAAATCCTATTGCTTAATGAAAGTGCAAAGATGCAATCAACTTTTAATACAGGCACCTACAATGGTGATCACTAATCATATTACTAATAAAATTACACCACAACATGTTAAAATAATAAATAAACCAGAAGGTAACACATTACACCTCTGTTTAATGTTTAATCATGCAGAGATTAAACAGAATTTTTGTGAGACAACATAGTCTAATTTGGTGTTCCAAAGATAGGGGTATTCAGAAGTAAGCGGTTGGTCAACCGACAATATCTGCCAAAATATGTCGACGCCAAGCAGTAAATGAATTTTTGTTTTATTCCGAAAATCGGGATTAACTAGACAGGTGTTTTCAGGTAATGTTAAGAAATTGGTATCAGAACAAGTAGCAGGGAATTCGCCTGAAATATTTTGAAGTCGCAGAAAAGATGAAGATGCAGTAAATTGAGCGTTCATGGATTTAAACGTTGTATGTACCATTTCTGTTACATGATCTTTAGCTTGGATTATACCTGATATAGGAATGCTAACATTTGTAGTTGGTAATTTCAATTTATTACATAATGTAATAGTCATGTACAATTTCATTGAAGCGGAGTCTAAAAGTGCAATGCATTTGTGAAGTTTTCCCGTAGCGTCTTCAACGCAAACGACAGCGGTTGGAAGAATTTGTACAAGATTACAAGGAAGAGCGACATACGTCGAAAGCTTTGAAGCGGCAGGCTGAGGAGAATTAGAGGTTTTGGGTTGACTATCAGCTGCTTCAGAAATAATGTTAAGTGATTTAAGTGGCGATTCCGAGTGTAAGAGTGTATAATGCCTTTTGTTACAGGTGTTGCAGTTTCCAGGTTTGCGATTAGAAGTGAAATGACCACTGGGCAGACAGTTTGTGCACAAGTTTAGTTCTTTAGCTTTGGAATAGCGTAAATGTGGAGCCAAATCCAAGAAAGTTTGGCAACGCATTAGTCTATGGTTCGATTTACAAAGAGGGTAATTAACTTGATTATGAGGGGGTTCTGCTATGACATTAACAAATGAATGTTTATTATAATTAACTTGAGGTTTGTCTTGTTTTAAGTTGCGTGTAGTATGTGAAGATGTACCTGTTTCTAATGATTTATAGGGCTTGTCGATTTTCTCTAATAATCTAGCACATCTTTCGAAAAAGTCAATTAGAGATGCAGTAGAAGGGGTGCAATCGATTTTAGAAACTTCAACTTTCCATTCCCGCCTGGTGTAATAATCGATTTTGTCCATAATTAAATACTGTATAAAACTAGAGCATGAATGAATGCGTTCACCTAATGACTCTAATGCTCTTAAGTGAGCTTGAATCGAATCAACTAAATGCCTGATTGATGAGGTAGACTCTTTATTTATTTTGGGGAATTCGACTATTCCTTTAATGTGCGAATGAATGAGGAATCTTGTATTTTTGTAGCGTTTTTGGATCAGATCTAAAGCGAAGTGATAATATACAGGAATTATATCTAGAGACTCTATTACCCTGGACGGCTCTGCACCCAAAACAGATTTCAAGTATAGAAAACGTGTAATGTCATCAAACGCATCGTTGTTATGACGGAGTGATTAGAATTCTTTAAAAAAGCTCAAAAATGTGTGTGAGTCGTCGTTAAACATTTTCATTTGCAAGGGTGGCAATTTGACTAGGCTTTAGCGAGACTCCAAATGTGGCTGTTGAGAATAATTCACCAGGTATCGTTCTAGGCGCAGGCTGTTCTGTGGCAATATTAACGTTATTTGTGCAAGGAGATTGTGGTGACAGAATTGGCATAGAACGTTCAGGAGTCATGGCTTGAAGCTTGTGCTTCTTGAACCAGGGACCGAGTACAAGCTTGTAAAAGGAAGTGTTTACCTTTAGAAACAGTAGTGTAACTGTAAATTCGTCTATGTGTCGACCTCGATTATTTCTGAATGAACAGAATCGTATTTCGTAAGCAATTCCTCAAAGGAGGCAATCCGAATTTCTAACAGAAGTGCATCAATTTGCTTAGATTGTGAAGCATCAGCAGCTGAGATATGAGCACCATTGTCAAATAACTTTTAAAATTTTTTTAAAAGTAAGCAGTTTATCTTTAAGGTTAGCACGCTTTTTTTTATTAAAGTTGCGAGTACGCTAGACATTGTAGCTGTCAAGTAATAAATTTGTGAAATATTTAAATGCAGAATCTATATAAATTAATCTGAATTATATCTACTTACACAAACGTGTTGATAGTGTAAGGCCGGCGGTTTTGCCGCGTTATATTGGTCTTTGTTTTGGTTGTTGAACCAGATGTCTTATGAACCTTTTGTCGGGTATATGCGTTGTAGGCGTCTTGTAACTTAACTGGATGCTTCTTCTCGTTAACCCTTAATTTTTCAATATTTTAATAGCGGCTGTATTACCAAAAATGGTTATCAAATCGGTGTTTGATGGACCAGAAATTGTTGGAAAAGAATTGAATTCGAGAACCCTTTTTTAATTGTTTATTTGGCAAGTAACTAATATGTAGCAGAACAAAACTTATTCTATGCGTCAGCAAAAGTTAACCATAAGAAGAATTGCTACAGGCTAACTTGCGTGAAAACAAGGTCTTAAATCAAAGGAGAGCACATGCGCAAAAAAAATTGAGCATATGTTCGATTTAAATACAAAATTTAGACACAAAAAGTATTAGAATGTATATATATATATATATATATATATATATATATATATATATATATATATATATAAGGGTGACTGGTAAGTTATGCAGTTAACTGAAAGTGCTAATAGAGGACCCTAAACTGAACAATTTTTCTTAGTAAACTAACAGGCGAAACCCAATAATAACTAAAATACAGTATATATCAATGTCTTATGGATTGTTGCTTTGATGAGTGACTTGTCCTCCTACTGTAAGTAAATTAATTTTGAGTTTCACAACATTAGAATGGAAAGATATCATTATACCAATGAACAGTATTGTGACATGTTA
>JARFJB010001805.1:852500-975000 GCA_036346205.1 Vesta saturnalis | reverse complement strand
CACACAGACACACAGACACACAGACACACAGACACACAGACACACAGACACACAGACACACAGACACACAGACACACAGACACACAGACACACAGACACACAGCACAGACACACAGACACACAGACACACAGACACACAGACACACAGACACACAGACACACAGACACACAGACACACAGACACACAGACACACAGACACACAGACACACAGACACACAGACACACAGACACACAGACACACAGACACACAGACACACAGACACCAGACACACAGACACACAGACACACAGACACACAGACACACAGACACACAGACACACAGACACACAGACACACAGACACACAGACACACAGACACACAGACACACAGACACACAGACACACAGACACACAGACACACAGACACACAGACACACAGACAGACACACAGACACACAGACACACAGACACACAGACACACAGACACACAGACACACAGACACACAGACACACAGACACACAGACACACAGACACAGACACACAGACACACAGACACACAGACACACAGACACACAGACACACAGACACACAGACACACAGACACACAGACACACAGACACACAGACACACAGACACACAGACACACAGACAAACAGACACACACAGACACACAGACACACAGACACACAGACACACAGACACACAGACACACAGACACAGACACACAGACACACAGACACACACAGACACAGACACACAGACACACAGACACACAGACACACAGACACACAGACACACAGACACACAGACACACAGAACACAGACACACAGACACACACAGACACACAGACACACAGACACACAGACACACAGACACACAGACACACAGACACACAGACACACAGACACACAGACACACAGACACACAGATACACAAACACACAGACACACAGGCACATAGACACGTAGAAACACAGACACACAGACACACAGAACACAAGACACAGACACACAGGACACGGACACGGACACACGGACAACACACGGACACACGGACACACGGACACACGGACACACGGACACACGGACACACGGACACACGGATACACGGACACACGGACACACGGACACACGGACACGGACACACGGACACGCGGACAGACGGACCGACAGACACACGGACACACGGACAGACGGACCGACGGACCGACGGACCGACGGACCGACGGACCGACGGACCGACGGACCGACGGACAACAGACCGACAGACCGACGGACGGGCGGGCAGGCGGGCTTACGGACGGACGGACGGGCGGACGGACGAGCGGACGGACGGACGGACGGATGGACGGACGGCCGGACGGGCGGGCGGACGAACTGACGGACAGACAGACAGACACACAGACAGACGCACACGCACACGCACACGCACACGCACACACACAACCCACACACACACACACACACACACACACACACACACTATATATATATATATATATATATATATATATATAGATATATATATATATATACATTATTCTAAATTCCTGCGAAGAACGTCAGGAAACTGCTGCCCGTATGAAATTATGGTGGGCCTTTCCTATAACAAAATTTTCTCAGCCCACCCCCTTCCGAGGTATCACCCCTAAAAGGGGTGAGTAAAATTAGGTTTTTGTTTTTTTTCTCCAATTTAAGTAAATATGGAAACTTGAAATTTTATATACCGGTGGTTAGTCCTTTGCGAGTGCACGGAAATTACAAGTTTCAAGTTTCCATCTTTACTTAAATTTGGGAAAAAGAATAAGTTCTTATTTTTATTCTCAAATTTAAGTATGGAAACTTGAAATTTGTAATTTTCGTGCACTCGCAAACGACTAACTACCGGTATTTTTTAAACATTCCTGTTACATTATAAGGGGATGAAATTAGCAACGCTTACATTATTTAATGTCAAATCTTTTTTTCGAGATTGAGTTTTGTAAAATAAAAATGTTACTTAAAATCCCTGTTTATTGAAAAACATTTCTTAATCTTAGTTTCTTCCGAGAACCAATAGATTCGGGGAAAATAAATTAAATACAATATCGTGTGTGATACTTTGTTTCTAATTACAATTAAAGTTATGCAATAGTAGGGTCGTGTCACTTTGGCTAATTTCCTCCCCTTATAATGTAACAGGAATGTTGAAAAAATAACGGTGGTTAGTCGTTCGCGAGTGCACGGAAATTATAAAATTTGAAGTTTCGATTTTTACTTAAATTTGAGAAAAAAAATTTTACTCACCACCTTTTAGGGGTGATACCTCGGAAGGGGGTGTGCTGAGGAAATTTTATTGTAGGAAAAACCCATCATAATTTTATACGGGCAGTCACCTCCTGATTTTTTCGGATGAATTTAGAAATATATATATATATATATATATATATATATATATATATATATATATATATATATATATATATACAGGGTCCGCCTTTGGGAGCTGATCCTATGAGTATCTGCTAAACCAAACTTACTATAATTTTGAAACATTGGTGACAGGGTAATGATGTTAGGGCTAACTCATCTAAAATATTTTCACGTTCGGACCACTTCCGGTTATACCGGAAGTCGGTACTTAGTCGCTTATTTTAAATGGAACACCCCGTATATTAATACGTGTTCGTTATCAATAGCAGTTTTTTTACGAGGCGCAGAGTGTTTAAACGTGCCAAACTGTTCAAAATTTTGAACCACACGTCTTATTGTATCTGCTGATGGTCGGGGGCGCTCAGGATAGCGTTCGATAAATGTTCTTACTGTTCATTTTAGAACTCCATGACATTCTCCGTGAATTAAAATTAAAATCAAATAATCTGTATTAGAATATTCAAGTCGAGCCATTTCATCAAGAAAATCACAAACTGTCAACAATTTTATTAAATTATTGACTACAAAAGAAAAACAAAATAAATAAGCATCTTTATCGTGTAACGATGCGCTGATAAGTATGTATTACCTCCGCAGTAAAAAGTAGTTTTTTTCGATTTACTCATAAAGTATTAAATTTTTACACTTATGTTGTATATCGAATTTGAAAAAAATGACTATTTGGCAAAAATGACTTTTGAATTACAAAATTATCAATTTTTATAATTTTTTGCAGTAACTTATTCAAATATTTTTCTTTATTTCAATTCTCAATTATTTGGTTTCCATGGTGACCACGAACAAGGAATACTAGATTTACGTATGTAGCTCATTTTTATCACAAATTTTAAAATTGGGACTTTTTTGATAACGTATAGGCAAATAAAGTTTTAAACAAACTTACCTTAATTTTTGACGTTAAATCGATCTGAGTAATAAAAAATAGGGGTTTCCATTTGATTTTTTTGAGTAACTTGCATTTTTTGATAGTCAAGTTTAGACATTCATCATTGTATTTTTATGAAAAATACAAGTGTCATTTTTTGCACACAACGCAAAAAACCTTTGCCTACAACACCTCAAAGTTTTATTCAAATTGTTTGACAGGAACAGAACAATTAACGAGTTATTACTAAGATCGCATCTGCCAATTTTTTTAGATAAATGATTTTTTTTAAGACGACTGAAATTTTGTATCTAGTTTATTTAACAAACTTACCTTAAAATTCGACATAGAATCCAAAAATGTATTAATATACGGGGTGTTCCATTTAAATAAGCGACTAAGTACTGACTTCCGGTATAACCGGAAGTGGTACGAACGTGAAAATATTTTAGATGAGTTAGCCCTAACATCATTACCCTGTCACCAAATTTTCAAAATTATAGTAAGTTTGGTTTAGCAGATACTCATAGGATCAGCTCCCAAAGGCGGACCTGTATATATATATATATATATATATATATATATATATATATATATATATATATATATATATATATATATATATATATATATATATATACATATGTGTGTGTGTGTGTGTGTGTGTGTGTGTGTGTGTATATACAGGGTGTTCCAGTTTTTGTAGGACTTTAATAGTCGATAGAGCTTTCAAAATTAAGACAAAAGTTCATATAAACATAGGTTGCCAAACACTTAATTTTGAAGATACAGGGTTTCAAAGTTTTAATTTTTTTTCAGTTCTTTTAATTTATCTTCAAAACTATTTAAAATAATAAATCCAAATTTAGTACACATATTACACTTCTCAAACTCAATATTAAGAGTAGTTTAACGTTTATCAATATCTACAGGGTAGTACATTTTCTGGGGTGGTACACCCTTTATCCTCCCCGAACTTGTTCATGCGACGCCTCTAACTATTAAAAACCAAAAATTCAGATTGCCCATTTGATTTAGGAACTATTTTGTCTTTTGCTTTTTTTTCGAAAAATGCATAGTTTTTGAGATAAATTAGCTGCAATCCATGAACAGCTTCCAAATGGTAAGTCAAGAACGTCTGATGCTTCCGCAAAAAATAGTTGTGCCATGAAAAGAACAATAAAAAAAAATCAAATTATGTCAATTCTCACTGATTTTTTCCTAACTTTTCAGTTGAATTAAATAAAGGAACATAAAAGTAAAACAACAAAATAAATACGTATTTATTGGAAAAAATTGGAAATAATTTCTATTTAAGATTTTAACAAGAACGAAACGAACTAAATAAATAAATTAAACAAATAAACTTAACCTATAACAACAAAACAAAACGCTATCGTAATAATAAATAAATTTAAAGAAACTGTTCAAAATGTGAACCATTTTGTTGAATACATAATTCACCGACGAATAATTGCACGTAGAATATTAACTAAAATTGTCTTATTTCATTACGCATCCCTAATCCTATTAATGAGTTCATCTCTTGTTGTCACAGGAGTTGCATACACCCTTTCTTTTAAATACCCCCACAAAAAATCTAAGGGATTTAGGTCTGGAGACCTTGGCGGCCAGGAAACTGGGCCTGCACGACCGATCCATCTTCCTAGATAATGGTTATCCAGCCAGTTTCTTACGATTCTGCTATAATGAGCTGGACAACCATCAAGCTGGAACCAAGCCGTTCTTCGTAAATTTATTCATCCGAGATGGTAAAAAGTAGGGCCCAAAAAGGTGATTATTGTAAATACCTATCCAGACGTTCACACTAAATTCTTGTTGGAAACGTCTCGGGCAAACTACATGTGGATTTTCATGTGCCCAAACGTGCTGGTTGTGAAAATTTACCACACCACGGCGAGTGAAGCAGGATTCATCGGTCCATAAGACATTATTTAAAAAACCTGGATTGTTATTATTTTCAGCAAGAATCCATTGGCAATACGCAACTCTACGTTCTGCATCCCCTTGTTGTAGCCCTTAAACAGGTTGTAGATGGTAAGGATATCGGTGATCACGTCTTAATGTTCGGTGAATAGTAGTATTTGAGACTCCACCTAAAGCTACGGATACTCTTCTAATGCTAGTTATGGGATCTCTTTTTTTAATTGTTCTTTTCATGGCACACTGTTTTTTGCGGGAGAATCAGACGTTCTCTACTTACCATTTGGAAGCTGTTCATGGATTACAGCTAATTTATATCAAAAACTATGCATTTTTCTAAAAAAAAAGCAGAAGACAAAAAAGTTCCTAAATCAAATGGGCAATCTAAATTTTTAGTTTTTAATAGTTAGAGGCGTCGTATGATAAAGTTCGGGGGGGATAAAGGGTGTACCACCCCAGAAAATGAACTACCCTGTAGATATTGATAAACGTTAAACTACTCTTAATATTGAGTTTAAGGAGTGTAATATGTGTACTAAATTTGGATTTATTATTTTAAATAGTTTTGAAGATAAATTAAAAAAACTGAAAAAAAATTAAAACTTTGAAACCCTGTATCTCCAAAACTAAGCGTTTGGCAACCTATGTTTATATGAACTTTTTTTCTTAATTTTGAAAGCTCTATAGACTATTAAAGTCCTGCTCCTTTTTTAAATTTGTTTATTAGCTTTGAAGTAAATTTGTTGATGACAATCGTTTGATATCCAACCTTGCCACGCCCGTTGAATAAAATGCATGGGTAGGTTCATATTTGTATATATGACCTGTAACTTATTCAGTTAACTGAAAGTACTACCAGTGGTTAGTCCTTTGCGAGTGAACGGAAATTACAAATTTCAAGTTTCCATCTTTACTTAAATTTGAGAAAAAAAATAAAAACTTAATTTTACTCAGCACCTTTTAGGGGTGATATCTCGGAAGAGGGTGGGCTGAGCAAATTTTGTTATAGGAAAACCCTTCAAAATTTCATACGGGCAATCACCTCCTGAATTCTTTCCATGAATTTAGAAACACTGTATATAAATATATATATATATATATATATATATATATATATATATATATATATATATATATATATATATATATATATATATATATATATATATATATATCTGTGAAAGACACAATGCTGGCTCATACGAAATACTTAAGGTCAAAATTAAATTTAGTCAAGTTTTTGTGTAAGGAACAATTGGTCCACATGCAGGACAACTGTAAATACATTAAGTTCGATATATTCTCACATATTGAAATTGGATGGTTTCATGTAAAAAAGGATATTCAAATACTTCACCATAGTAACAGTTTTAATGGGAACGTGTAACTACACAATAATCGCAACCATAAAGATACAATTAATACATAAATTAAAAAATGGTAATAAAATTATACTTTAATACCAAATATGCCATAAACAAAAGTTGTTATAAAAGTACGAGTATAAATTTTGAGGTTATTGTTACCATTAAAGTTTTGATTACGAATGCGTCTGTAAAATAAGTAATGGGTAAGGATGTTAATCTTAAAATATATTGATATAGAATTAAATCAATCAAACCAGTTGCCGTCTTTCTTAATTTATTATTCCATTCCAATATATTACATTGATTTGTGAAGTAGTTTATATTGAAAGACTTGATACTTAATAGCTCAATTAACGAGTTTTAATTGAAGGCAGTTTAGATTCTTGTAATTGAAAAATGATTGATGCATCTACTCGATTACTTGGCTAACATTGCTATATAATAAAAAATATAAATAAAATATACTAACGTTGATTAACTGCGAAAAAGTAACGAAATAACTAAACCTGGATTATCAGCTTTTGCTTCTGTACTAGTTCATACATGTTTCACTGATTATGAATGAAGAGCTTTAATTAGCATTTAATTAACTAAATAGTTGTAGGTTTACCTTACCATGCTAAATATTACATTAATATATTACATTTCCTTAATGACTTAATGCTGGTAATAGTAATGTTGCTAGGAACATAGTTAACGTCAAAACTGTGCAAATTCAAATCACCAACTAACGAATTACCATCTTCAAGGATAAGTGTTAGATAGGATTATAGCCAGTCACTGGTCTGATTTTCTGTCGGCTTCATCATTTATCGGTGGTAGTAAACTGGAGATTGGTATTTTTCCTAGACCTCCTTCAACAAAATTCATTACCAATTAAGAATGTTAAGTTATCATAGCATTACAATGATTTAACATATATTTTCGTTGTTACATTTGTTATGATTGTACTAGATGTTTGATTTAATTAAGTTTTTAGCTGGGAAAACTTTCAGCACTTTCATTTTCTAGCTAATCTTCAATAAAATAAAGTTAGATTCCATAGTTCATTCTCACATACGTTTACCTGACTATTATAGCAGGCTTATCTTTGAGTTTTCGTATATCATAAATTTATTTGACGCTTTAATTAATGTTTTAAGACATCATTACCCGAAGACGATAACTGCGATTGTTATGGAAACGTTTCAATTTGTAAAAAAACAAATCCAAATATACGATTAAAATCCAAAAAAGTACCTTATACTTATGAATGATAATCGTGAAATATGAAAATGTAAGCTTTCATCATTATTACACATAATAAAATACTTATCTTTTTTGGTGTATCTAAACGTTTCGAAAACACTTACAGTTATCTTCGTCAGTAGTAATATCTATTAAAATTGTTAAAGATGTTGAAACAGTTTTATGAAAATTGAAAAATTAAAACATAAACATCAATCTGCTATTAATATAACGGTTTGAGGAATGTAAAAAACCAACTATAGAATTAAATTTGAGTGAAAAATAACTAAATCATTAAAAATTAAATATTGTTAAACTGGCTTAAAGATGGCAAATCAGCACACCCTATAACGATCGAAGGCTAACAATAAAAAATGTCAGCCAAAAAACTATTTTTAACAACATTTAATCAAGTTATGATGTGAGTGTAAAGTTGTGAAAAACTTCAACTTGAAAATGATAGAAGCATTCAGAAATATAAACATGACATCAAATAAAAACGGATAATGATTCGTCTTGATTTTGACTTTTGGTAACCTATGTGTGACCAATTCATAAAAAGTGTTGGAACCAAATTTTACTTTAAAAATAATGACTTCGTAAAACATGACTACAACACCAGGTGTGTGGATGCAAAAAGTGATATGCTGTACAGCGCAAAATTTCTGGGTCCTCAATTTTATAATATTTTGCACTCTGACATGTAAAGAATGAGTTTCAAATCACGTCTCACAAGATTTACGGTAACATCAGATATAGGTAAACTTCACAAACGTGTAATCAAATTAATTCCTTATACTTCTAACTGCCCCCTTGTAAAATTATTCTACTCTTACTCAGTGGCGAAACTACAAAATTTTTCTGGGGGGGACCAGGCCCCACGGGCTCTTTTTGGGGAGGGGTGCGTATAAAAATTTTGTTGGGGCGTACACCACTTTTTTATAGATGCATGCGCATGAAAACTACGTCAATCTTGTTTTCACTCTCAATTTTAAACAGTTTTGGTTTTCATCATCGTGGTTTGTCATATACCTACTTTAAGTAAAAGACTTTCTTGTTTTCACATTTTATTTAGGAAATATAACATATAAGTATGAATAAAAAAAACTTCAAACTAATTTTAGTTTTCTATCTGTTTTTATAAAAACAGAGAGAACTTGTTCAGCCGACAATTTCTGCTTAACTAAAGCATTTTCGATACAGAGAAGTGATAAATTTGAAAATCTATCTTGTACCATTGTGGTTCTCAGCCATGTTTTTATCCGCCTCATAGCGGAGAAACATCTTTCGCAACCAGCTGAACTGATTGGAAGGCCTACAGCAATTTGTAGTAATTTGTAAAGATTCGGAGTCAGATGCCCCTTCCCTTGAACTTTTAGATTTTCCAACGTGATTTCAAGATTTTTATTTTTGAATAAATTTCGTATCACTAAAACTTCAGCTTGAAGTGTTGAGATTTCGATAATTGGCGACGAACTCAAAATGCTTGATCCAAATCTAGCTTCATAAAGGAGTCAATCGATCTTGCAAGGGGAAGATTTTCAAATCGTTTTTTCATATTGCCAATCACGTTGTCCATGACTTGGTAGTAAATATTAGTTGTATCCATGTTTTAACTCAAAATGGGGTAATGGTGCGTGTTTTAAGTCTATCTTATTGGTAGTAAATGTTGACTTTCCAGTATTCGGGAGCTGTAGTTCCTGCAGGTATGTCGATCAGAGATGATTTACCCAGGGTTGAGTCAGATAGATATTCATTAAGCCTTTGTGGTTGCTTCCTTTTTTTTGAAATCCTTAAAGGCTCCAAACAAATGTCTTGTTCTCCTGACAATTTTTCTATTTCACTCTACAGGTCCTCAAATTTGTTCCTCTTCTCTTCAAAGATACTTATAGTGCTATCTATGATAACACTAGCCTGACCTAGTGTGGCATCTTTTATCTGAAAATAATTACTCAGTACATTTGCGACCATTAACACTGAATGTCTGTGTCTGTGTCTGTGTCTGTGTCTGTGTCTGTGTCTGTGTCTGTGTCTGTGTCTGTGTCTGTGTCTGTGTCTGTGTCTGTGTCTGTGTCTGTGTCTGTGTCTGTGTCTGTGTCTGTGTCTGTGTCTGTCTGTTCTGTGTCTGTGTTCTGTGTTCCTGTGTCTCTGTCTAGTCTGTCTGTGTCTGATGTACTGCTGTCTGTGTGTCTGTGTCTGAAATGTTCTGTCTTTGCCTGTACCTGATGTCTGTGTCTGTGTCTGTGTTCTGTGTCTGTGTCTGTGTCTGTCTGTGCTGTGTCTGTGTCTGTGTCTGTGTCTGTGTCTGTGTCTGGTGTCTGCTGTCTGCTGTCTGTGTCTGCGTCTGTCTGCCCGTCGTCGCTGTCTGCGTCTGTGTCTGTGTCTGTCGTCTGTGTCTGCGTCTGTGTCTCGTGTCTGTGTCCGCTGTGTCTGTGTGCTGTGCGTGTGCGTGTGCGTGTGTCGTGTGTCGTGTGCGTCCACGTGTGTCTGTGCTGTGCGTGTGCGTCCGCGTGTGCGTGTGTCGTGTGTCGTGTCGTGTGCGCTGTGCGTGTGTCTGTGTCTGTGTCTGTGTCTGCGTCTGCGTTGCGTCTGCGTCGTGCGTGTCGTGTGCGTGTGCGTGTGCGTGTGCGTGTGCGTGTGCGTGTGCGTGTGCGTGTGCGTGCGTGTCGCGTGTGCGTGTCGTGTGCGTGTGCGTGTGCGTGTGCGTGTGCGTGTGTCGTGTGCGTGCGTGTGCGTGTGCTGTGCGTGTGCGTGTGCGTGTGCGTGTGCGTGCTGCGTGTGCGTGTGCGTGTGCGTGTGCGTGTGCGTGTGCGTGCGTGTGCGTGTGCGTGTGCGTGTGCGTGTGCGTGTGCGTGTGCGTGTGTGTGTGCTGTGCGTGTGCGTGTCTGTGGTGTGTGTGCGTGTCGTGTGTGTGTGTGTGTGTGTGTGTGTGCTGTGTGTGGTGTGTGTGCGTGTGCGTGTGCGTGTGCGTGTGCGTGTGCGTGTGTGCTGTGTGCGTGTGCGTGTGCGTGTGCTGTGTCTGCTTGTGTGTGTGTGTGCGTGTGTACGTGGTGTGGTGTGTGTGTGCGTGGTGCGTAGTGTGCGTGTGCGTGTGTGTGGTGTGGTGGTGTGTGGTGTGGGTGCTGATGTGGTAGTGGGTGTGTGGTGGTGCGTGGTGCGCGTGGTGTGTGTAGTGTGCGTGTGGTGTTGCGTGGGTGTGGGTGTGCGTGTGTGCGTGTGTGAGTGTATCCGTGTCTGCGTGTCTGCGTGTGTGCGCGTATGCGCTCGTGCCTGTGTACGTGTGTGTGTGTGTGAGTGCGTGTGTGCGTGTGCACAGGTGTACGTGGGTGCGTGTGTGCGTGTGTGACTGTACGTGTGTGCGAGCGCGCGTGTGTGCGTATCTGCGTGTCTGGATGTCTGCGTGTCTACGTGTGTGTATATACGTGTCTACGAGTCTGCGTGTCTGGGTGACTGCGCGTGTGCGTGCGTGAGTGTGTGCGCGTGTGCGCGTGTACGTGTGCACGTGTGAGCGTGTGCGTGTGTGCGTGTGTACGTGTGTGCATGTGTGCGTGTGTGCGTGTATGCGTGTGTGTGTGTCTGCGTGTGTGCGTGTCTGCATTTGTGCTTATGTGCGTGTACGCGTGTGCGTGTGTGCGCGTGTGCGCGTGTACGTGTGTGTGCGTGTGTACGTGTGGTGTTGCTGTGTGCGTATCTGCGTGTCTGATTCTCTGCGCGTGTGCGTGTGTACGTGTCTGCGTGCCTAGTGCCTGAGTGACTGCACTGTGCGTGTGCGTGAGTGCTGTGCGTGCGCGTGTGCGTGTGTCCGTGTGTGCGTGTGTGCTGTGTGCGTGTTTGCGTGTGTAGTGTCGTGCGTGCGTGTCTGAGTTTGTGCTTATGTGCGTGTAGCGCGTGTGCTGTGGCGTTACATGTGCGTGCTTTGCGTGCTGCGTGTGTGGTCGTTCGTGTTGCGTGATGCGTTTCTGATGTCTGCGTGACTGCGTGTTCGTGGTCGTTTCTGCGTGCCTACGTGCCTGAGTGACTGCTGCCTGTGCATGTTTGCGTATGTTGCGTGTGCGCGTGTGTGCGTGCTGTGCCTGCGTGTGCGTTGCGCTGTGCGTGTGTGCGTGTGTGCGTGTGTGGTGCGTGTGTGCGTGTGTGCGTGTGTGCGTGCACTGTGTACTGTGTGTGCGTGTGCGTGTGCTATGTGTGTGCTACGTGTGTGCGATGTTGCGTGTCTGTGTGTGCTGTCTGGTGTGCGTGTGTGCTGTGCGTCTGTGCGTGCTGTGCGTGTGTGCGTCTGTGCGTGTCTGCGTGTGTGCGTGTGCGTGTGTACCTGTTGCGTGCGTGCGTGTGTGCGTGTGTGCGTGTGCGTGTGTCTGCGTGTCTCATGTCTGCGTGTGTGCGTGTATGCGTTGTGCGTGTGCGTGTGCGTGTGTGCGTGAGTGCGTGTGTGCGTGTGTGTGTGCTGTGTGCGTGTGTCGTGCGTGTGTGCGTGTGTGCGTGTGCGTGTGTGCGTGTGCGTGTGGCGTGTGTGCGTGCTGTGCGTGTGTGCGTGTGCGGTGTTGCTGTGTGCGTCTGCGTGTGTTGCGTGTGCTGCGTGCTGCGTGTCTGCGTGTCGTAGTGTGCGTGTCTGTGTGCGTCTGCGTGTTGCGTGTGTGCGTGGTGTGTCGTGTGCGTGCTGCGTTGCTGCGTGTGCGTTGTGTGCGTGTCAGCTGCATGTGTCGTGTATGCGTGTGCGTGTCTGCGTGCCTGCGTGCCTGCGTGTGCGTCTGCGATGTGCGCGTGTGCGCGTGTGCGTGTGCGTGCGTGCTTGTGTGCGTGTTGCGTGTGTGCGTTTGCGTGTCTGTGACTGCGTGTGTGTCGTGTCTGCGTGCTGATGCTTAGTGTGCGTGTGCGCTGTGTGCGTGTGTGTCGCATGTGCGTGTGTGCGTGTGCGTGCTGTGTATCGTGCGCGTCTGAATGTCTGACGCTGTGTGCGTGTTGCTGCGTGCCTACTGCCTGAGTGACTGCACGTGTGCGGTGTGCGTGCGCTGTGCGGTGTGCCTGTGCGTCCTGTGCGTGCGTGTCGTGTTCGTGTGTGCGTGTGCGTGTGTGTATCTGCGTGCCTACATGTCTGCGTGACTGCGTTTGCGTGTGTATGCGTGCCTGCGTGCTGCGTGTCGTGTGCGTGCAGTGCGTGTGTGCGTGTGTGTGCGTGTGCCTGTGTGCTTGTGCGTGTGCGTGCGTGTGTGCGTGTGCTGTGTGTGCGTGATCTGCGTTGTGCGTGTGCGTACGCGTGTGCGTGTGTGCGTGTGCGTGTGTGCGTGTGTGCGTGTACGTGTGTGTGTGCGTGTGCGTGTTTGCGTGCTTACGTGTGTGAGTGTGTGCATGTGCGTATCTGCGTGTTTGAATGACTGCGTGTGTGCGTGTGTACATGTCTGCGTGCCTAAGTGCCTGAGTGCCTGCACGTGTGCGTGTGTGCGTGCGTGTGCGTGTGCGCGTGAGTGCGTGTGTGCGTGTGTGCGTGTGTGCGTGTGTGCGTGCGTGTATGCGTGCGTGCGTGTCTGCGTTTGTGCTTATGTGCGTGTACGCGTGTGCGCGTGTGCGTGTGTGCGTGTTTGTGCGTACGTGTGTGAGTGTGTGCATGTGTGCGTATCTGCGTGTCTGAATCATGCGCGTGTGCGTGTGTACGTGTCTGCGTGCCTAAGTGCCTGAGTGACTGCACGTGTGCGTGTGTGCGTGAGTGCGTGTGTGCGTGCGCGCGTGTGTGCGTGTGTGCGTGTGTGCGTGTGTGCGTGCGTGCGTGTATGCGTGCGTGCGTGTCTGAGTTTGTGCTTATGTGCGTGTACGCGTGTGCGTGTGTGCGCATGTGCGTGTTTGCGTGCTTACGTGTGTGAGTGTTTCGTGTGTGCGTATATGCGTTTCTGAATGTCTGCGTGACTGCGTGTGTACGTGTGTACGTTTCTGCGTGCCTACGTGCCTGAGTGACCGCACATGTGAGTGTTTGCGTATGTATGCGTGTGCGCGTGTGCTGTGTGCGTGTGTGCGTGTATGCGTGTGTGCGTGTGCGTGTGCGTGTTGCGTGTGTTGCGTGTCTGCGTGTGCTTATCTCTGTGCGTGTGCGCTGTGCGTGTGTGCGCTGTGCGTGTGTGGTGTGTGCGTGTCTTCGTGTCTGCATGTCTGGGTGTGCGTGTGTGTGCGTCTGTGCGTCTGTGTCGTGTGCTGCGTGTGCGTGTGCGTGTGTGCGTGTGTCGTGTGTACCTGTGTGCGTGCGTGCGTGTGTGCGTGTGTGCGTGTGCGTGTGTCTGCGTGTCTGCATGTCTGCGTGTGGCGTGTATGCGTGTGTGCGTGCGTGTGCTGTGTGCGTGTGCGTGTGTGCGTGTGTGTGTCTGTGTGCGTGTGCGTGCGTGTGCGTGTGTGCGTGTTTGCGTGGTGCGTGTGTGCGTGTGTGTTGCGTGTGTGTGCGTGTGTGGTGCGTGTGCGTTCGCGTGTGTTCGTGTGTGCGTGCCTGCGTGTCTGCGTGTCTACGTGTGCGTGTCTGTGCGTCTGCGTGTATGCGTGTTTGCGTGAGTGCGTAGCGTGCTAGTTCCTGCGTGTCTGCTTGTCTGCGTGTCAGCATCTGCGTGTTCGTGCGTGTCTGCGTGCCTGCGTGCCTGCGTGTGCGTCTGGCATGTGCGTGTGCGCGTGTGCGTGTGTGCGTGCGTGCATGTGTGCGTGTTGCTGTGTGCGTCTTGCGTGTGTGTATGCGTGTGCGTGTCTGCGTGTGCTTATGTGCGTGTGCCTGTGCGTGTGTGCGCTGCTGTGTGCGTGTGCGTGCTTGTGTGAGTGTGTGTGTGCGTGTTTCGTGTCTGCATGTCTGGGTGTGCGTGTGTGCGTCTGTGCGTGTGTGCGTGTGCCTGTGTGCTGTGCGTGCGTGTGCGTGTGTGCGTGTGCGTGTCTGCGTGTCTTACATGTCTGCGTGTGCGTGTATGCGTTTATGCGTGTGCGTGTGTGCGTGTTGCGTGAGTGCGTTGTGCGTGTGTGCGTGTGTCCTTGTGCGTGCGTGTTGCGTGTGTGCGTGTGTGGTGTGTGGTTGTGCGTGAGTGCGTGGTGCGTGTGTGCGGTGGCGTGTGTGCGTGTGTGTGTGCGTGTGTGCGTGTTGCGTGTGCGTGTGTGAGTGTGTGTTGTCGTATCTGCGTGTTTGAATGACTGCGTGTGCGTGTGTACATGTCTGCGTGCCTAAGTGCCTGAGTGCCTGCACGTGCGTGTGTGCGTCGTGGCGTGTGCGCGTGAGTGCGTGTGCGTGTGCGTGTGCGTGTGTGCGTGGTGTATGCGTGCGTGCGTCTGCGTTTTGCTTGCGTGTACGCGTGCGCGTGCTGGCGTGTTTATGTGCGTACGTGTGGTGTGTGCATGTGCGTATCTGCGTGTCTGAATCATTGCGCGTGCGTGTAGTGTCTGCGTGCCTATGCCTGGTGACTGCACGTGCGTGTGCGTGCGTGCGTGCGCGTGTGTGCGTGTGCGGTGTGCGTGTGTGCGTGCGTGCGTGATGCGTGCGTGCGTGTCTGGTTTGTGCTTATTGCGTGTACGCGTGCGTGTGTGCGCATGTGCGTTTGCGTGCTTACGGTGTGAGTGTTGTGTGCGTATATGCGTTTCTGAATGTCTGCGTGACTGCGTGTGTACGTGTGTACGTTTCTGCGTGCCTACGTGCCTGAGTGACCGCACGTGTGAGTGTTTGCGTATGTATGCGTGTGCGCGTGTGTGTGTGTGCGTGTGTGCCTGTGTGCGTGTGTGCGTGTGTGCGTGTGTGCGTGTTGCGTGTGTGTGTGCGTGTCTGCGGGTGTGCTTATGTGCGTGTGCACCTGTGCGTGTGTGCGCATGTGCGTGTGTGAGTGTGTGCGTGTCTTCGTGTCTGCATGTCTGGGTGTGCGTGTGTGTGTGCGTCTGTGCGTCTGTGCGTGTCTGCGTGTGTGCGTGTGTGCGTGTGTGCGTGTGTGCGTGTGTGCGTGTGTACCTGTGTGCGTGCGTGCGTGTGTGCGTGTGTGCGTGTGCGTGTGTCTGCGTGTCTGCATGTCTGCGTGTGTGCGTGTATGCGTGTGTGCGTGTGCGTGTGTGCGTGAGTGCGTGTGTGCGTGTGTGTGTCTGTGTGCGTGTGCGTGCGTGTGTGCGTGTGTGCGTGTTTGCGTGTGTGCGTGTGTGCGTGTGTGCGTGTGTGCGTGTGTGCGTGTGTGCGTGTGTGCGTGTGTGCATGTGTGCGTCTGTACGTGTGTTCGTGTGTGCGTGCCTGCGTGTCTGCGTGTCTACGTGTATGCGTGTCTGTGCGTCTGCGTGTATGCGTGTTTGCGTGCGTGCGTGCCAGCGTGCCTACGTTCCTGCGTGTCTGCTTGTCTGCGTGTCTGCATGTCTGCGTGTATGCGTGTATGCGTGTCTGCGTGCCTGCGTGCCTGCGTGTGTGCGTCTGCGCATGTGCGCGTGTGCGCGTGTGCGTGTGCGTGCGTGCATGTGTGCGTGTATGCGTGTGTGCGTCTTGCGTGTGTGTATGCGTGTGTGCGTGTCTGCGTGTGTGCTTATGTGCGTGTGCACCTGTGCGTGTGTGCGCATGTGCGTGTGTGCGTGTGTACGTGCTTACGTGTGTGAGTGTGTGCGTGTGTGCGTGTCTTCGTGTCTGCATGTCTGGGTGTGCGTGTGTGTGTGCGTCTGTGCGTGTCTGCGTGTGTGCGTGTGTGCGTGTGCGTGTGTACCTGTGTGCGTGCGTGCGTGTGTGCGTGTGTGCGTGTGCGTGTGTCTGCGTGTCTACATGTCTGCGTGTGTGCGTGTATGCGTTTGTGCGTGTGCGTGTGTGCGTGTGTGCGTGAGTGCGTGTGTGCGTGTGTGCGTGTGTGCCTGTGTGCGTGCGTGTGTGCGTGTGTGCGTGTGTGGGTGTGTGCGTGAGTGCGTGTGTGCGTGTCGTGTGAGCGTGTGTACGTGTGTTCGTGTGTGCGTGCCTGCGTGTCTGCGTGTCTACGTGTATGCGTGTCTGTGCGTCTGCTTGTATGCGTGTTTGCGTGCGTGCGTGCCAGCTTGCCTACGTTCCTGCGTGTCTGCCTGTCTGCGTGTCTGCATGTCTGCGTGTATGCGTGTATGCGTGTCTGCGTGCCTGCGTGTGTGCGTGTGTGCGTGTGTGCGTGTGTGCGTGTGTGCGTGTGTGCGTGTGTGTGGGTGTGTGCGGTTGTGCGTCTGCGCATGTGCGCGTGTGCGCGTGTGCGTGTGTGCTTGTGTGAGTGTGTGCGTGTGTGCGTGTGTGTGCGCGCGTGTGTGCGTTTATGTGTGTGTTTGTGGGGGTGTGTGCGCGCATGCTTACGTTTGCATAAGAAATTTTGTACGCAGGTACAAAGAACACATTCATTGTACAAGCATTTTACCCAATAAAATCACCGTAAACGCATATTTGAACAGTCTCCTCTATACTCAAAAAACAATATTAAGTTTTTCTAATAATAATAAATAAAAGTAGGTGTATAGGAACGTTTTAATATTTATACATATAAGCATGTGTAATAGATTTCTTTAATGAATGTAAAAGTTAATCTATTAGATTCACCGTTAGTAAACATTTTCAATGAAGTAAATTTTTTTGTAAGTACATGTTTGTTAAATACGAATTCAGGTTTTTCTGTATTACTTTCTAAATGGTTAATGACAAGTATGTAATCGAGTTTTTATATTCAGTCATTCACAAAGCGTGTTTTAGTGAGACACGTTGTATAAAAAATTTCAGCTTAACATATGGTAGGGTTGAAGGAAAAACTTCTAAAGGTAAGCGTATTATTTTTAGTATATGTTTTTTACCTGATATTGCTAACGAAAATGCCGATAAATATTTTTTAAATGTATTATTACACAGGTTAACGTCATAAGATCAGCTCTACAAAATAGTAGGTACGCACGGATTTTAAACTTATAGTTATTGTTAATTCACGTATATAATAATAAACCATTAAAACCTTTTGCCTTTTATTTCCGTTATATCAACTTGATATTCTTAAAAATATGTTAACTTTAATTTGACTCTATGTTATATATAAGTAATTATTACTTTTGAATGGGTTTTACAACTGATAATGAACACGTTACAATGAAATAGTTTTGTGTGCATGTAATTAAACATGCAAATAAATCAGATATGATGTTCCTAATGTATAGGTGTGGCTGTTTAGAGGACCTGCCTATACATAAAGCATCATTGCATTAGGAACATCATATCTGATTTATTTGCATATTTAATTACACTTTAATGCATTCAGTTTGAACTGTAATCAGGTTTCCGCAAACTGTAAGACATAATTTCGGTTGATTGATTGAGTTTTATCTGATGGTCGAACGTGATTTGTTTGAGATTGATTAATTAATTGATTTGTTTGTGCGTGTGTGAGAAAGAGAGAGGGGGAGGAAGAAACAGCATAGAGCAGGAGAGAGGTGTGCATTATCAGCTTCTATTATGGAAAACGTTCATTAGTCTATACGCCCCCTAGATGGCGCTAAAATCAATTTTTACTCAAATGGGCCAGGACGCAGACACTGATACAAGTCCTGCCTTACAAGAACCCCTTATTAGAATACAATTTTTTGTATGACAGGGCGAAGGCCTACAGCTGTAAGAGTAAGTTAGAACCTGCATACAATTGCACCAAGGGGGCCACGATAGGGCTAAGCTCTACACTTGTCTTATAAGGTTAGGTTCCATACTACCTCCAGCCAGGGGCGAAGGCCCGAGAACAAGTTGCGAAGCCCTACACGTGTCGCACAAGAACCTCCTTATTAGAAATACAACGTTTAGGTAAAAGATCATCCAATAGCATTTGGCCATTTTAAAGCAATAGGACCGATAATTTTAATAATAATATCTTATTAATTATGCAATTTCCAACATTGTATGCGTGTGCATTTGCCTAACCTCCAGGGGTACTGCTATTAATATAGTCAGAAGGACCTTAATACCATCAAAAATAACCCTAAGACCAACTCCAAGTCCTAGACCTAGGTCCAGATCCAGCCCCCAGCACCAAAACCAGTCCCTCACGTGAGCATGTGCAAAAAAGGCTCTTATTAGGGTTGACCTCGAAAAGAAACCATGAGGGTTGAAAATACGCATCATATACGTGAGCTGTGATAAAATAGGGGTGAAAAACACGCCCTACACGTGGGTGTGTAAAAAATAGAGGTGAAAATACACGTCCTATACGTAAGCGACTAAAAATAATTAATTAATAAAAATAAATAAAGATCATCATCATCTTAAAGCTATCAGATTAAGAATTTCCCTCAGGTTAAAAATAATTAATTAATACAAATAATTAAAGATCATCACCATCTTATAAACTATCAGATTGAGAATTTTCCTAGGATAATTAATTAATAAAAAATAATTAAAGATCATCTTATATTAATAAAAATAATTAAAAGATCACCATCTCAAAATAAGGGTAAAAAATACGGTCTCTCACGTAAGCGTATAAAAAAAATTAGGGATAAAAATAAGGGTGAAAAACGCGGTCGCCCACGTGGGCATTAAAAAAAAATGGCCGCGCAAAGTGCCCCACACCCCCTGGGCTTTTGTGAGGTCAAAATCCAAGATGGCGGCCAAGGTGCCCCGGTACTACTTATGATTATTACAGACAGCGTAAGCTAAGTCTAAAATTAATTAAATATGATGAATGAAAATGGTTAACCCGTATTATTGATATCTTATAGAAGCAGGTGGCCTTGCAATTTTTAAGTTAACATGTATTTATGTCTATTAATCTCTATCTGACATGAAGTTTAAATATCATTCTGACTATAAAAGAGGCTGTATAATTATCCTAAAAAAATGTTATAAAAATTATTACATTTATTTTAATTTCCATTTTGTAGATTGTGACCTTGCCTATATGAATTTATTTATAACATGCTTTTAAATGATTTTGCCTTGAGAATGTATAAATCACGGTGACAGCTTTAGTATTATGGTAGATATACATCAAGAACTTTAAACATCTACGCGGTCCTTAAAGCATTCTTGTCCATAACAAATCTCCCTCGCTATCATTGAAAACAATTTTTACAATGTGTAACTTAAATATATATAAAAATCTAATCTAACTGTTTAGAACACACACTTGTTGTAATGTTCTATTCACGTTTTGCATTAATTACAATTTCATTAATGTGACCTTGCCTACTTATATGAATCTTTACTTATCCACCTTTTAAAATGATTTTCACCTTGAGAATGTAAAGTAAAGTCAAACTTCAGCCGTATTTTATATTGTGTATACATACATACAATATTTCACCTTGAGAGCGTAAAGTCAACCTTCCACAGTAAACAAATGCAAAAATTACTTTTAAAAGTAAATGAGTAATTGACTAAGAGCTCACTGGTATTATCATAGATATACATACAAAATTTATCCTTGAGGGCGTAAAGTAAAGCCTTCAACAGCAGTATTTAATTGTGTATACATACAAAAAGAGTTGACCTTGACAGTCACGTGGACGATCTAATTTAGCGTTGAGAATTTTCAATGACTTAATTAGGTCTTGGAAATGGTACTATAAATATCTACATTTGAGTTTAGTTAATTTAGTTCTGTTTTGAAGAGCATTATGTTATTATAGTACTTTTAAATATTAATCAAATTTTGAATTTGTTCCGTGGCGGTACGTTAACCGAAGACGGGTTGAAAAAAGTATACAATACGATTAATTATAAGGTAGTGTTTAAAAATGACACTATCGATTCGACAGATTTATAATTATTTTGTGGAGCCTGTTCGGAGAGTTGGTGGAGTGTAAGTATATGATTGTTTTGTTTTTAAGTTTTTAATTATTTTTATTGCATAAAGCTCCGCTCAAGTAAACTTCTGCAGGAGCAGCGGAAGATTCGAGTATAATAACGGTATAACCTTTAATTTTCTATTGTTATTTCCGCTTCGTGAGTGTGTACGTTACAGGGGCTGCAGCAGGACCAATGGGGTTCAGGTTCATCAATACAGCAACAAGAGGTTGGATCATCCTCTTCTGAAATGATATTCAATCGTATTAATATTATTGGTGAATCAAACACTAAATTTATAAAAAAATTTGACACTACATGCAGATCTTTGAGATTCAGTTTCAACGATGCGACATGCAAGGATGACCTCCTAACATGGTTGCAGGTAAAAATATATCGCATTCTGAACGTTTTTCATTTAACACATATTTTTTCAGAGTCCAGAGGAACTGTATTCATACATTCTCAAGGATGCTGTTCCATCTGATCGTGTAGGAATCATATTAAGGAACCCAAATTTCCCAGACAAACCGATAAGCCTATCATTTAGAAGAGTGGACCAGTTGTCGGTGAGAGTGATAATGTCACTACTGGAAAAGGTAATGCAGAGCAATGTTAGCTTTTTCTCGAGCGACTTGTTTTAAACGTGAATAGAGTTACGATACCGGTTGGCTATGGACGCAAAAACTTGACTGGTTTAAAGTTTGAAGATTTTTGTAAATCCAAAAGACAGGGTATTATTGTTGTACCATACAATTCATTTAACTTCATATACTTTCGCACTTTATAATTCGCATATAGGTGATTCGATTTTCTTTGAGGGTGGTAGGGGATTGGGTAGAGTAGTTTTAAATTTGTTACTAGAAGACGAGAACTACGAGTCATTACCAGATTTATTTCGGCGTTTACTTGTAGTTATTACTGCGAAGTCTGAAAAAACGTTGTAATAACAAAAAATGGCACGTAAAATGTTTGTACCAATGCCCTTGTTGCCATCAGAAACCACCTTTTTTCCATTAGTAATCGGAAAATTGTTTCCAATGATTGCAGTAGAGATTTTAATGGGCAGGGATGTCACAAGGACACTAACCTATGTGAAAAATTACGTAGATGTTTAAAGTGTCTCAAAACCACTGAAGTAAAGAGTAAACATAGGTGCGGCTACAGCTATTGCTCTGAGTGCAAGAACCAAAAACCTATTGAGCATCTCTGCTATATGTCCGTTAACAAGACTCGAGGTGACACCGGTGAAGGTAAAGTATCTATGTTTATCGGTTACAGACGTACCAACAAACAGTAAAAAGTCGCAATACAGTGGTTACGCTGGGTGGAACATTCACAAGTGACCATACAGCATGTCGGGAAAGCCCGCGTGTTTTGAACATCTGAAGGTCTTAAGATCGACGGTTATTGCACTGAATCAATCACCGTTCACGAGTTTCTGAGATACGATTGGCACGGTTGTGAGGAATGTTTCCCCAACCTTGCCAATATTGACCAAAGTTGGACGTAAATACATCCATGTTTGTCCAAAACGAGAACACGGCTGCACGATCTCAGTTTCTATGCGAGTGCGGTTATAATATAGTGGAAATACGTGAATGCGATTTTTAAAAACTAATACGATGAGTTAAGAGCATTTATACAGAATCTAGACTGCCAATATGACGAAACCTCTAAATCCACGAGACGCGTCTTACGGTGGTCGCACTGTCAGCAACATCTACCATAAGCGTGACGGAATTAGTGAGAAAATCATGTACTATGACGTGTGCTCATAATACCATTATGAAAATAAATACCGAAAATATCCTGTAGGTCATCCGAAAATTCACATATGTGTAGATTGTAAGAACACTGGACACGGTGGAGGGTTTAGTTAAGTGTCAAGTACTACCGCCCTCCGACCTACATCACCCTGATTTACCTCTAAAAATGCATGACAAGTTGATGTAGGAGTTGTGGTGCAGAGCTAAATGATGGATAATCTGGGCATAGTGAGCCCGAGCGCAGTTTAGTTGGAACGTTTGTAGCGGACGAGTTGCGTACTATAAAGTTTTGGGTATTTTTGAGATTTGGGAGTATGAGGTAACCGCATATGACAAAGCCACGAAACAGGATGGATTGTTTAGTGGTTACATGATAATTTCATGAAACTCAAACAGGAATGTTCCGGGTGGCCTAGCCATTGTACGTCAGAAGGCGAGAGATTGAACTACATAACTAAAACTACAGTTATAACGTGTTTTCAACCAGTGAACAGACAATTAAATCAATGTGTAAAGTGAAGGGCATTACCTTAAACTATAAGAACTCTCGTGTTATAAACTTTTAATCGATGAAAAATATGGTGATTAGCAGTAGTAAAGACTCTCTTTTGTATATAGCGATAGGAAAATAGTTAGAGACAAGTGTTACAATGTATTAAGTAGGCACGAATCTAAACAGCATAGGACAAGCTACTCTAAACGACGAAGAATTGAATTTGCATTTGTGTGTTTTCGTGTTTGCGTGCTTTCGTGTTTTCGTGTTTGCGAGTTGGTGTGTTTGCGTGTTTTCCATTTCGTGTGTTTTCGTATTTGGGTGTTTTCGTGTTTGCGTGTTTTTGTGTTTAGCTCTGCGTGTTTTCGTGTTTGCGTGTTTGCGTCTGTTACTATGACTGTGTCTGTGTCTGTGTTTACACCTGTGTCTGTGCTTGGGTTTGTGCTTGTGTGAGCCGAGAGAGACAGACGAGAGAGAGAGTGGTGAGAGTGGTACGAGAAACGAGAGAAGCGAGGGGAAAGAGACAGAGACGAGCACGATCAAATTCTACTACAGAAACCATTCGCTAGTCCATACATGACTAGATGGCGTCACAAACAAATTCAAATTTCTCTCCATAACGATTACAGGGACCTATGTAAGTACTTTTAAAAATACCGCTAGGTGGAGCCACCTCTATTACAGGAAACATTCATTAGTCCATACACCACTAGATCGCGACACAAACAGATTCAAATTTTGCGCCAAGGAAGCCACGACAAGGGGGAAAAAGACCGAGATTAAGGCCCACTTATTATAATACTATTTCCAGCCAAGGGGGCCACCGCAAGGGGGGTGAAGGACCGAGAACAAGTTCCTATACCTATCTTACAAGTTAGCATTAGGATCCCCTTATTCAAATTCAAATTTCCCGCCGAGTAGGTTAGGTTCTGAACATGACCAAAAAGTAGATTTGGTTCTGACCTTGGCTACCCCAAGCCCAATTCAAGTGCAAACCTGAGACCTCAAGGTCAAACCCTAGGTTAGCCTCAAGGTCAAACCAAGCCCCACGTCGCCGTCAAGGTCAAGTCCAAGGTCAGCCTTGGTCAGTATCAAGGTCAAATGACGTCATCGGAAACTCCCAAGGTCAAACCCGAGATCAGCCAGGTGGGCGGCGTTGTAACGTCATCGGAAATTCCCAAGGCCAAAAGTCAAAGTTGAGTTGCCTCTCTTACCACTACTATCAAACGCCGTTATTTAATTAAATAACGTCACACTGCCAAAGCTTATTGGTACACGTAGCAATGTAATCAGTAATACAGTACGAGTTTGTCGGGGTTGATCTACCTTTTATAAACCCGTGTTGGAAAATGAATAATGACTTACTAACTTGGTCGTACAAGGCGTCGTGTAGTATGCATACAAATTCTTTTGAAATAATAGAGATAATTGAAATCGGTCGCTCATTATCAATATTTGAATCATTGCCTCTCATGTATACCCGCTGGGCACGTAATACTTTACATGTACTGGGAAAACTGGAATTGTTAGATTAAATATGTACGCTAATTGTTCCCCAAGTATATGCGAACAATCCTTTAATACAACTGCAGATACTAGATCCAGACCATAGCTAAATGTCGAAGGGAGACGTTTCCAAGCAACCATAACCCCTTCAGAATACTACGAAATGTGATTGTACCGTAATTTAGCTTGGAACGTAAAAGAATAGTAGGTAAACATATATTATGGTTTGTCCACTTAACCAACTTGGTTAACATTCTCTTTCATTCACCTTTAGGAACATGAACGTTAAATAAATGTATTACAAAATTCGTAAAAGTCTGAACGACTAAGTCAGCTCTATAACAATGTTTAATATTAGAGAAGTTTGAGAAGATGCCATTGTATCCATTCCGTAGGTTACATCTTCGAAAGTTAAATTTCATGTGGCAAAGATTTTTGAACGTTTTCTGTTTTTTCTCAGTAATATTACAACAAATTTTTAGCGATGGGTGATGTTGGTCTTCTGGTAATAGTGGATTCTCACAGTGGAGTAGGTTATTCACAAACACAAGATTAGGTAAACGATTTTTATGTTTAAAGGCATTATTTACTTGCGATACGTGTATCACGGAAACGTTACAGTTGCCGATAAAAATGATAGGATGATCAAACATAGAATAACTATATCATACAGCATCATATTATATCAACTAGCAAATATATAATTTTTGGAATGCACTGGATCTGAAATTTATCACGATTTAATAAGTTAATGCAATATTCGAACCGTGACTGTATGCTCAATTAATATCTTGGTCTTGCCAATCAAAATCTTCTTGTATTGGTGATTTAATTTCCTTAGGTGTTAAGTATGATCATTCCTTGTGCATCCAAATTCTGGTTCTTCCAGTCTTCTACTTATTCGATACAAAAACTGCTGTCTTAACATTTTTCTCCAATATAACAGGCTGTTTTATATTTTGTATATTCGTTACTTTATTGCTATTATTTGATAAAACCTTGAACTGATTAGTGAAGTGTGAAAAAGTGCCGAGGGATTGGAAGAGCGCGATCATCGTACCACTGTATAAGGGTAAGGGGAACAAGAGTGATTGCAAGAACTACAGAGGAATAAGTTTGCTCAGTGTACCTGCTAAAGTATTTGGAAGAAAACTGATTGATAGAGTATGAGAAACTACACAAACTAAGATTTGGGATGTGCAGGGTTGCCTGATGCCAGGGACAGGATGTGTTGATCACAGGGTTGCTCTCCGGCAGGTGATCGAAAAGTGTTTAAGCGTAAAAAGGAAGCTGTACTGTGCGTTTGTATATCTGGAGAAAGCATACGACAGAGTGAATAGGGAGAAGCTGTGGGAAATATTAAATGAATATGGCGTAAATAAATGTCTGTAATAAAAGGAATAAGGGCAGTATACAACGGTAGCCGGGCATGTGGTAGGGTGAGAGGAGATGCGAGTGAATACTTTATATTGAGCAAGGAGTGCGACAAGGCTGTGTGATGTCACCGTGGTTGTTCAATGTATACATGGGTAAACGTGGCAAGCATGTACCGATACAAATAGTGTAATGGTTGGTGACGTAAATATACGAGTTCTGGTGTACGCAGATGACACGGTCCTATTAAGTGGCAGAGCGGATGAGCTACAAACTGGTAAGCGTGAACAAAACTAAGATTGTGGTGTTCAATCGCGAAAGTGGAAAGGAGAGTGGAGTATTTACTCTGCAAGATGAAATTGCGGAACAAGTGGGCGAGTTGGTATATCTGGGTAAAATGTTCACTGCAGACGGTACAATGGATGGCGAGATTGGACGAAGGGTCAATGCTGCGAAACGAGCAATATATAGTGGCATGTTTGTCCCGTCAGCACTGTATGGAAGTGGGACATGGGTATGTTAAAAAAAGCACGAAAGAAAAATAAATGCCGAGGGTACGAGATTCCAGAGAAGCGCATGTGGTAAAGCGAGAAGGGACAAGATAAAGAATGAGTGTGTAATGACGGAGTGTGGCGAGGAAAAAACGATGATGGATAGATATAAAAGTAGTACGTTTCGTTGATTTGGTCACATTGAGAAAATGAACAACGCAAGATTAACCAAGCAAATATAGGTGGGTGAGGTTAGAAGTAAGGTCGGGCCTGGTAGGCCGCGGAAATTCTTGGCTGAATGTAGTAGAATGTATGATAAAAGAAAGACAACCCTAAATATAATACTGATTTTCAGTCTTGTTTGTGACTTATTACCGGTAACATGGAATTTAAGAAATTCAAACGCGGACAAATGCTCCATGCGAGTGCGAAAATTATAATTTTCAATATCATTTTTCATTTAGTGAATGATGAAAAATTGAGACTGCAGCGGTGAGTAGTGCTTCCAAAATGAGTGGGGTCAGTGAAAAAACAATTTTTACCATCAAGAAGAGGAAGAGCAAAACAATGGTGAATTAAAATCTCCTGCAGCAAGAAAAAAGCGGGTAAGTCAGTCAAATTCTCGCGAATATGCATACGATGAGGGTTTTAAGAGCTTATTAAGAAGAATTGTGCACAATGACTTTTTTTTAAAAACATTCCTCTAACTTTGAAAGCTGTATATAATGTTATTCGAGGGAATGAGAATTCGCCATCGTTCTCTTTAAGTACCCTAGGTAGATTGATTAAAGATATTGGTTTTGAATATATGAAGCGTGGTCGTAAAAGCATAATGTTAGAGCGAAACGACATCATTAATTGGAGGCACAGATATTTAAGAGCCATCATAAACTATCGCCAAGAAAATTGCAACATTATCTACTTAGATGAGACTTGGGTCAACGTGGGTTAAACGGTGAACTATGCATGGTGTGATAATACCATAACAAATCGTAGAGATGCTTTTATAAAGGGTTTAACCACAGGCCTCAAAGCACCTACACAAAGAGGTCCACGTTTCGTTATTCTTCATGCAGGATATGAAGGTGGATTTTTATTTGGCGTCGCACGTGTTTTCTTGGCAAAGAAAAACGATGGCGTAAATTTAGTTTTCCAACTACTTCATGGAACAAACCCCAAATTAAAGATTCGCTGCTCGAAAGAAACATTTTCTTTGACGACTCCTATTTAAAATCTGAGCTGCTTGAAGTTGTCAACGCATATAGAGACCAATACGACAAGTATAAAATTGAAGAAATAGTTGCAAAATACGACGTAATTGTTTTGCGTTTACCACCATACCATTGTGAGCTTAACCCGATCGAGATGGTGTGGAATCAGATTAAGCACTATATTGCAACAAAGAACTCCGATTTCAAGACAGAGCACGTCCGTTTATTGATAAATTAAGCATTTGGACATGTCACTGCACAAAATTGGAGTAATTGCGTTGCAAATGTCAGAGAAAAAAACGGAAAAAAAAATGTGGGCTGCTGATAACCTCCAAGACAACGTGGATGAACTCATAATAAGTGTAAATTCTAGCGACAGTTCTAAGAATGAGATTTCAGACCTCGATGATGACTGTGTCGACGACGTGCAGGTGTTAATAGTGTAAAAATGTAAATATTTTATTTGTTTATAAATGTATAATTAATTCTCTGTTTATTTTTTCTTAAATTAACTTTGCCTGAAATAATTCTTTTGTAATTTTGAAATTTATTGTTTATTATTATTAATTATTGAAAATACAGTAAACGTCGGGTGTAAATAGTGTAAAAAGTGTAAATATTTTATTTGTTTATAAATGAACAATTAATTCTCAGTTTATTTTTTCTTAAATTAACTTTGCCTGAAATAATTCTTTTGTAATTTTGAAATTTATTGTTTATTATTATTAATTATTGAAAATATAGTAAACGTCGGGTGTAAATAGTGTAAAAAGTGTAAATATTTTATTTGTTTATAAATGAACAATTAATTCTCAGTTTATTTTTTCTTAAATTAACTTTGCCTGAAATAATTCTTTTGTAATTATGAAATTTATTGTTTATTATTATTAATTATTGAAAACATTTAAACAAAGGCGAAGGTATAAACATCATCAACTTCCAACAAGTTTTTAGCGAATCTGTGAGAGCGGCGAAATTTGCCTGAGACCGGACTTGAGATTTAACCGATCGCAGAATAACGACAACTGGCAACGGTGTGCTCCATAAGACTTCACACTCAGTGTGACTTTCACTATAGATTGATTTTGTAAATATAGGATAATGCTTACTTTAATTTTCGAAGATCATACAATAACATTTGAACGTGTTGCGAAAATAACAATACTTCCTTAAACCAAACATTAAACTTTCATTAATGATATAAAAATCTTTATTTAAGATTTATAGCTTCGATCTGGATAACAGAGAAATATTACACTAAGGCTTTTGTTAAAAGAAAGGTGAAAGTTGAAAATTAATTAAATTGGGGTGCATGAAAATAAATAGTTCATGGTTGAAAGGTAAACCTTTTTATTATCGAAATAGAGCCATAATATCGTAAAAGACGGGTATGCAACACTTTTTCGCTTCCACAAGATTGATGCGCTGATTCTGACACGTCCTGGTATTTCTGTATTTTTCACCCCACACTCATTCATTATCCACTCACTCTATCCATTCTCGTCTTACCGCAAATACTTCGCAAAAATCTCATTCTCTCAGTATTTATTTTAAACACCCAAGTCTCACTTGCATACAGTACTGACGAAATTCATGTTACTAACCATTAAACCTTTGCATCAATGCATGCTTGCTGAACACATTTATCTACGAATGCATTAAAGAGCCACGGCGACATCACGCTGCCTTGTTAGCCCTTTGATCTGTATTGAAGAATCTTTTAAGTTTCCTCCCACCCTGACAGATGCTCGGCTACCGCCATATCCTACACGTTTACTAGACCTCTACTCGCTTAAAATGTCTCAGTGCTTCTTCGTATTCACTCGCGGTTTTAAGTTTTTCTAAGTCTACAAAGTCACAGTGCAGCAGAACAATAATAGTACTTTTCCAATAGGTACTTTCCCACGCTTAAAACATATATTAAATAATTCACACATTTTTTTCTCAAGCTTTGCATACCCGTATTTAAGCATTTCACCAGTGATTTCATCCACCCCTACAGCTTTATTATTCGTCAACTTTTATACCGCTTTTACTTCATTACCTTATTCAACTCAATATGTATTATATCCTTGTTTAACTATCAATAAGCTTATTCTCACTTACGTACAAAGTTTTGAAAATACTCATGCCAGCATTTCCTCAATCTGTTCTCATTCCAGGCTCTCTCGTTCATACTATCCAACATTCCTATTGCGTCCTACTTTGACCCACGTTTTGCATTTCTTCTAGAGAAGTTTCTTATTTACCTTAAAATCGTTTTACACTTTCTCATCTTCGACCACCGTCAATTCCTCCTTACTGACCCGTTCTGTCTCGTTCGCATTTTTCTCTCTCAATCTGCATACTTCATATTACCATGTGCGCGTCTTTTGCCTTATATACTGCATTTTTGTACAGATTAACTCCACAAAGCGCCCTTTTTCTGCTTACTCATGGTCGCGATTCTACATATCTGCGCAACACAACTGGCAACAGTATCTCATAAAGACATCCACGCATTTTCAATGTCATCGTTCAGCATTTGTATTTAAACATAAATTTAAAAATAAGCAAAACGCACAAAGTTTCGTTAATTTACACTATAAATAGATCTTACTTGTTATCACTTCGTTCGGGCTGGTGACGTAATTCTTGCGTTTCTTGGACCGGTGAAGGGGCCTCGTTTAGGCCCTCCTTTGTTCCTCTATCTTTTTTTATACCTATGTTATAGATGAATACGCTTCTAATTTTCTTCCCACAATTTAATGATTTTTGTAAATAATTGCTTGATATATTTACACTATCCAGTTTTTACTTAATTGTTCAGTTTTAATTACAAGCGGCGGGCGCAACAAACTGCAAGCGAGCTACGAACGGCTATTCCTTTAATTATCAATCATAATTGGTTATTACAATTTATACAACGATCTATTATACCGGATCGATTGTCTTCTTTATATTTACCACTCGCTATCGAAACATCAACTTGGAACACTTTCAATATACACTTAAAACACGATTGTAAATTATTACACAATCTTTTTATTATCGCCAACTTAACAACATTTACACCTTAATTCGTTTTAGCTTTTCCTAGCATTAATAAGGAAAATATCACTTATATTCTTTTAACACAATACTAATTGAATTTTCGTTATAGTTTCACAAATTTGATTGCAGCATAACTTAAGCTGTAGCAACCGCTTTCCAACCGTTTCGTTACCTTCAATCAAACCTAATCGCCTAGTTAATGCGACTGACAAACAAATACGCCATTATGACAGCGTCTGTACTTGCTCCCTTTTACAAAACAGTCATGACACGCAATTTGCCGCGTATATTTGAAATCTTTCCAATTTAATATCTAAATACTCGTCGAAACAATCTCAAGCTTTTCATCTTAATATTAATCATATATACACACAAATAACCAATAACCATCTAATGTCATATAACAGCGCGAAATTCGAATTTCTAGTGCCTCCATCACAATGTACCTCTAACATTCCACGTACCAACTCGCCGCTTTGTGTTCATGCGGTTGCCATCGACGGAGGCTTTCTATTTCAACTCGCTTCCTAAGTATCTGAAATAGTAGGTACACCGGTTACCATCAAAGTCGCACTCCGGACGATGTAACATTCCCTACTGACGGTATCGCCCTACTACCAGTCTGTATTGGCATAAGCCTACTTGCCACAAACTCGGCCATAATTCTTGTTTCTAGACAAGCTAGGGTCCCTATGCAGAAGAGACTACCATGCAAGCCAGCAAACAGTTACATCTTATCAGGTTTAAAATTTGACACTAAATTGAAAATTATCCCTTTTTTAGGAAAATTAGAGTACTTAAGGACGCTGCAGAAGTAATTATTTCGAATGTGCTTACGGAAATATTACAAATAAAGACTGTAACCAAGAGAATGCGTAGAAAATGTACGAATTCTGAACACCTTGCTCTTGCAGAAGTAAAATGAATTTCCATCTGATGTTACCTTAATGCCTTCTACCTGATTTAAAACTACAGAAAATAAAAAAAAGCGAAAGTTTATCCAAAACACAATTAATGTGTTTTGTCGTGGAACGAGAAAGACATAGTGATACTATGCTCTAATTTTTTACTTTCCTACCTAAAGATAATGTTATCGTGATCCATGGATACACAGTACCTATAATCCGCAGCAGAAGATAACCATTAAGATATAATGTTAATCAATTGACTTGACATATGTTGTGAATCAATATTTATAGACTTAAAGAAGGTAGTAAAGATAAACTACCGAAACGTGGATTAATTATGAAAAAAGTTTACAGGAGTTTATTGCTAAACTGTCCTCTGCTTTGATTGTGGCCTCTTACACACGAGGCCACAGTTAAAAATGCATATTCTTCCAATGTTACTGTTATATATTATAAATTCTTTCATATATGTTCTTCGTGCAACATAAATTAATATTCATGAATAGTACGCAGTGGAACCCTTTATTTTTGTAATGTGTGCAAGAACACGTCATAATCTTAGAATCTTGCATGTGTACGTACTGCCATTCATTGTGACCTCGGCAGCGTGATATGTCGCTTCTAGTAAAGTTAATGTGTGTGCGTGCGTACGTGCGTGCGTGCGTGCGAGCGTGCGTGTGTGCGTGTGAGCGTGTGTGCGTGCGTGCGTGTGTGTGTGAGTATGTGTGAGAGTGTGTGTGTGTGTGTGTGTGGGTGTTTGTACGTACGTGCGTGTGTCCGTGTGCGCCAGACACACGACCCGACAATTAGAGTTAGGCTTCTATTAGGCTAAGAATCATTAGATTTATATAAAATGGAATTTTCTAGTCGAGACCTGGGGAGTATGTTTTGTGCTGAGGTGTGTATGCTAGCCGAATTTTACATAGTTAAGGGGTTGTCTATACATCCTATGTTGTGCTTCCGCCTTTGTGACTAAATTTCGTTATTGCCAATTCTCGCGTTTCATTCTGCGTAAGGTTTTAAGTCTCTAAATATTAGTACAGACTTGTTTATAAAGGCATTGTACGATATGACCGGTTGTTTATTAAGAAGTTATATGTTGTGTTAAGAATTAAAATTATGTTATCTGTTATCAAAGAATCCAATGCAAATTCTTGTAAGTAGAAGACCGGCACTTGCGCCGCCATCTTGGATTTTCTGGGGAAAATCCACCTTTCACTTTTATGTATGCCCACGTGGGGGACGCGTTTTTTCACCCCTATGGTTTCTTTTCGGAGGCCTTTTTCAACCCTAATTTTTACACACCTACGTGTGAGACCGCATTTACAACCCTTTTTTGTCCTTAATTATGTTTTACTTGCGCACGTGTAGGGCGTGTTTTTTTGCCCCTATTTTATGACAGCTCACGTATAGGATGCGTATTTTCAACCCTTATGGTTTCTTTTCGAGGGTCAACCTTAATTAGAGCCTTTTCTGCACATGCCCACGTGAGGGGCTGGAGATGGTCTTGGTGCTGGGGGCTGGACCTGGACCTAGGTCATGGACTTGCAGTTGGTCTTAGGGTTATTTTTGATGGTCATCTAATTAAGGTACTTCTGGCTATATTAAGAGCAGTGCCCCTGGAGGTTAGGCAAACGCACACGCATACAATGTGGGAAATTGCATAATTAATAAGATATTATTATTAAAATTATCGATCCTATTGTTTTAAAATGTTCATATGCTATTGGATGATCTTTTACGTATACGAGAAAACGTTGTATTTCTAATAAGGAGGTTTTCGTAAGACACGTGTAGGGCTTCGCAACTTGTTCTTGGGCCTTTGCCCCCAGGCCGGAGATGGTATGGGAACCTAACCTTATAAGACAAGTGTAGAGCTTAGCCCCTATCGTGGTCCCCTTGGTGCAATTGTATGTGGTTCTAAGTTAATCTTACAGCTGTAGGCCTCTCTTGCTCTATCTTGTTTCTCTCTCACCCTCTCTCTTTCGGCTCTTTCTCACACACAAACAAATCAATTAATTAATCAATCTAAAACAAATCACGCTTGATCACCAGATCAATCTCAATCAATCAACCGAAATTATGTCTTACAGTTTGCGGAAACCAGATTACAGTTCAAACTGAATACATTAAAGTCAATTAAATATGACGTCAATAATATATAATTTCTACCCTGATGCAATGATGCTTTACGTATAGGCAGATTCTTTAAACAGTCACCACCTATACATTCGGAACATTATATCTGATTTATTTGCATATTCATTTACATACACACAAAATTGTTTCATCGTAACGTGTTCATTAACAGTTGTAAAAACCCATTAAAAAGACTAGAAAGTAATAATTACTTATATATAACCTAGAGTTAAATTAAATTAACATGTTTTTAAGAATATCAAACTGATCTAATGGAAATAAAAGGCAAAAGGTTTTAATGGTTTATTATTATACGCTAATTAACAATAACTACAAGTTTAAAATCCACGAATACGTACCAGCTATTTGAGAATTGATCTTATGACGTCATCCTATAAGAGTAATAATACATTTTAAAAACCTTTATCGACATTTTTGTTAGCAATATCAGGTAAAAAACATATTAAAAATAATACGCTTACCTTTAGAAGCGTTTTTTCCTTCAGCTGTACCATACGTTGAACTGAAATATTTTTTATACAACGTGCCCACATATAATCACACTAAACACGATTTGTGAAATGGTTGGATATAAACTGGCTATTGTATTCCGATCATTAACTAATTTAGAAAGTAATACACAAAACCAGAATACTGCGACTCGTATTTTCCCTTTCTCTTAAAAATAATTAATAACATATCGGTTTGAAAAATATTCATATTGTACATACGGACGCACAAATTGTTTTTTATAAAAAAAACCACATTAAGAGTTGGAATGTGTGAAACATACGGTTTTAAATTGACCATGTATTTTCCCATATTATTTTTTATTAGAGTCTATTAGTGATCATTTTGATATAAAAAGGGATGCCTAAAATTTACCATTGCATTTTCAATTTTGGTAAAACATAATCTCGTTTTAGGAAACGACCTTCAAAACAATCAAACCAGATACATAAGAATGTTTTAATTATATCCATTTAAATAGCGAAATAAATAAATTCAAGATGTATCTGAAAATGACTTCTATCAAAAAAAGTTGTGTCTTTTTAAAAAACCTTAGATTTTTATAAAACAAGACCGAACGTCCTAGTCGTTATTGAAAATGCTCAACCATCTATGTACAGTATACATTGCAATAACAAATATAATTCAGCTCATTACTTTAAAATAAATGTGTAATTAAGAGCTGGTTGGTATACATCAGAATGTTATTTGTTAACATGCAATTTAAACACGCGTGGAATAAGCGGTCTTGCTCGCTTATATGTTTTATTTACACAGACCTTTTGAGATTTTTATGTCATGGGCTCGCGACAAGGGGAAAGACCCGAGCACAAGTTCCTAGGAACTGTATGTAGTTTTGAAAATATACAGCTACGTGGAACTATGATCCACCTCTATTACAGAAAAAAAAAACGTCAGTTAGCTCATACAAACCTAGATAGCGCCACAAACAAGCTCAAACTTCCAGCCAACCGGACACGATAGAAGTAAGAGACGAAAGGGACAGGAGAAACGCGGGGATGGGAGAGACGAAAGCCACGTTTAAGTTCCAACGCTTTTGTTTTTGTATTAAATCCAATAAGATTGATAGAAACTAGCCTCTTAAATATATAAATTATAAACAAACCCGAAAGTCCATTCCGAAAACAAGATTATTAATAAAAAATTGAAAGAAAACTTAGCGTTTAAAAAATATATTTAAACAATACATAATTTATTTATTTAATTTAATTACATTCTTATCAGTCTTCTCTTTTTAGGACTGTAATTTGTCACTATCGTCATGGTCTTAAGATTCGTCCTTTCCCTCTATCTCATCAGTCTTCTTGTTCTGTGAATCATCATTATCATCATGAGTGTGAGATACATTCACCTCATCCACTTCATTGTTTTCATCATCAGCTTGAACCGTGATATTGTAGTAGTTTACTAACAAATCCCTGAAATTTCTAATGTCTTTTTGTAAAAGATTTTAATACGAAAATAAATAAGCCTTATAAATTAATTTTACAAAATTGACACATATTCATAAGTGTTCAGGTACGCGTTGTAAACATATGATAACGATTGATCATTTTTATTCAGAAATTACAATTACTTGTTACGAAAATTAAAGGTACAATTTTCAATTAGAAACCAACTACCCGTAATATTTTGACAAATAATGTTTGACATTGACGCTGTAGTATCAACTAATGGCAGTGAGTATTCTCATATATCACTATCTCTATAGTAACAATAGAATTTCTATATTTATTTTAATCGAAATTAATGTAAAACGTATCGAATGTGCTAATTTCTCAAAATTACTAAATTATAAAAATCTTGAATAAAACACGGTGCAAAATTGCTTTTTTTTGCACAGGATGTGTAAAATTCTCACTGCTAGTGCAATAAACAAGCTTACTTTGCAACTTGATACATAAATAGCTATTAAAAATGTTATGTAAGGAGTCGTTCTGTATTATAAGTTTTGTAACTGTGGTCTCATATTAGTTGAGTAGATCCGCCTATTTCCACAGTTTTTGCTTTTATAGCGAGACGTTTCGGAAGTGGACCCTGCATCCGCTATCAGTCTCAGTACTGAGCAGGACAGTTTTCGCACTTCAGATGAATTCAGGCATTAAGATTTTTTCCCAAGCATTTGATTACTCCAAGTTTCGAACTGGGTATCTTACACTTGTAAGTGTGACATCTTTACCGCTGGACCACTTAGTAATCCAATACACATTTTCTAGAACTTATATGTATTAAACCTTTTCGTGATTGAGCAGACTTATTGCGCACAGACACATAGAAACACAGGCACGCAGAAACAGACGCACAGACACACCGACACAGACACATAGATACAGACACACAGACACACAGAAACACACATACACACAGACACACAGACACTCAGACACACACACACACACACACACACACAGACACTCAGTCACGCAGACACACAGACACACAGACACACAGACACACAGACACACAGACACACAGACACACAGACACACAGACACACAGACACACAGACACACAGACACACAGACACACAGACACACAGACACACAGACACACAGACACACAGACACACAGACACACAGACACACAGACACACAGACACACAGACACACAGACACACAGACACACAGACACACAGACACACGACACACAGACACAGACACACAGACACACAAACACACAGACACACAGACACACAGTCACACAGACACACAGATACACAGACACACAGACACACAGACACACAGACACACAGACACACAGACACACAGACAAAGACACACAGACACACAAACACACAGACACACAGACACACCGACACACAGATACACAGACACACAGATACAGACACACAGACACACAGACACACAGACACACAGACACACAGACACACAGACACACAGACACACAGACACACAGACACACAGGCACAAAAACACAAAGACACACACACAGACACAGACACACTGACACACAGACACAGACAAACAGAAACACAAACACACAGACCAACAGACACACAGACACACAGACACACAGACACACAGACACACAGACACACAGACACACAGGCACACAGACACAGACACACCGACACACAGACACAGACACACAGACGAACAGAAACACAAACACACAAACAGACACACAGACACACACACACAGACACAGACACACAGACACACAGACACACAGACACCAGACACACAGACACAGACACACAGACACACAGACACACAGACACACAGACACACAGACACACAGACACACAGACACACAGACACACAGACACACAGACACACAGACACACAGACAGACAGACACACAGACACACAGACACAAAGACACACAGACACACAACACAGACACACAGACACACAGATACACAGACACACAGACACACAGACACACAGACACACAGACACACATACACACAGACACACAGACACACAGACACACAGACACACAGACACACAGACACACAGACACACAGACACCAGACACACACAGACACACAGACACAAAAACACAAAGACACACAGACACACAGAGTCAGACACACTGACACACAGACACAGACACACAGACAAACAGAAACACAAACACACAGACAAACAGACACACAGACACACAGACACACAGAAACACAGACACACAGACACACAGATACACAGACACACAGACACACAGACACACAGACACAAGGACACACATACACACAGACACACAGACACACAGACACACAGACACACAGACACACAGATACACACACACAACACAGACACACAGACACACAGACACACAGACACAAAAAGACACAGACACACAGGACACACAGAGTCACAGACACTGACACACAGACACAGACACACAGACACAACAGACAAGACAAACACACAGACAACAGACACACGGACACACAGACACACATACACAGAACACAGACACACAGACAGCACAGAACACAAAGACACACAGCAGACACACAGACACACAGACACACGAAAACACAAAACACACAGCACACAGAAACAACACAGACACAAGACACAGACACACAGACACACAGAACACAAACACACAGACAAACAGACACACAGACACACAGACACAGACACACAGACACACAGACACACAGACACACAGACACAGACACACAGACACACAGACACAGACACAGACACACAGACACACAGACACAGACACACAGACACACAGACACAAGACACAGCACAGACACACAGACACAGACACACAGACACACAGACACACAGCACACACAGACACACAGACACACAGACACAGACACACAGACACACAGACACACAGACACAACACAAAGACACACAGACACACAGACACACAGACACACAGACACAGACACACAGACACACAGACACACAGACAACAGACACACACACAAAAAGACACACAGACACACGACACACAGACACACAGACACACAGACACACAGACACACAGACACACAGACACAGACACAGACACACAGACACACAGACACACAGACACAAAAAAACACAAAGACACACAACAACACACACACGACACAACACGACACACAGAACAAACAACACAGACAACAACAGACACACAGACACACAGACACAGACACAGACACACAGACACACAGACACACAGACACACAGACACACAGACACAGACACACAGACACAGACACACACACAAACAGACACAAACACACAGACACAGACACACAGACACACAGACACACAGACACAGACACACAGACACACAGACACACAGACACACAGACACAACAGACACACAGACACACAACACACAGACACAAGCACACAACACAGACACAGACACACAGACACAGACACAGACACAAGACACACAGACACAAGACACAAGACACACAGAAAGACAGACACACAGACACACAGACACACAGACACAGACACACAGACACACAGCACACAGACACAATACACAGACACACAGACACACAGACACACAGACACACAGACACACAGACACACAGAACACAGACACACAGACACACAGACACAGACACACAGACACAAAACACAAGACACACAGACACAGACACACACACAGACACAGACACAAGACACAACAGAAACACAACACACAGACACAGACACACAGACACACAGAAACACAGACACACAGACACACAGAACACAGACACGACACACAGACACAGACACAAGACACACAGACACACAGACACACAGACACACAGACACACAGACACACAGACACACAGACACACACAGACACACAGACACACAGACACACAGACACACAGACACACAGACACACAGACACAGACACACAGAACACACAGACACACAGACACACAGACACACAGACACACAGACACACAGACACACAGACACACAGACACAGACACACAGACACACAGACAACACACACACACACGACACACAGACACACGACACACAGACACACAGACACACAGACACACAGACACACAGACACACAGACACACAGACACACAGACACACAGACACACAGACACACAGACACACAGACACACAGACACACAGACACACAGACACACAGACACACAGACACACAGACACACAGACACACAGACACACAGACACACAGACACACAGACACACAGACACACAGACACACAGACACACAGACACACAGAGACACAGACACACAGACACACAGACACAAAGACACACAGACAAACAGACAGACAGACACACAGACACACAGACACACACACAGACACACAGACACACAGACACACAGACACACAGACAGAACACAGACACACAGACACACAACACACAGACACACAGACACACAGACACACAGACACACAGACACACAGACACACAGACACACACACAGACACACAGACACACAGACACACAGACACACAGACACAAACACACAGACACACACAGACACACAGACACACAGACACACAGACACACAGACACACAGACACACAGACACACAGACACACAGACACAGACACACAGACACACAGACACACAGACACACAGACACACAGACACACAGACACACAGACACACAGACACACACAGACACACAGACACACAGACACAGACACACAACACACAGACACACAGAACACAGACACACAACACACAGACACACAGACACACAGACACACAGACACACAGACACACAGACACACAGACACACAGACACACAGACACACAGACACACAGACACACAGACACACAGACACACAGACACACAGACACACAGACACACAGACACAGACAGACACAGACACACAGACACACAGACACAAAGACACGACACACAGACACACACACACAGACACACAGACACACAGACACACACACACACAGGCACACAGAACACAAGACACACAGACACACAGACACACAGACACACAGACACACAGACACACAGACACACAGACACACAGACACACAGACACACAGACACACAGACACACAGACACACAGACACACAGACACACAGACACACAGACACAGACACACAGACACACAGACACACAGACACACAGACACAAACACAAGACACACAGACACACAGACACACGACACACTGACACACAGACACACAGACACAGACAGAAACACAGACACACAGACAAACAACACAGACTCACAGACACACAGACACACAGACACACAGACACACAGACACACAGACACACAGACACACAGACACACAGACACACAGACACACAGACACACAGACACACAGACACACAGACACACAGACACACACACGGACACACAGACACACAGACACACAGACACACAGACACACAGACACACAGACACACAGACATACAGACACACAGACACACAGACACACAGACACACAGACACAGACACACAGACACACAGACACACAGACACACAGACACACAGACACACAGACACACAGACACACAGACACAGACACAACACAACACACAGACACAGCACAGAACACGACACACACAGACAACAACACACAGACACAGACACACAGACACAAACAGACACACAGACACAGACACACAGACACACAGCACACAGACACACAACACAAACACACAGACACACAGACACACGACACACAGACACAACAACACAGACACACAGACACACGACACACGACACACAGACACAAGACACACAGACACACAGACACACAGAACACAGACACACAGACACACAGACACACAGACACAAGACACACAGACACACAGACACACAGACACACACAGACACACGACACAAGACACACAGACACACAGACACACAGACACACAGAACACAGACACACAGACACACAGACACACAAGACACACAGACACACAGACACACAGACACACGACACACAGACACACAGACAAACACAGACACAAAACACAGACACACAGACACAGACACACAGACACACAGACACACAGACAACAGACACACAGACACACAGACACAGACACACAGACACACAGACACACAGACACACAGACACACAGACACACAGACACACACACACAACACACAACACACAGACACACAGACACACAGACACACAGACACACAGACACACAGACACACAGACACACAGACACACAGACACACAGACACACAGACACACAGACACACAGACACACAGACACACAGACACACAGACACACAGACACACAGACACACAGACACACAGACACACAGACACACAGACACAGACACGACACACAGACACACAGACACAGACAAGACACAAAACACAGACACACAGACAACAGACACACAGAACACAGACACACAGACACACAGACACACAGACACACAGACACACAGACACACAGACACACAGACACACAGACACACAGACACACAGACACACAGACACACAGACACAGACACACAGACACACAGACACACAGACACACAGACACACAGACACACACAGACACAAGACACACAGACACAGACACAGACACACAGACACACAGACACACAGACACACAGACACACAGACACACAGACACACAGACACACAGACTCACAGACACACAGACACACAGACACACAGGCACACAGACACACAGACACAGTCATTCAGACACACAGACACACAAACACAGAGACACAAACACACAGACACACAGACACACAGACGTACAGACACATAGACACACAGACGCACAGACACACAGACAACGAGACACACAGACACATAGACGCACAGACACACAGACACAGACGCACAGACACACAGACAAAGAGACACACAGACACATAGACGCACAGACACACAGACACACCGACACACAGACACACACAGACACACAGACACACAGACACACAGACACACAGACACACAGACACACAGACACACAGACACACGACACACAGACACACAGACACACAGACACAGACACACAGACACACAGACACACAGACACACAGACACACAGACACACAGACACACAGACACACAGACACACAGACACACAGACACAGACACAGACACACAGACACACAGACACACGACAAACACACAGACACACAGACACAGACACACGACACAGACAAACAGACACACAACACACAGAAAACACAACACACAGACACACAGACACACAGACACACAGCACACAGACACACAGACACACAAACACAGACACACAGACACACAGACACAAACACAAGACACAGACACACAGACACAGACACACTGACACAGACACAGACACACAGACAACAGAAACACAAACACAACAACAGACACACAGACACACAGAACACAGACACACAGACACACAGACACACAGACACACAAAGACACACAGACACACAGACACACAACACACAGACACAGAAACACAGACACACAGAAACACACACAGACACACAGACACACACAGACACACAGACACACAGACACACAGACACACAGACACACAGACACACAGACACACAGACACACAGACACACAGAACAGACACAGACACACAGACACACAGACACACAGACACACAGACACAGACACCAGACACACAGACACACGACACACAGACACACAGACACAGACACACAGACACACAGACACACAGACAAACACAGAAACACAGACACACAGACACACAGACACACAGACACACAGACACACAGACACAGACACAGACACACAGACACAGACACACAGCACACAGACACACAGACCACAGACACACAAGACACACAGACACACAGACACACAGACACAGACACACAGACACACAGACACACAGACACGACACAGACACACAGACACAACACAGACACACAGACACACAGACACACAAGACAAGACACAGACACACAGACACACAGACACACAGACACACAGACACACAGACACACAGACACACAGACACACAGACACACAGACACACAGACACAACAGACACACAGACACACAGCACACAGACACACAGACACACAGACACACAGACACACAGACACACAGACACACAGACACACAGACACACAGACACAGACACAGCACACAGACACACAGACACACAGACACACAGACACACAAACAGACACACAGACACACAGACACACAGACACACACACACACACACACACACAGACACACAGACACACAGACACACAGAACACAGACACACAGACACACAGACACACAGACACACAGACACACACACACAACAGACACAGACACACAGACACAGACACACTGACACACAGACACAGACACACAGACAAACAGAAACACAAGCACACAGACACAGACACACAGACACACAGACACACAGACACACAGACACACAGACACACAGACACACAGACACAAAGACACAAAGACACACAGACACACAGACACAGACACACAGACACACAGACACAGCACACAGACACACAGACACAACACACACAACAGCACACAGACACACAGACACACAGACACACAGACACACAGACACACAGACACACAGACACACAGACACACAGACACACAGACACACAGTCACACAGACACAGACACACAGACACACAACGACACACAGACACACAGACACACAGACACGCACAGACACACAGACACACAGACACACAGACACACAGACCACAGACACACAGACACAGACACACAGACACACAGACACACACAGACACACAGACACACAGACACACAGACACACAGACACACAGACACCAGACACCAGACACACAGACACTAGGCACACAGACACACAGACACACAGACACACAAACACACAAACACACAGACACAAACACAGCACACAGACACACAGACACACAGACACACAGACACACAGACACACAGACACACAGACACACAGACAACAGACACACAGACACACAGACACACAGACACACAGACACACAGACACACAGACACACATCACAACACACAGACACACAGACACACAGACACACAGACACACAGACACACAGACACAGACACAGACACACAGACACACAGACACACAGACACACAGACACACAGACACACAGACACACAGACACACAGACACACAGACACACACACAGACACACACACAGACACACAGACACACAGACACACAGACACACACACAGAACACACAGACACAGACACACAGACACACAGCACACAACACAGACACACAGACACACAGACACACAGACACACAGACACAGACACACACGACACACAGCACACACAGACACACAGACACACAGACACAGACACAGACAAACAGACACACAGACACACAGACACACAGACACAGACACAAGACACAGACACACAGACACAAAACACAAAGACACACAGACACACAGACACAGACACACTGACACACAGACACAGACACAGACAAAACACAAACACAAAACAGACACAAACACACAGACACACAGACCACAGACACACAGACACAGACACAGACACACAGACACACAGACACAGACACAAACACACAGTCACACAGACACAGACACAGACACACAGACACAGACACACAGACACCAGACACCAGACACAGACACACAGACACAAACACACAGACACAGACACAGACACAGACACACAGACACAGACACAACACACAGACACACAGACAAGACACACAGACACGCAAGACACAGACACACAGACACTCAGGCACACAGACACAGGCACACAGACACACAAACACACAGGCACACAGACACACAGACACACAGACACACAGACACACAGACACACAGACACACAGACACACAGACACACAGGCACACGGACGCACGGACACACGGACACACGGACACACAGACACACAGACACACAGACACACAGGCACACAGACACACAGGCACACAGACACACAGACACACAGACACACAGACACACAGACACACAGACACACAGAAACACAGACACACAGACACACAGATACACAGATACACAGACACACAGACACACAGACACACAGACACACAGACACACAGACACACAGACACACAGACACACAGACACACAGACACACAGACACACAGACACACAGACACAACAACAACACAGACACACAGACACACAGACACACAGACACACAGACACACAGACACACAGACACACAGACACACAGACACACAGATACACAGACACACAGACACACAGACACACAGACACACAGACACACAGACACACAGACACACTGACACAAAAACACAAAGACACACAGACAAACTGACACACAGACACAGACAGACAAACAAACAGAAACACAAACACACAGACAAACAGACACACAGACACACAGACACACAGACACACAGACACACAGACACACAGACACACAGACACACAGACACACAGACACACAGACACACAGACACACAGACACACAGACACACTGACACACAGACACAGACACACAGACGAACAGAAACACAAACACACAAACAGACACACAGACACACAGACACACAGACACACAGACACACAGACACACAGACACACAGACACACAGACACACAGACACACAGACACACAGACACACAGACACACAGACACACAGACACACAGACACACAGACACACAGACACACAGACACACACACACACACACACACACACACACCACACAGCCACCAAGCACACACAGACACACAGACACACAGACACACAGACACACAGACACACATAGACACGGACACACGCACACAGACACACATACACACAGACACATACACACATACACACAGATACACAGACACACAGACACACAGACACACAGACACACAGACACACAGAGACACAGACACACAGACAGACACACAGACACACAGACACACAGACACACAGACACACAGACACACAGACACACAGACACACAGACACACAGACACACAGACACACAGACACACAGACACACAGACACAGACACACAGACACACAGAGACACACAAGCACACGGACACACAGACACACGAACACACAGGCACACAGACACACAGACACACAGACACACAGCACACAGACACACAGACACACAGACACACAGACACACAGACACACAGACACACAGACACACAGACACACAGACACACAGACACACAGACACACACACACAAACACAGACACACAGACACAACACACAGACACACAGACACAGACAACAGCACAGACACACAGACACACAGACACACAGACACACAGACACACAGAACACAGACACACAGACACACAGACACACAGACAGAAACACACAGACACACAGACATACAGACACACAGACACAGACACAGACACACAGACACACTGACACACAGACACACAGACACACAGACACACAGACACACAGACACACAGACACACAGACACACAGACACACAGACACACAGACACACAGACACACAGACACACAGACACACAGACACACAGACACACAGACACACAGACACACAGACACAGACACACACACACAGACACACAGACACACAGACACACAGACACACAGACACACAGACACACAGACACACAGACACACACACACACAGACACACAGACACACAGACACAGACACACAGACACAGACACACAGACACACAGACACACAGACACACAGACACAGACACACAACAGACACACAGACACACAGACACACAGACACACAGACACACAGACACACAGACACACACACACACACACACACACAGACCACAGACACACACACAGACACACAGACACAGACACACAGACACACAGACACACAGACACACAGACACACAGACACACAGGCACACAGACACACACACAGCACACAGACACACAGACACACAACACAGACACACAGACACACAGACACACACACACACACAGCACACAACACACAGACACACAGACACACAGACACACAGACACAAACACAGACACACAGCACACAGACACAGACACACAGACACACAGACACACAGACACACAGACACACAGACACACACACAGACACAGACACACAGACACACAGACACACAGACACACAGACACACAGACACACAGACACACAGACACACAGACACAGAACACAGACACACAGACACACAGACAGACACAGACACACAGACACACAGAACACAGACACAAACACAGACACACAGACACACAGACACACAGACACACAGACACACAGACACACAGACACACGAACACAGACACACAGACACACAGACACACAGACACAAACACAGACACACACACAGACACAGACACACAGACACAGACACACAGACACACAGACACACAGACACACAGACACACAGACACACACGACACACAGACACAGACACACAGACACAACACAAACACACAAACAACACAGACAACAGACACACAACAACGACACAAGACACACAACACACAGAACACAACACACAGACACACAGACACACAGACACACAAGACACACAGACACAGACACACAGCACACAGACACACAGACACACAGACACACAGACACACAGACACAACACACAGACACACACACACGACACACAGACACAAACACGACACAGACACACAACACACAAACACAGACACACAGACACACACAGACACACAGACACACAGACACACACACAGACACACAGACACACAAACACACAGACACACAGACACACAGACACACAGACACGAACACAGACACAGACACACAGACACACAGACACACAGACACACAGACACACAGACACACAGACACACAGACACAACAACACCCAAAAACACAAACACAAACACAGACACAACACACAGACACACAGACACAACACAGACACACAGACACACAGACACACAAAACACAAACACAAACACAAACACAACAACAACACAAGACACAAACAAACACAAGACACACAACAACAACAACAACACAAACACAAACACACAGACAAACAGACACACAGACACAAACAACAGACACACAGACACAACACAGCACAGACACACGACACACAGACACAAACACAAAAAAAACAAAACAAACACAACAGACACACAGACAACAAACACAAAAAAAAAAAAAAAAAAAAAAAAAAAAAAAAAAAAAAAAAAAAAAAAAAAAAAAAAAAAAAAAACAGACACACAGAACAAACAACAACAACAAACACAAACACAGACAACAACAGACACACAGACACACAAAAAAACCACAGACACAAACACAAACACAGCACAAACACACAACACACACACAACACACAGACACACAGACACACAGCACAAACAAAACAACAACAACAACAAACACAGAACAAACAGACACACAGACACACGACACAGACACACCGACACAACAACAACAAAACAAAGACAAAAGACACAGACACACAGACACAGACACACAGACACACAGACACACAGACACAGACACACAGACACACAGACACACACAGACACACAGAACACAGACACACAGACACAAGACACACAGACACACAGACACACAGACACACAGACACACAGACACACAGACACACAGACACACAGACACACAGAACACAGACACACAGACACACAGACACACAGACACACAGACACACAGACACACAGACACACAGACACACAGACACACAGACACACAGACACACAGACACACACAGACACACAGACACACAGACACACAGACACACAGACACAGACACACAGACACACAGACACACAGACACACAGAACACACAGACACACAGACACACAGACACACAGACACACAGACACACAGACGCAGACACACAGACACACAGAACACAACAAGACACACAGACACACAGACACACACACACACAGACACAGACACACAGACACACAGACACACAGACACACAGACACACAGACACACAGACACACAGACACACAGACACACAGACACACAGACACACAGACACACAGACACACAGACACACAGACACACAGACACACAGAACACAGACACACAGACACACAGACACACAGACACACAGACAACAGACACACAGACACACAGACAAACAGACACACAGACACACAGACACACAGACACACAGACACACAGACACACAGACACACAGACACACAGACACACAGACACACAGACACACAGACACACAGACACAGACACAGACACACAGATACACAGACACACAGACACACAGACACAGACACACAGACAATCAGACACACAAACACACAACACACACATACACACAGACACACCGACACACTGACACACAGACACACAGACACACAGACAAACTGACACACATACACACAGACACACAGACACACAGACACACAGACACACAGACACACGACACAAACACAGACACACAGACAATACACACAGACACAACAGACAACACAGAAACACAAACACAGACAACAGACACACGACACAGACACAGACACACAGACACACAGACACACAGACACACAGACACACAGACACACAGACACAGACACACAGACACACAGACACACGACACAGACACAGACACACAGACACAGACACAAACACACAAAGACACACAGACACACAGACACACAGACACACAGACAAGACACACAGACACACAGAACACAGACACACAGACACACAGACACACAGACACAGACACAGCACACAGACACAGACACACAGACACAGACACAGACACACAACACACACACACACACACACACACACACACACACACAACACACACAGACACACAGACACAGAACACAGACACAACAAGACACACAGACACACAGACACAGACACACAGACACAAGACACAGACACAGACAACGAACAAAACACACAAACAGACACAAACACAGACACACAGACAGACACACAGACACAAGACACAAGCACACAGACACAGACACACAGACAAGAACACAAACACAAACAGACACACGAACACACACACACAAGACACAAACACAAGACACACAGACACAGACACACGACACACAGACACACAGACACACAGACACACAGACACACAGACACACAGACACACAGACACAGCACACAGACACACAGAACACAGACACACAGACACACAGACACACAGACACACAGACACACAGACACACAGACACACGACACACAGACACACACACACACACAGACAACAACAGACACACAGACACACAGACACACAGACACACAGACACACAGACACAAGACACAGACACACAGACACACAGACACAGACACACAGACACACAGAAACACAGACAAAGACACAACAGACACACAGACACACACACACACACACACACAGACACACAGACACACACACACACAGACACAGACACACAGACACACAGACACACAGACACACAGACACAGACACACAGACACACAGACACACAGACACACAGACACACACAGACACACAGACACACAGACACACAGACACACAGACACACAGACACACAGACACACAGACACACAGACACACAGACACACAGACACACAGACACACAGACACACAGACACACAGACACACAGACACACAGACACACAGACACACAGACACACAGACACACAGACACACAGACACACAGACACACAGGCACACAGGCACACAAACACACAGACACACAGACACACAGACACACAGACACACAGACACACAGACACACACACAGACACAGACACACAGACACAGACACACAGAAACACAGACACACAGACACACAGATACACAGACACACAGACACACAGACACACAGACACACAGACACACAGACACACAGACACACAGATACACAGACACACAGACACACAGACACACAGACACAGACACACAGACACACAGACACACAGACACAAAAACACAAAGACACACAGACACACAGACACAGACACACTGACACACAGACACAGACAGACAGACAAACAGAAACACAAACACACAGACAAACAGACATACAGACACACAGACACACAGACACACAGACACACAGACACACAGACACACAGACACACAAACACACAGACACACAGACACACAGACACACAGACACACAGACACACAGACACACAGACACACAGACACACAGACACACAGACACACAGACACACAGACACACAGACACACAGACACACAGACACACAGACACACAGACACACAGACACTCGTGCACAAGCACACGACCACACACATTATTTTATTTTTTACACAAAACAAGTTGAAATTTATTTGCTATTGATTAACAAGTTTATTGTTAAAGTACAGCTTCGCCTGCCTCATCTTAATAATCGCCACTCTCTTGTTATTGTCCTTTATGTTGTGATTTAATACAAATACCGAGCTATGTGGACCTACTCTACATTTGATAGGTAATGAGGTCGATCCCCGTTATCGTCTACCTTGTATGAGGTCTTGTCTGGGAGTTTTCCTCATACAAATATAGCGTCGTGATCACTGCATATACGCGCAAGATGTGCGGCTATTTAGACGAATGCTGAGTTAGTATCTTCCCCCTCAGAACTCAATTCGTTCCGATCCTATCTTAACCGCACCAATCCTTAAACCCACCATACATATGTACGTAATGTATATATGTATGCTGGGAATCCATCGTTGTGGCTGAAGTAGCTGGGAAACCTCGAGCAGCCGACCCTCCCATTTGGAGAGGGAATGAAACACGTTGCTTTCTTATCCTTTTCTTAATACAAATCATGATATGTGAAATTAGTGGTCTCCGTGTACGACTCGGCTAGGATGAATTGTAATATGCTGCAAGACAAACATTCTAAAGTTGTAAGAGGTAAATTTTTTTTTGTTTAATAAAGAATGAACTTAATTTTTTGAAAGAGAAGCAAACAGCAGGTATGCGTGGTATATGAAATACAGTTATCTTTATTATTTCTTACAGTCCAGTTTTAATCAGAAATATCTGTAAGTTTAATAATTATTACAAATATTCATAATTCTAAGCTCATGAATACTAAACAAAATCCTTAAAATCGGCCTGGTACAAAATGAAAAATAATAACACATGCTTAATATATACTGTAAAATAAAAGTGACTATAAATTTGAAACAAAATACCAAGTAAAACAGTAATAGATACGCCCAGTTTATTATCCTTATTTATTAATGAAACTACAATGTTTACTTCAGCTCCTGTCACTGAGAATTATCAGAGAACTTAGACATAAAACTAATTTTCTTATAAAATTTATGCAGTAACAGTTAAATGATCATTAAAATTCCCACTCAGTTTACTATTTTGTATACGTTTGTATAAGTATTAAAGTAGGGATGCGGTAACGTGATCTACGGCTTAAAAGCATTAATATACCTACGTTTTGCTGTGTAACATCCTGATCCTAATATTATAATTTTTCAACTCACATATACGTAATTAAAACACTGAATATGAGTATCATTTGTTTTGGGTATAAACATGTGGTATTGCTACAGATATATATATATATATATATATATATATATATATATATATATATATATATATATATATATATATATATATATATATATCATATTGTGAAGAAATGGGATACCTACTATGACAAACGGGAATAAAACAAATTTTATAAAGAAGATCTATTCATATGTGAAAATTGACGTCTTATATTTTATAAATTCCATTTATTCCGCATGAATGTCTGATTTGTATTGTGGATTTAATTGCATTGGTATCCCTAATCCCCTGAGCGATTGTAACAGTGAATGTAGTTCACTTTCTGAATTTAATATTGCTAATGTACTTATTATTACAATTAGATTTGTGCTAAGGTGTTATGTGTGGTTTTGACATTCAAGATGACTATGGAAGCCTTCTTTAGTTTACTATTGTTCTGTGCAAGCATTCAGAACGTATTATTTAAATTAGTTGACAACCCTGTGATTATTTATCAACAACCGTTCATTTTGTTACGGGTCTGGTTCTGTAATGGTACGTGCAGCTGTAAAACGAGAAATAACACGACAAACCAAGTAATTTGATAATCTGGTTTGTAATCTAGAATAATTGTCGGAAGGTCTTCTTATGTTATAGTAAATTGAATTTACAAGACAGCGTAAGCGAGTAGCAATTAAATTAAATGTTTATTTTATTGGTGGGTGTGTAATCGCCTTGATCACAACCCACTACATCAAAGTATTACGTAAACTTCGTCACAGAAGGATGTCATAAGCATGTGTTTATTATTTTCCATTGCACTATGTACTCCAAGACATACATATGTTGAATATAAGGTAATACATAAAATTAACTCATTTTTATTTACAAAATTATTAAATTTTATAATATAAAGAACTTGAAATGTTTACATCTTATGGACGCCTACCTAATATATTATAGTGGGATGCACTTTAGATGTAAGTGCATTACATCGTAGCAAGGTGATGCCTTTTATGATGTGTTGCAGGAAAATTTAAATATTGATCTTTTGAATAGCTATTTCTACGCTATAGGTTCTATAATTGTGTTAATGGAATATGAATAGAGACTTAGTTGAGTATCTTGCAGCTAAAAATTAATAACACTATTCGAGGCATTCATAAAATTTAAGTAGACATACTTCAGTAATAATTGTGCCATTTAATGTTGATGATGAAAACAGTGGAATGCGAAATAAGTGTAATTGCTCAAAATTGTTTCTACGTTTGTTTTCTGTTCTGTTTCGGTTTTTCTATTGTATTCTTTGCTACTTGAAGCTTTTTCTTTGTTGTGGCAGTTTTAAATCGCGATCAGAGGCGGATCAATGGTATATTACGATCTAAGCTGAACCAAAATTTGCGCCCCCCTAGACTTTGAATTTTTTTTTTTTACATGAACATGAAATGAAAAAACAAAATATCAAAAACTTAAATGTACAATAAGATCCAAATTAAGTCTAATTGTTCAAAATTGTTTTGTACAATTGTCTTCTGTTTTGTTTCAAATTTTTTTATTGTATTTGTTGCTACTTGAAACTTTTACCTTTAAACCGTGATCAGAGGCGGTTGAACGGCATATCGCGCTTAAGCTGAACCAACATTTGCGCCTTCCTAGACTTTGACTTTTTTTTAACATGAACATGAGCCAAAAAAATAAAACAAACAAAAAATAAATTGTAACAAAAAGAGCCAAAGTAAGTCTAATTGTTTGAAATTGTTTCTACGTTTGTTTTATGTTCTGTTTGAATTTTTATATTGTATTTTTGCTGCATGAAACTTTTTCTTTATTGTGGGACCTTTAAACCGTGACAAAAAGTTGATCAATGGTTTATTGCGCTCTAAGATGAACCCAAATTTGCTCCCCCCTAGACTTTGTCTTTTTTTTAACATGAACCTGAAATTAAAAAACAACAAACAAAAAACAAAATGCAACAATAAGATGTAAATTAAGGGTAATTCTTCAAAATTGTTTATACGTTTGTTTTCTGTTCTGTTTCGCTTTTTCTTTGTTGTGGCAGTGCTAAACCGCGATCAGAAGCGGATCAATGGTATATTACGCTTTCATGAACATGAAATGAAAAAACAAGACAACCAAAACATAAAATGCAAGAATAAGATCCAAATTAATTGTAATTGTTCAAAATTATTTGTACAATTGTTTTCTGTTCAGTTTCGGTTTTTTTATTCTATTTGAAACTTTTACCTTCAAACCGTGATTTAAAGCGGTTCAATAGTATATTGCGTTAAAGCTGAACCAAAATTTGTGTCCCCCTACTAGACTTTGACTTTTTTTTAACATGAACAAGCAATGAAAACGCAAAACAACCAAAAAATAAAATGCAACAACAAGATCCAAATTAAGTCTCATTGTCCAAAATAGTTCTACGTTTGTTTTTTGTTGTTTCAGTTTTTTGTTATATTTTTTGCTACTTTCTGTTTCGGTTTCGGTTTTTACTACTTCAAACTTTTTCTTTGTTGTAGGACCTTCAAACCATGAGCAGAGGCGGGTCAATGGTATATTGCGCTCAAGATTTGCACCCTAGACTTTCACTTTTTTTGACATGAACACGATATGAAAAAACAAAAACAAAAAATAAAATTATTTTAGATAAATTTTTGTTCCATTCATTGATTGAAAACATGAAATAAAAAATTTAGACAATCAAACAAAATGAAAATAGTAAGAATTTGATCTTAAATTAAAAAACATTTATTTTTTTGTCAAAAGAATCTGTGTGGTAATATATAATGAATACAACTCAAAAAACGAAAATCTAATAAAATAATCAGTCAAAATTGAACTTAGTCAAAAATAAAGTAAAAAGGTTTTTTCTCCAATCACCTAAACAGGGCTCTCTATTATAACAGTATTTCATACCAAAAGTGAATGATTTCGGAATTTTTCGGTGTCTCCATGGTAACTGTCCTAGTACAAAAAGTAATTGGACTTGACCAAATATCAGCTTTGTGTGAATGACGTTCATGAGATATCATTACTTCAATAAGTACAATTTCAAAATTTGTGCATTTTCACCACAAACAGCGTTTTCAGTCATAAGTAAGTATTGATATACAAGGAAATTTCGCTTTTTATTTTCGTTTTAATCAAGTATAATGTTATTTAAACGTTTTGAGTGATTATATTCCATGAACAGTATTTTAATAGACATTTGCCGTCGCTGGTGGCACCATCTATTTTCACGTTATTTCACCATCTGTCACATTTGAATCAAATTTATAGAGGTAAAGACGAATGAATATTAATTAAAAACTACACAGTAAGTTTTTTATTTCACTAAAAAGTAGCATAATGCTCATTTTGGGTAAAATAGAAATTTCTGATACTGATAGTGACATAAATGAATGGTTCCTAAACTAGTAGTGAACTGCAAATAAATGAATAAATATAAAGGTAAAAGTGGTTGGAGAAAAAAATTTGTTTTATTCGTACATCGCGTCGTTCATCAACTTTCATTCTCCTCCCGAAAATCGCCATTTTTTGGACTAATGAAACAAATAACTATTCTTTTCCTAATAATAAATAAACTAAATAGAAAATAAACACATTAAAAAAAGCGAAGTTTAAGCAATACATGCAGTCAATATAAAGAGATTAACAGAAAGATCTCTTGCTTGATTTTACACTAGCAATTTCTCTACAATTAGCGAAGTCTAATTTTCGAAATATTTCGTTCTCAATAGCGAATAATGTCTTTGAATCCAACATTTTTTGTGTCATTATGCATAGCAAATAGTTTTTCATCCTTATCAGCATTAAAACCTATCGCCCGCTACAATTTGTCACACCAGTGCTTAGATGCATTCTTAGGTCGATTTCGCAATTTTGAAGAAACTTTTTTCATATTTGACGCCCTTAAATATTCTAGAAAGCCGATGAGAGGATCGAACATTTGATGCTTATGTGAGCTGTATGCATTTGTTATCTAGTATACCCTTTTACAAATCATTTTGGTACAGTTTGGTTTGCTCTGAACAATGGGTTTTAATTTTAACGTTGCATAAAGAAAATAATTTAGCGAAGAAGCCGAATCGTAGTTTGACAAACCTTGTCTAATTAACTCGTTTTTCAATTTATCGACTAATTGGGCAAATACAACAATTCGAATCTTAACTTTGCCATCCATGTTACATTCGACTGCAACAGTAGTTACCATTTCAGCGAAGTGAACCTTTCATGTAATTCTACACCTTTCACTTCAAACAAATCACTCCTTTCTAACCGAATTCAGATAGTCACATAATGTATAAAGCAATGTAGACTAGTAGCTGTATGTAAATAAATTTTCGGCGCAATTTTTTGGTAATTTGATTGAATCTGTCTAGAACTTTGAACCTAAAGCAGATCACTACAGCTGTTTCAATATGACCTAATTTTTCATAGATATCCTCAGTTTCCAATCTTGCGTCAGGTTTTTCACTGTCGCTTTCAGATATTTCCAAAAGAACAGTTATAATTTCTTAGTAAGTAGTGATTAAAACCTTAGAAGTCCCTAAGCAAGAACTCCAGTGTGTAGAGGGCAGTGTTTGCACTGTTGGCTTAGCATTTGCTTTTGACATTAATAGTAATGTTCAGGCAGAGTAAACGCTGTAAAACTGCTGCTCAATGGCAAAAAAATGTGATGACACTTACAGAAACCTCCTGCCGATTTGTCCACTAGATTTAGGGAATGTACAGTCCATTCCTATTTTTTTCAAAAAAGTACCTGTGTTCGGCAAAAGTATCAGGAATAGTTTTGCTAGAGACTCTTTTTCATTGACGTCACTCAAAACATCAGTTAGTTGGTTAATGTTGCTGATATCACGTGTTAAGCCGATTATGATCTAATAATATGTTTTATTTCGTCTACAATTTTATTTTGTGCTTCTTACGTCATCTTAAGGATTAATTTATCGATAATCTGATAAGAATGCGTCTGCAATGAAAGCGGATCCGCATTGACGGTGTTCTGAACCGTTTCATAATCATCAATTATTTTGGAATTCCTCTAGTCCTCCCCCCCCCCCCCAAAGTTTGCACACAGCACAAAACACAAACCTGCTTAATTTTGAATATATTAACCAAACTCACTTGCATGTTTCCTTGTTAAGAAGCAGTCTTGAGGATAGAGATTTGGTGTAATGTGTTGTAGTACCATCAACATACATTTGCGTGGATTGTTATCATTTTGTTTTACTCTACATAAATCATTATATCTCTAATTATCTTAGTTAGGATAAGGGTCAGTCTCATATTCATTTTTGATATTTAATACATGAAATTAAAATTAGATTTAATGTTATTTTTGCGGAAGGACTAACTAAAATTTTAGCCTATTTACTAGAAATAATTAAGTGAGGAGGAAAATTTGGGAACAGATGCAGAATCAGAAAGAAAAATACCCCTAAGAAGTTAGTTCTTTAAGTCTTTAACATTACTGCGCAAAATGGGATTTTTTCAAACAGAACGTTTGATGTCTCAACTTTAAACACTTCCCAAACATTCAATTTTAGGAGCATTTTTTTTAAACATTTAATTTCGTAATAGAGGGGATATAATAGTAATCAAGCGCAACCATATTGGACAGTAGTGACTTTACACAATCCTTGTGGTATATAGCGCTTTAGCTATTATCTTGCGATCTCGTAAAAAGCTTGTGTACATCCCATTACAACATAAGATACGCGTAAGTTGTCTTTTGCGTACAATATACGGGGGATGTGCAGTTTTTAATGTCCTGCACTGCTGCCATAACTGCGACATCGCTCTCAAATTTTGTTCCCCGAAGACTCTTTTAGCTTTGAAAATAAGTAAAAATCACTGGGAGCTAAGTCAGGAGAGTAGGATGGATGCTTCATAACTTCAAATCCAACTTCATGAATTGCATTCATAGAAATAAGGCTCTTATGAACTGAGACGTTGTCTTGATGAAAGAGAATTCCGCGTGACAGTTTTCCTCTTCTTTTTTCTTTAATGCAATAACGAAGTTTTGTAACTAATGCTGCATAATATTGACCAGTGATTGTGGGGACACGTTCCAAAAAATCTACCAGTAAAATTTCTTCAGCATCCCAAAAACTATAGCCATTATCTTGCCCGCTGAAGCCTGTACACGAAATTTGCGTGGTGAACCCAAGTTTCATCAACCGTAACGTAGCGATCGAGCAAACATAAATGATTACGGTTAAACAAGGCTAAATTGACTATTGAAGAAGTGACTCTCAAACGTTTTTGTTTGGGTCAACATTCGGGTACCGATCTTACTGACACCTTATGAAGCCCTAAATAGCCATTTATTATGTTTCCAATTGTACCATTTAAAAGGCCTGTTATCTGCGCTGTACGTTTTGTTGTCAATCGACGATCTTCTCTGATGATGTCATTCACAAGCTCAATGTTTTCTTGAGTACACGCAGAATGCGGCCGACCAGCACATTTTGCATGTTCGTAGGTTTTTCTCTCACATTTGAACGCTCGAGACTAATTTTGTACTACTTGATAGGAAGGAGCAGAATCTCCAAGCACACCAACCATATCTGTATGAATTTCTTCAGGCAACACATTTCAAAGCCATCTATGCTAGGGAGAACGAATACTGTATATACTTCGTATCTTACAATATAAACAGGGATGGCAATATAAACAACAAAAACATCCTGCAAACGTCATGATATCGCCCTGCATTAGTATTCTTCCTGCTCACCTCTGCAGTCCAAACACTCTACTTACTGTGGAACAACTGCCTACACCATAACCTACTACGGAGTGTTTGAAACGCCAGGAAACATTTCCTGCCGTAAAACGAAAGTATTTTTACTGATCTTTCAACTTATCTGTCTATATGGACACAAAAGTTAATTCGAGATCAATCTGTATACTGATTTTACTGATTGAGTGTTTACCTGTGAGTGTGGACCGAGCGAAAGCAACAGTTTTTCTGATTTAGTTTCATTTAACTTTAATTCCTTTGGTATGAACCACTGTGACCCTAAGGTTTATAGTTTTCTTTGTATTAAAATAAGTTCATCTAAAGCTTGCTCATTTATAGAAAGGGTGGTATCGGCAGCGTAAAAAATGCAATCAGTCGTATATGTTTACAATGTCCGGAAAATGGTTGAAATGAATTAGAAATAACAGTGGATTAAGAATAGATTGGGGAACACCTCGTTTTACAGAAAATTTATTTAACAAAACTCCATTGAAAGAACGTGTTGAAATCTATTTGATAAATATGCAATTAATGTTAGGCTACTTTCGTTAAAATTATATATAATTCTTAATTTCTGCAACAAGATATGTACACAATCGAACGTCTTGGTCAAATCCAGGAATATTGAGATTGTTTATGTACCGTTTTTGAAACAATCTAATGTATTATTTATAAATTTTATTAATTTATCCGAGCTGCTTTTACGTTTTCTAAACCGGATTGGTGAGAATAATCCCTGGTAATATAGATATAGGTCTATAACCGGCAATTTCGTGTAAATCACCTGACTTAAACAATGGTATAACGGAAGCAACCTTTAGTAATTCAGTCACTCATTAGCTTTGTTAGAGGATCAACATAAAAGCTAATATTTTTTTAACAAGATCAGTAAAAATGTTGTAGATGTCTTTAGCTTTACTATTTTTGAGACTATTTAATGTATCTCTTGTTTCATCCTGAAGGATTTCTTGAAAATTAAATTGATTGTTTGAATTCGCGCCCATCTTGCACACATTTAAAACGCAATTTTGTGCGTTCATCATTACCAATTCGGTTGCCATATTTGGAAACCGAACAATTTACAGATGTAATACATATTGAATACCCGTGTGAGTTTATTACCTGCATCACGGCCTTTGTCTTACTTACCTCTTGTGAAATAACATTGCCATTTGTTGTAATTTTCGCAGATCTGACGGCTTTCTTGTGTTTAAATTTAAAACGCAATAGCTTAAAATTTTCTGTTTTGCACGTGTAACAAAAATTAATTATGAAGAGTTGTTTCTCTCGCTCCAATTTCGTTACCAAACCACTTTATTCCACGGTTACATTGACGGGTTTTTAGTTTACACTAAGGGAAGCTATTAGAAATGCACTATACAATCATTGGTGAAATATCTCAAACCTTTCATTTGTACTTAATTTACAATCATCTAGGGTATTCCATGATGTATGGTTAAGAACGTTAAATAAAGCAATAAAGGCCATTTTCGGATAATTGGTCTAAAGGTGCTTACTGCTTGCAATTTACTCTGAACGAGACACAGTCTATATCTGATAATTCAGAATGAATTTCTTTAGATAATTCGGTTATTGTTGGAAGAGGACATAGATTTAAATTTAAGGTAGAGTTAAATAAAGTTAAGACACCACCAAGATTTCTGTTTGTTCGAAAAAAATAGGATGAGATTTTCCAAGCGCCCACCGCTTAACTCTGCATCAAATAACTGTTTACAACCGATATAAACTGAAACAATGCTTCTAATTCAAAGTCAAATTTTGATCTTAAGCATCGAATATTTATATAACATATCATAACATACCCGTCAGGCCATTCCCTTGAGGGGTTGGCACCACAATCCCTACCACTTATTTATTTTTCATTTGCAATCCTTCTCCATGGTTTCCTATCCCTACATACCTCCCTAGCTTCCGCAAGATTCACACATTGTCTCTGACACACCCTGTTATTTTCAAAACTCCTAATCTTCCTTTTTTTTTGTCATACACTCGCCTGCGTTCAGCCAAGTTTTACGCGGACTACCAGGCTCGTCCTTACCTCTAACTTCACCCACATATATCTGCTTTGTTAATCTTGTGTTGCTCATTCCTTCGATGTGCCCAAACTAAAGTAGTGTACTACTTTTATACCTATCAATCATCGCCTTTTCTTAGCCACACTCCTTCATTATACACTCATTCTTTATCTCATCCCTACTTGTTTTACCGCCTGCTCATCTCAGGAATCTTATGGTCACGGCATTTATTTTGCTTTCGTGCCTTTTTTGATATGCCCATGTCTCACTTCCATAAGGTACTGACGGGAGAAACGCGCCATTATAGATTGCTGGTTTCGCAGCCTTGCTCATGCTTTCGTTTTTCATTATCGTCCATATATTTCCAATCATATTCCTTCAAGCATTAACTCGTCGTCCAATCTCTCCATCCATTGTACCATTTGCAGTGAACATTCTGCCCAGATATATCAACTGATCCACTTGTTCCACAATTTCATCGTGCAGGGCAAATGTAAATACTCTATTTTCCTTTTCACGTTCCCGGTTGAGCACAATAATCTTTGTTTTATTGACGTTTACCCTTTGGTCCATACTCTCACAGACTATATTAAACTTCCTTAGATCTGTTTGTAGCTCATCCGCATACTCACTTAATAAGATTGTGTCACCTGCATACGCCACAACTCGTACGTTTACGTCACTAACCATTACAACATTTGCATCGGCATATGCTTGCCTAACACATTTTACCATGTATACATTGAACAACCACGGTGACATCACACAGGCTTGTCGCACTACTTGCTGAACACTAAAGTATTCACGCACATCTCGTATCATCTGATCAACACATACTCTCCTTGGCATGAAGCTACCCTGCCCATCCCAAATCTTAGTATGGGTAGTTTTACGTACTCTATCAATCAGTATTCTTCCAAATACTTTAGCAGGTACACTGAGCAGACTTATTCCTCTACAGTTTTTGCAGTTCTCGTGTTCGCGTTACCCCAATACAGTGGTACAATGATCGCGCCTTCCAATCACTCGGCACTTTAGATATGCGTTGACTAATTCACACAATCTTTTTACAAACTTAGCACCTCCATATTTTAGAATTTCACCAGTGATTTCATCCACGCCTGCTCCTTTACCGTTTTTCAACTCTCCTACCGTGTTGTGTATCTCATTTAACCCAATATTCTCCTCAGTTTTATTCACTGTTCCTTCTACATTCTCATTATTAAACTCTTCAATCTTGTTTTCCTCGTTACCGTACAGCTTTCCGAAATATTATTGTCAGCATTTCTTCACTTCATAATCGTTCCGTACTATTAAGTTACTCTTATTCGCCATTCCTGCAGCGTTCTGTTTTGGGTCACGCTTAGTATTTTTACTCATTTCCAGAAGAGTTTCTTATTTCACCTCCATTCTGCATTTTCTCTCCTTCCACAGCCACCACTTTCTATTTGCTTATTCTCACTGCCTCCTTTGCTCATTTGTTTCCTAATCTGTACAACTCGTAAAACCGCTTTTTTCAGTCTCATTTTTTGCAGCAATCATTGCCATGGACGAGTTTTTTTTTTCTTACAAACAGAAACTCGTGCGTGCGTTTAATTTATGGTCTTAAACGATACGATCGTATCTCACATAAATTAACAGCTATTCCTTGGCTTAATATGGAACAAGGTCGACTTCTTCACTCAGCTAAATTATATCACAAAATTATAATGAATAAATCACCTCCATATCTGTATAATAAGATTTGCTTTCGTACTGATGTACATCATGTCAACATACGGCGGAAGGATTTAATTATTGTTCCTAAACATAATTTAGAGCTGTTTAAAAAATCATTTTCATACAATGTATGTAATTTATATAATTCACTTCCGCCGAGTATCAAACATCTTTCACCAACTAATTTTAAAAAAACACTTCGTAAAAACCTGCTGTGCACTTAGACACCGTTAAGTTACTACATATATACACGTCCCATTTCATCTCTATTATCATTTCATTTCCTTATTTAAAACTTTTTCATTGCATGTATTACTCATACTCAGCTCATCCGTCTATTGGAAATTATAATTTGTCGGGCTAAGTGAAAGAGCACTGACGGATTTAGCATCCCGAAAGTGAACTTCGCCCTTTGGACATCGTAATCCGCATAGCAGCCGGTCAATTAGCTTATGTATATTCTTTGTGTCCAAATAAAGACATTATTGTTATTATTATTATTATTCATTCCACCAGGCACATTTTTTCTGTCTACCTACAGTCGCTCTTCCACATATCTGCACGGCACAATTGACAACACACTCTTATCCATGCACTTTCAACGTAATTGTCTTTTATTTGTTCGTTCCAACTGTTGTCCTAAACACACTCTCGATACAACCACAAAGTGGTCCGATCCACACTCATCATCAAATCAATCATACTTTTAGATTCACCTCTTTGCCATATCTACATATGTACATTTTTATGCTTAAACCACGTATTAGATACACACAGGTTTTTCTCCACACCAAGCGTTCACCATTCTCATTGACCCTTTGGTCTCCGAACTTTCCTAGGACGTGTTCAGTATGTTCTCTCTGTACAACCCCACCCCCTCCCCCATCCATTGATATCGCCCAACATCACCACTCTTTCGTTTGGCTTTTATACGTTCTCTACATCATTCCAAAAATTCTCACACTCTTGGTCTCTTTCTATATTCACCGGTGCAGAGCATGCAATGAGACATTTTTTTCGAAATTCGTACTGTTTAGCACATTTTTTCGCTACTTCACTCACGATCACTCGAACACCGTTAGCGCCATGCACTTCAGTCTCAACTCCTGATCATAGTGCTAGGCTGTCATCCTCCATCTCCACAGCATCCTTTCCTTTGCGCTTTGTCTCCGATACCCACATAATATCAAGCTGCCTTTCATTCACAATTTCGAATTCTTTGCCATACTAGCCAAACCGTGCCCCGGACGATGAAGTATTCCCGTCCCTACTATCGTGCTGGCACTTATGTAGCCTACTGCCTCAACAAGAAAGGAAGTAAGAATGTTTATATTAAACATAGATATCGAGAATACTGTGTTCTTGTGCATGTATTGCATGTTTTTGGACACTTACACATTTTTAATATCATTTGTTACTTTAAATGTTTTAGAGACGACTTGGTAAAATTTAAATTGGTATTTGAATCTTCAGTTCGTTCAGATTGATAATAATTTTTGGATGATCTGAATTTTGTCATGTTCTATCTGCACTAATTTGAGCTTACGACGTCCTGAGGTGAGGTATCCGTATCTTCAGAAATCTTTTCTAGGGTTAATGTAAATTAGAATAGAATTTTTAACTAAGTTTTCTGAATGATTTATTAATTCACAAATATGAGTTACAAATTTAAATTTACAGGATTTTCGTATATGGAGCACGTGCGTACTAAACAATCTACTGCGTATTATTGAGTTTACACCAATATACCTAATACTATTCTGATCTCATTAAAATGTCGTATAGTTTCGCTTCACGGTGCTCCAGAAGAAGAATATAAAAAATATTGTCTCGAATTTAGTGCAGAATGTAATTTAGATTATTACAGTTTGCATTTAAAAACAATCGTCAATAGAAAGCGAGAGAGAAAATAAATTTCACAAAAGGTAAGATTCAATGTAACAGTAAAAATTTTGTAGAATAATTGTATTTGTAAAGAAACTAATTTTTTCTTTTTAACGTTCTACTTACCCCATGATTCCCATAATTTTTGCTCCCTAAAACGTTCAAGTCAAATTTTCCAAACGTAACATTACTTTATATTTAGGATTAGATATTAAATCGTCTAAATCTTCATTAATTTAAAATCATATTTATACTTATACTTTATGTAATGCGGTTGAATTGATTTTTATAACTCGACATGGTTCTAAAAACTAATAAAAATACAAAATAAAAATTTGGAAACTGATGTTATTTAAGGTAAATATTTACATTTTTGTAGTATCAGTATTATCTTGAAGTAAATATAGAATATAGATACAAGAGTTATGAATCAATTTATTTGTTACATTTAATAAGGTACACACCATAAACTATTACCATAAATTACATACTTGTAAAATACAACACACTACAATTCCTGTTACAAACAAGTTAAGCTAAATGGCACCCATTGCTAATCTTACGTATGCACTGAAAATATTTCATAATTCATTATGTTATAAAGATTACTTTTGGTAAAGCTTTAAGATACAGAGTGCAGTTGAAGAGAGTGTTGAGATTTATTTAGAGTTGTTATAAAATCAGATTTGTGCCTAGCGTTGTTTTGTAAGTCACCATTACGTGAAAAAGTATGCTACTGTGTAAAAATATGTTAATACTTCTAACATGGAAATAGTTTTAGGGGATACGATTTTTCAACTTAATAAAAAAGGCTCTGTATGAGTCCCTTTTATAGCTACAGTCCAGCGTATTTCTTGGGTAATAAATACTTTTATAGCAAAGATAAACCTCCCCTGAAGGAAAACCCGTATTGAGCGTAGTACTATCACAGAGAGTTTGTAGTCCAACGATCAGGCTGCTGGATTGGATTTGGAAACGGTATGACTTTAATTTCTTTATCTCAGTGACATTTCCTGTTTAAGTTTTGTCAATGCACAAACATAGTAGCCTTAACATGCATGTGGTATAAATTTTTGATCAGATCGTGTTATTATACGATCAAACCGCTCCAGGTGTCGCCTAGGCTTATAAAATAAGCGGATGTCCGTCTGAAACCGCCAAAAAACGAGCGGATCCGTTGTACGAAGTAAAGTAGCTGAAAGATTGCTTCAAAAAAGTTTAGACTAACGATCGATAAAGAACGTCATTGGTGCCACTTTGATTTTTGGTAAATTTACATAAGTTGAGTATTAATTTTTAAATGATTACAGAAAATAAGATCAATACTTACTGGACAGATAAATAACTCAATTCTCAACATAATATTCGGAAAATTCACTTTACAAATTAATGTAATTAATGTCAAAATAATTAATATCTAAATGCTAAAGTAAACTTTGGATATGTAAAAGCAGATGATAAAAACTGATAAAGATATTGATCACTACCTGTATAACTGTGTCAACAAATAAACTAGCAGAATGTATTCCCCTAAACTTTCCAAACTCCCTCGTACATTCCTTGTATATGCTCAATGTGATCAAAATAATTGCTAATTTAATGGGCACTAGACACAGTAAAATTATACGTGGACTACATTTAAAATATTAAAATGCGGAAGTTAGTAATAAAAAACCGCTGCAAGTTGTATCAAAACTTCTACACCAAAAAATCGTTTTTTTTGTAAATAACACGAAAATGATTAACTTTACAAAAGAATTACAAGAATCCTTGTACAGAGAAATTATAGGGACGAAAAATACTCACAATTATATTACTAATCACATATTAAAAGGAAAAAATCTAAAAAAAGAAAAATTTGTAATTTTACCCCTTTCCCCATACCCCACTGACCCCAAAACCAATCTTTGGGTAGTTAACATCTATACCTGTGCCAAATTTTAAGTTGATATGTTAAGTTTTTCGAAAGTTATGGAGTATACACACGCACACACGCACACAAATTTTCATTATCAGTAGATAATGTTTAAATTTGTGAAGTGGTGGAAAGAATGTTAAAAGATGCAGATTCCTTTATTTAATTACAGAAACCTGTATAGTTCATTGAAATAGAATTCTGATTCTTCTTAATGATTTGTTTCTCCATAAGATGATGCTACTAACTATTTAAAATTATAATTTATATTTTCAATGTGTGTTTATGTGTGAATTTAAAACGTAACAACTACATTCACGCTCCGTCGTAGTAAATTTACGTTCGGTTTTGGTCAAAGATCGAGAAAGATAACAGATCACTTTTTCGCCGTCGTCAAACTGTTGGGCACCAATTCCGTACGCAGAGGCATCTGTCTGGAGGACAAAGGGTTGATCCTGATAAGGTGCAGGCCATTCTCAACGTTAGGGTGCCGAAGAATGCAGTTGAAGTGAGACGCTTTATTGGTATGGCTAGTTGGTATCGCCGTTTTTGTAAAGATTTTTCGTCAGTAATTTCTCCTCTTACCGAACTCACTAAGAAAAATAAATCTTGGTGTTGGACGAATGCCTGTGAAGAATCCTTCCAAACCATCAAGGAGATGTTGGTTACCGCACCTATTCTAACTTGTCCCGATTTTACGCGACCCTTTCTCGTCCAGACAGATGCCTCTGCGTACGGAATTGGTGCCGTACTTACCCAACAGTTTGACGATGGCGAAAAATCTGTTATCTTTCTCGATCTTTGACCAAAACCGAACGTAAATTTACTACGACGGAGCGTGAATGTTTAGCTGTATTGTTTTCCGTGGAGAAACTTAGACACTATCTTGAGGGCGTACATTTCACGATTGTTACCGATCACCATTCATTGCCGCCGCTCATGCTAGAGCGAAACATCGTTATGATCTTCGTCGATGTCCCGTCGAATATACTGTAGGGCGGCACGTTTATCACCGTAATTTTTCGCTGTCGGATGCCACAAAACATTTTACGGCTAAATTAGCACCCAAATTTATTTGCCCATTTGTAATTTCACGTAAACTATCAACTTTGGCATATGAACTTACCGACGGAAATGGGAATCCTAAAGGTATCTGGCATGTTAAGGATCTAAAGCTACATCCTCCTGACGACATGTGAGCTTTCGATTGATGTACCGTTACGTTAGTGCTTTGATTACCGGATCTCGCATACGGCTTGCGAAATATTTTATATATTGTTTACTGATTTCTCCGTTACAATATCGTCCATTAGTTTTAAGTTTGAATATTTTCCGATACTATCGACGTTCCATAGTTTTAGCTTAGTTTTACGAACACAACTGGTGAAGTTGGGTTAATAGGAAGTTGATAGAATTGTTCAGCTCTCTTTATGCGATTATAGGTCGTACCGTATCGACATTGTTTTGAGTCTGAGTGTAGATCAGTATCTTATCGTGAGGGTTGATCTCGTTTATGACGGATTAATTGAGAATAACCGTCTTGCTTAATTCTTTTTGTAATAGGAGAACCTCCGTATTGTTAGGTTGGATGGTTGGGTGTGTGGCAGCACTTTTGCTCTAGTACGGCTTCACTATACTAGAACACGAACAACTTCATCTTGTTCCCTTTGCTTTATCTTTTACGTTATGCCTTCCCGTAGAACGCTCTTTTAGGGTTCTATAAGTTTTACTGCTCGTCTCTTGTGCTGTGTTACTTTGTTTCGTCCCTGGCGCATTTTAGTCGCTACCTTTCGTTTCTCTTCATATGGGAAACAATGTTAAGGGTTTGTGTCCTGGGGGTAGCCCCAAATTTCCCGTCACTTCTTCCGTTTTCGTTTCTTTTGCATCACTAGTTTCATTCCGTTTTGCCGCTTGACATCGTGTGAAGAATTCGTGTAAATTTACGGAAATTTTCACTTCTCCAACTGAGAGGAGAGTTGTTACGTTTTAAATTCACACATAAACACACATTGAAAATATAAATTATAATTTTAAATAGTTAGTAGCATCATCTTAAGGAGAAACAAATCATTAAGAAAAATCAGAATCCTATTTCAATGAACAATACAGGTTTCTGTAATTAAATAAAGGAATATGCATCTTTTAACATTCTTTCCACCACTTCACCTGGTTACCCAAATTAGCCGCAAAATATGTATGTGTATGTGCTACTCCTGTTCCGTGCGAACGCGTAATTTCCAAAGCCGACCAAATAGTGACCGAACGCAGAAACCGATTAAAATCGAGTAATGTTGAGAAATTAATATTCCTGCACTGGAATAACGATTTATAGGAATCAGTAATCTTTTGAATTTCCAATCTTTTTTTAAATGTTTAGGTTTGTTGGGTTATATTTTAAAATTCATGTTGAGTTGAAACTGTTCCATTACCATTTAGCATAAATACTAAATCCTTTAATCCTGTGACTCTTATGTAAATAAATAACAATGAAGCAATAATCAATGCATAGGTATTAATATGAATCAATTGAAAAGTAAAAGTGCCGAAAGTACCGAATACCGAGCATAAAGTAACGGGTATTGATATTAAAAGTAAATAATCGGTACGAGAATTCAAAAATAACGAAAGTTTACATTGCTACTATTTATACTAATACTGGAGTCGTAGTTCCTCTGCTAGAACTCGGTTTCTTCCGATGAACTCCTGACGGTGCAATTCTTAATTCCAACATGCGTACATATTAAATGTTTTTTGATGGAATCCTTGATTGTGGCTGAAGCAGTTGGAAAGCTCAAGCCGCCCGTCCTTTCCCAGAAGAAGGGAATATAACACGTGGATTTTCTTTTTACTTTTTTCCAACAAAATCCGAATAAATCCGTTATACAGGTATATCATGCAACTGCCAAAAATTGCTACAAATCTATTAGTTAATAATTTGTGTCCAAGCTGACATTGTGGTCTTTGCCTGAAGCGTTCGATTACTAAAAAAATATATCTTTAATAGTCTTCATAACTGTACAGCTGTCATTTAGAACACAACTATACCTCATTTTTGTTGTTGTAGGACATCTCTGGCAAAATCATTGATTTGTAATATGAATTGAAGGGGCGAGTGGATAAAGGGGCCAAGTGGCAAAAATTAAGTTTTGAGAAAACAGCAATTTTGTTAAGTATCCTGGCACTTTTGTATTATGATAAATACTTAATTGAAATTTTTAGGGCAGATTCCTTTAAAAGTACCTGCCTCATAGGTTGAAAGTTGAATACAAATTATTTTTGGTTACCCTAATGAAAAAAAAATCGTACATGACCCCTTTATCCATAAAGGATTATGCAAATTTATTACTGAAAGTAATATTGAAATAGGAGTCAATAAATTTGTTTATCACGTCTTTATTTTTATAAACACGAAATCAAACTAATACATTAATAATACACATTCTAGAACAATATAAAGAACTTAGCAAATTATATCTAAAAACTTGACTTCTATTTAGTGCGCCTTTTCTTTGGCGGTTGGGGTGCTTCTGAGCTTGGTTCAATAAAAAGATCTTAGTAGAACCAATGGTGCTGTTCAGTTACGTATTTAATTAGTTCTTTGAGGTTTTCCAGTTTTTCTTTGGATATACTTCCAATTTTATTAGTAAATCTGACAAGTTCTACTTCTGATACTTCTACACGTGACGGATTTTTTAATAAATTTACCTCTTTAAATGGCGTAAAAGGGTCATATGATTCTTTGTACATGTAGCTTCCAATTTTTCGATTCTGATCCATTTTATACCGTCACGAAAATGAACTTTTTCATTTAATGTATTCTTTTTTCTGTTTATTAGGCCCATACTTGCAGCTAACTTTCCAGTCATGAAAAAGATGCTCCATATTATTAACCATGGAACCTTTTTCGGATGCCTGTTTTATTAAATCTCGATATTGGTCAGGCGTGTAGATTGTTTCGTTTTTCGTAGAACTTTTTCTATTCGTCCTAAATCTCGATCTGAGTCCAAATAGGTGTGTCCAACCTCAGGGAATTTGTGTTCTATAGATTTAAAAAATTTCTTTAAAGTTAAAAATTGAAAAAAAAATATTATTTGAAAATTTTTATTTTGACCGGCGCATGAGTAGGACCATATTCGTAAGTGATTTCTGGTTTTAGCTTGATCACAGTTTTGAACGAAATTCCACAAACTACTGATTACTTCAATGCTACCTCGATTTGCTATATTTTCTGTCCATGTTTGCATGTAGGGTTTTTCTCCATCTGTTGAAACAGCATGTATACCCAAGTTATAGAACCACAACTGGCGCAAATAAAATGCCTTGGAAGTAGTTAATTTGGGCAGGGGCATTGTTTGCTGAAGATCAATAGTAAAATATAATATATCATCATTTTTGCGAGCAATTTCCCGGTCAGATTTTAATAGATCAAAGCCGAATTTAACGTTTTCCCGATGCTCGTCATTAGATTCGCCACAGTCGCATTTACTACAAGTGTCACTTTTGGGGTGACTGAATGATAAGTTAAATGCTGTGGAAAATATATTTGCATAAGAAGTCTCTTTATCTTATCATTTCCAGGCTATTTTCATTTTCACATTTTGGTAAATAGAGGCTGTACATAATAGACATGTTTAGTTGAGGACCTAAATACTTGTTATAGGGATTGCTATCGCGGGAGTAATGGGAGGCCTCAGCTGGAAATTTTCCGATGTGGTCTTTGATGTAGTCTACTACTTCGTCAATCATTTTATGCGGCCTGTTTAAGTGACGTCCGCGTTAGTCAAGTGATGCTGCTGACGAGCCTATCTGTAACTTCTTTTAAAATACTTCTATCTTTTTTTTTGCTTATTTGAAAAAGCGCACAGAAAGCAGGCTTACATACTTTAATCTTTTTATTATTGTTTTTTTGCCGATTTAACTGTTCGCTTTGCCAACAATACTTTTAAATAGCAGGGAATTTTTAGAGTTTATATCCAACTGATAAAATTCATTAAAAATAGATTGTCGTATGTCGTTGTTAAATTCATTACTACATTTTAATTGACATTTTTCACTGCATAAATTATTATCAAAGCAAAATTTTTTTTTTTAGCAACTTCATGTCCTTTCTGAGATAGGTACTTTTGACCTCGTGCTCTGTCAACTGCAGCTTCACGTCTGTTCCAAGTTTCTGGTTGTTTAATTCTTTTTTTACAAATTTTTGGTTTATATGGAAATAGTTTTGATTTTCTTTTGATTTTAGTTTTTTCGGCTTTAACATCTGATGGCGTATCATTGTCGTTTTTATTTAAATCTGGGTTTTCTACTGTACTGACTGTAATTTTGCTGGTTATTTCTCTTGGAATATTTTCAATTGCTTCCCCATTTTCAGAATGTTCACATGTACTCAGAGAACTTTCATCACTTTCATTACTTTCAGGAACGTACTCGTCACTGGAGTCTCCATCATAAGGATCTCTAGAATCTGAAATAAATAGAAATGTTTAAATAAATAAAATCAAAGTTACTCTTGTTAATAAAAGTTACCTTCATCTGATTGATCTTCGACACTTGCATTTTGGCAGCTTCGTTCTGTTGATGCTGATGGGTCAGAAGATAAGAAATCAGTATGGAATGTACTCCCACACAATATGTTGTCCTCAATATCAGCTGAAATCTTGGAGTTGTTTTCCCCAGACAATTTTTTATTGCACGTACCGATCTCCTTGTGCACTAAAAGTACAATAACAAACACTTAATTATTCTATTTAAGTATTTTTATTTTGTATTTCTTTTATTAAACAGAAAATGCTTGATAAATCAGATGTAACTACAACGATAGTAGCTCTACTTACCTGAACACACAGCCCCCAATAAGGAAGGAATAATAAGTACTAATAATATTTCATTATTGCGTATACCTACATACCATTTTCTACGTATTGAACTATTTCTTTTCTTTCAAGATCTTGTTAACCATCAATTTTCCACGAGAAAGCATTTTATGTGCGTTTGTTAATGCTATAACGTTTTAGTTCGACACAGTTTCACACCAACTTTTGAGGTTATGTACACAAATTACACAACACTACAGTCGGTAAAGACGAAAACAGGTAACCATGTCGTGCTATCTGTGGGTTGAAAGAAGAAATGAATTTTTATCACGTGACTGCTTCTACTTCAATACATTTACGTTGAACGTCTATAGTATAGTTTGTTTATGGTTATGTAGTACTAAAGCCAACTAAAAAGCGACTGAAGCACTGCTAGTGAAGTGGATAAAGGAGTTAAGTACACTCATACAACAATTTGATCGTGAATAAAGGGGGTATGTGATTTTAACTTCTTTATCACCTTATTTTGTTAAAACAGTGTAACATAACTCCTTACCAACTGAACATATTCTAAAATATAACAGAATTTGCTCGTTTGAAGGGTTTAAAAGCTTCCTTTGCACTTACACCTTTCATCCAATACAAAAAATGCAAAATTTGAAAAACGTCACTTAGCCCCTTTATCCACTCGCCCCTTCAATTACATTATTTTATTTTTAGTGCTTGATAATTTAAAATTCATCATAACGTATTGCTAGAAATGAATGTTTGTTACTTTTACGATAAAAATAAAAATACGTCTTTTGTAGTGATTTTTTCGCATTTTATATTCACGACTAAAGTAAAATTTTGTTTGTTTTGATTTTAGATCGAGGGGTACCTTCTACAATTTTTGATGTTTCCTTTATGGAGAACACATTTTGCTTGTTTTTTTTCTTACGAAAATAAGACATCATATCATACTAAAATGCCACCATCCACAGAAAAGATAGAATATAAACAAAACTTGGAAATCATTACAGCATATACTAGTTCTTTATATGTTTATTTATGTACCGGGTGGACCAATAAGCCGATCCTCTGGCTATATCTCAGGAACTGTTTCTCGTACAGCTTTGGGAAAAAATTTTCCTTAGTAAAAACCGCCAAGGGAAATCGCTGGAAATAACTTTCAAGTTTCTAGTTTTACCGCTAGAGTGCATAATCTTATTTTTTTTATAAAATATGTCCAATCATAGTAAGTATTAAATAAGTAAATTAGAATGATGCATAATTTCTGCACAAATTTTGTTAAATACTTTTTTCTCTATTTTTTCAAATAAAGGGTGGAGGAGAGTGGGAATAACAACTGCTTCAATCTTAGCTATGGATATACTATTTATTGCGTTTCTAATGCGTTGTTTCATGTCTTGTCGCGCGGTTGGTCCAGTTTGAAAGACTAACTCAAACTTAAACGTGCAGTTCATAATATAAGAATGTTATGGTATGTTTAATTCTGTAGAGATTTGCCTACTACTTATATGTGGATTCTGTTGAACTAAAGCAAGAACACTGATTACATTATCTTCGGTCACACCTACACCACGTCGTTTATAACAAGAATGATGAGAGAAAGCTACCAGTTTCTCTGAATCTTCTTGCCTTTCTTTTAAATACTTCTTTGCCATAATGCCTCCTGTCAGGATCTTTTGGCATATATACGTGAAGCAATAACGGCATTTTTATGGCATTCGAAATAAACTCCAATTATATCGTACAATTCGGCATTTGATATACTCATTATGAATTAATGCTCATTATTTACTGATATTAGTAATATTAATATCTAATTAAGAAAAGTTATATTCGAGTTATATGCTAACACTTCTTAAAAATATCGCAATATTTTGACTACTGTCAATAAATAAACAATTTGCAGCCTTCTTAGTTTAACAAATTCTGAAAATACGGACATATTTAATTATTTTAAATTATAAAACAGAGTGAGCCAATACGAGTTATGTATGTTTACGCGTTTTTACTTATATCTCGAGTTGGACAACAGATATCGACATGGGGCTTGCGCCGTTTTGTTACGAATTTAATCAGTTTCCGTAGTAATTTACTATACTTAGGTGTTTCCATTTAAAAATTGTAACATAAACTAATCTTAATTTTTTTAATTCGAAAGTGCCCTCTATCTACGACACTTGTTTTATAGTAAATGTAATTGGTTCATCTACGCCCTTTCGAATGAGAAGAATTTGGTTAAAATAGGTTGCTCCAAACCAAATTTATAGGCATTTATTCATACAAACATTTCTACTCTCCCTCGCCCTTTATTTGAAAAAAATAGGGAAAAATGTATTTAACAAAATTTGTACAGAAATTATGCATCAATCTAATTTACTTATTTAATACCTACTATGATTGGACATATTTTATAAAAAAAATTGTTTTTAAATTTTTCTATAAAGATTACGCCCTCTAGCGGTAAAGTTGTTTCCATCGATTTCCCTTGGCCGTTTTTACTAAGGAAATTTTTTCCCCAAAGCTGTACAATAAACAGTTCCTGAGATATAGCTGCAGGATCGGCTTATTGGTCCACCCGGTACACTAGGTTTCATTAAAAAAAACTGTTAAATTATTGTGAAAAATTGAACGTTTTGTCAATGTTGACACTTTTAATTTAATGTGTCCATTTGACAATTTTTATCACACTTGAGCTATTACCATTATATTTATAATGCTATTACGCAACATATTTAAGAGTAAATATAAAGCAAAATGAGGCGTAATAAAGTATAAATTAAGTCCTTAAAATTTGGAGTTTGTACATTTCTAATACATTAAATAGCCTCATAACTTTGCATCTGTATATATTTAGCCAATTGATTACTGTACTAATTGCTCAATAACTATTACAAATGATTGTGTGAGTAGTACCATGGGCGGTAACAATTCATAAGTGTAATGTGGGCTGTATATGCATTCAGAATCTATTACCGCAGTTAAAAGTTTAATTAAAATTTTTATTTAAATTTAGATAAGATTCTGAAGCTCTTCTTAATTTCCAAATTTTTTGTCCATAATGTACAAAACTTAGATACCTTATAAATTATTAATGACAAATTTAAACATTTAATCGAATGGACTAAAATAATTATGGTCTAAACGAAATTACTTTTGTACCATTCTTTAAAACAAATAGTAACTGCAAATCTCCCTTACATAATAAGGTATCGGTGCATTATTAGTAATCCATAAAAGTAAATAGTTTCAATATAAGGAATTGTTTTGTACATTTATACAACCTATCACAGAGAAAAATAATTCCGATTATGAAAATCGCATAATAGATATTTATGTATTAAGGGCATAATCTACAATTATGCCCGTGGTACATACAATGTTTTATTTTATTTTGCACCATGAAACTGAAACTAAATTTTAAAAAGATTCAGTATTTTCGGCAAGTTTTTAAATGCAAATGCAGTGAAATAAAGTCGACAGCAGGCTAATTTGTTGTTACTAAGATACTGTGATATTGCTAAATTGTTGCTAAGGTACTGTTTGTTTGTCAATAATTTGCATCCTAAAATGGAAGGTGAAAACGCAAAAACTATCATGTCATGTGTTTGCTGGCAATCATGCTGCTTAGCAACAATGACATTTCCGTGCTATAAAGACCACATTACGCCCGCATTTGGGGGCGTATAAAGAACATTATGGTGGCAAAATAAAATAAACCAAATTTATTGCCCTACTTCCTTTTCCGGAATGCTGAAATAAACACTACAACTAAACAAGCTGCTGATTCTAAAGCGCATTCTAAAGCGAACATTATCAAAATTAGCGTTATATATATATATATATATATATATATATATATATATATATATATATATATATATATATATATATATATATATATATATATATATATATAATATTAATGTTTAGGTAAAACAAACAGTATTGACAGAATAACAGGTACCTATTAATATATGTAAAATGAATTTTAAACCACAAACAAACATTCAAGCACATACAATCTAACAAACATACATTTATGTCAATAAATATATTATCTAATATTAGTTCTAACTCTATTCTTATCATAATTTAAAATATTACTATAAATGATATTCAAACCATCATAATCCGTTCGATCATTTCTAAAATAATTTTGTTTAATAATTTTTCACTTTTTAGAATTTTGGGATTTTTAAAATCAAAAAAATGTAAACTACATTAGATTTCTTTTAAGGGGCTATTCATCTTTTAATTTTGGAAATAGTTTTTGTAATGAGTTAACAGGTTTTGTTGTAATATTATATTCTGTATTTGATATATTTTTAAAAATATTTATAATCTTCGATGTAACATTGTAAACTTACAAATTTTTTATGATCAATATTAGTTATTAGTATTTTATTTTTTTAAATGATTACTAAACAGTAGTTTATTCAACAATTTTTCGGGATATGAATTTTCTAACTGTATTTGTTTTAAGATCTTTAATAAGAAATTGTGGATGACATATATTGGTTATTCTATTTTTGAAACATAATAAACTAAATTAATTTTTGTTTTATGCCCATGAAAAGAAAAATAATTTAAAATCTAGCTGAATTTGTAGGTTTGATGTACCAATCAAGTATTACAACATTTTCAGAATTTCTGATTCATTTTATATCTAAAAATTTCTCCTTCAATGGTGAACTGAAGGTTGGGATTATACGAATTAATTATTTTTATAGTTAAGTTGGATTTGTCAGATGGAATACTACAAATTACGTCATCAACGTATTTTATTAAAAAAGGTAATAGGAACGGTAATTTAGATATAACATCAAAACGAAGACCGACCATTACATAATGTGATATAATAGGACTTACTTTAGAACCCATTGGAGTCCAAAAATTTTGTTTATAAAATTTAGTATTAAAAGAAAATGTATCTGAATCAAAAATAAAGGTAACAATTTCTAAAAACATTTTAAACGTAAATTACAATTACTAGAAATGTCATACCAATGATTATTAATTGTTTCTTTAACTAAATATCTATCTATCTATCTATATATATATATATATATATATATATATATATATATATATATATATATATATATAGTACAGTAACAGGATCATGTACCACTTTTCTCCTTTCGTTTGAAGATAATTGACTGAAACTTGAGATATCCTATATACATAATAAGCGGCACTTTTTGACATAATAAGCGATTTTTGTTTCATTTCCGGTTTCGCCGGAAGTGACACTAACTTTCGCTTTTTAAACGGAACACCTTGTATATTATTGCGTTTTTGAATTCTGCACGATTTTCTGAATGTCAATGTCAAATAAGTGACATTTCGAATGTCAATATTTTTTATAATGTAATTTTTAATTTTACATTTAAGTGTGCCATGACGGTTCCAATTTTTTTCTAAATGACCCGTGTAATTGTAGAAATATCGAAATCCCGTCAAATATTCTAAATTACGTGATTTATGAGCAAATGTTCATCAAAATGGTTTTTGGGGCAAAACTCATTTTTTTCAAATTGAACCATGTTGGTACCGTGGTACCATTTATTAGTACTATTACTAAGGTACTTATTCATATGTCTTATTAAAATTTGCGATAAATACAAACAAAATTACAGCTAAAAGAAAATAAGAAAATACAATTTATTTATAATTAAATATTATAACTCTCTGTAGGGAAGATAAGAAGTAACTAAGGTGGCTTTGAAAACAATGCAAATTTAGCTTGTCAAATATTTGTTGGTTTATCGGTGTTTTTATTGTATCTTTAAAAATTATTTAAAATTCTAGTTAATTGTGTTCAAAATGCCACCAATTTATACAGTAGATGAAAAAGTGGACATGTTAATTATTTATACGGGGAATGTAGCAGCTAAAGATCTTTATGGCGAACGATATCCTAATAGACAATGTCCAGCGAGAAATTAACGTCTTGAAAATAAATTTCGAAGAGAGCCGAACAGTGATCCCGAAGAAAATTTCATTGTTGACGAACGAACGGAAATTAATGTTTTGGCTCGAATAATTATAAATAAATTGTATTTTCTTCTTTTCTTTTAGCTGTAATTTTGTTTGTATTTATCGCACATTTTAATAAAACATATGAATAAGTTCCTTAGTAATGGTACTAATAAATGGTACCACGGTACCAATATGGTTCTATTTGAAAAAAATGAGTTTTACCCCAAAAAACATTTTGATGAACATTATTTGCTCATAAATCTCGTAATTTAGTATTTTTGACGGGATTTCGATTTTTCTACCATTACACGGGTCATTTAGAATAAATAGGAACCGGCACACTTAAATGGAAAACTAAAAATTTTATTATAAAAAATATTGACGTTTGAAATGTCACTTATTTGGAATCGTTGGATACCGAAAATCGTGCAGAATTCAAAAATGCAATAATATACAGGGTGTTCCGTTTAAAAATCAAAGTTATTGTCACTTCCGGCGAAACAAATGAAACAAAATCGCTTATTATGTGAAAAGTCGCTTATTATGATATAGGATATCCCAAGTTTCAATCAATTATCTTCAAAACCAAAGGAGAAAAGTTACCATGATCCTGTTACACTATATATATATATATATATATATATATATATATATATATATATATATATATATATATATATATATATATATATATATATGGTGTCAGAAAGTATGCGCAAAAACTTGGGGGTTATTCTACTCGATACCTTAGCGCTACAAGTTCCTATACGTTTTTTGAAAACTCAAAAGTAACGGAGTAATAACGCCTCAAAATTTGATTTTTTCAATTTTATTCTTTAATAATTATTTTGTTACTGGATAGATTCTCTTAAATTTGGAATACACATTTTTGATTTTATTACATTGTTGAACCAAATTTGATCCTAATATTTCAATTCCAAAGGGCTTATTCTGCACTTAACCTTTGTATTATGATCCATATCTCTTTATTTGAATATTGTTTTAATTTTCTTTGCATTCATTTAAAGAGAAACAAAGATTCTCTAAAATAGGTTCCCTTGTTGCATAACGATAAAATGAACCGTTTTCGAAAAAAAAACTTCTTTAACTCTGGAATACTAATATATCGTAAAATTGCAGTGCAATTTCGGACTGCCTCGTGAAACGCAACTAGAACATCCTTCTAGTATCCTCCTCTTTAGTTGTTAGTTAGTGTTTGGTGAAGTTACAGTTGAAAAATTCTTTTCGTTTACTTAACATTTCGTTGCATAGTCGTAAATTTTACGATACATTAGCATTAACGTAATTTTGTGTGTGTGTGTGTGTGTGTGTGTGTGTGTGTGTGTGTGTGTGTGTGTGTGTGTGTGTGTGTGTGTGTGTGTGTGTGTGTGTGTGTGTGTGTGTGTGTGTGTGTGTGTGTGTGTGTGTGTGTGTGTGTGTGTGTGTGTGTGTGTGTGTGTGTTGTGTGTGTGTGTGTGTGTGTGTGCTGTTGTGTGCTGTGTGTGTCTGCGTGTATGCGTGTGTGCGTGTGCGCGTGTGTGCGTTGCGTGTGCGCTGTGCGTGTGCGCGTGTGCGTGCGTGTTGCATTGTGCGTGTGTGCGTGTGCGTGTGCTGTGCGTGTGTGCGTGTGCTGTGTGTGTTGTGCGTGTTGCTGTGTGCGTGTGTGCGTGTCGTGTCGTGTGTGCGTTGCTGTGTGTGTGTGTGTTGTGCGTGTGTGTGTGTGTGTATATGGTTGTGTGTTCGTGATTGCTTGCGTGCGTCATGCGAGCGTGCGTGCAGGTGTGTGTGTGTGTTGAGTATTATTCTAACGTTAATTTTCTTTAGTTCAGATGGCAAGAAAAGCTTTACTTCTTAATTATTTGTGATTTATGAAAATGGAATGTACTAAATTTTATGGCAAATCCGCGAAGAAGGATAATGAATTGCAGCTAGAACTTGCAAAGATAATGAATTGCGAAGAAAGCGACCCAGAGCCAAATGAAAACAACGGCAGAGAGTCTAAAGATGGTAACGCAGAAATAGAACATCTTTTGGAGGATGACAGCGATGGTGAGATTTCAGATACAGTAATAAGTTCAGAGGCAAGTTAAGTAATTGGAGAGGTTATTGCAGCTAATACTAAAGATAATACATATGATTCTTCTGACGATAATGTTCTTTTATCACAACTAGACAAAGTACAGCGGACAAAAGATTTAATTACTATGCCAACAAAACGCAAATTAAAAGGAAAAAATGGACATAGATGGTCGACGCAACTTCTTACAGGAGCGAATAAAGTAGCAAGTAGAAATATTATTCACTTTATACCTGGCAGTAAGGGAAAAGCAAAAGCATGTACCTCTGTCGACGATCACTTTCTCCATTTTATACCTGATGATACTCAACGTATCGTAGTACAATGAACAAATGAGGAGAATGCCAGGCAATCTACAGATTATGGCGAACCATCTGCAACTGTTTTACCTTTGACAAAGCTGGAATTAAATCATATATGGCAATTTTAGTACTATCTGCTGTAAAAGGGATAATCATCTGAGTGCAAGAACAATGTTTGACGGCACCTTATCTGGTACATTATACAGAGCGAGTTGCGACCGTTTCGTATTTTTGACTAATTGCCATTGATTCGATGAGAAAGAGACTAGGCAAGAAAGAAAAGTGAATGATTCATTTGCTCCTGTAGGAGAGGTATGGAATATGTTTATCGAAATATGCAAAACGTCTTATCCGCCTTCTTCCTTTGTTAGTATAGATGAGCAGCTTTTGGCGTTCCGAGGGCGATGTCCATTAAAAATATACTTACCCAGAAGGCCGACAAGGTACGGCCAAGTACATGGTAGAAGCATTAACATACTTGGGAAAATATACTCAAACAAATGGCCTACCTCTATCACAGTTTTACGAAAAAGAGCTAACAAGAATAATGTATGGAAGCAATCGCAATGTTACGATGGACAACTGGTTCACGTCAGTTGGTCTGGCTGACGAGTTTTTGAAGCCCCCGTACAATGTGACAGTTTAGGGAACATTGTGCAAAAACAAGAGGGAAATTTCCGGTGAGTTATTGGACATAAAAAAGCGGCGCCCTGGTACGTCTATGTTTTGTTTTGATCAACATAAAACGCCGGTGCCTTACGTTCCGAAGAAAGGAAAAGTAGTTTTACTACTTTCGACACTCTATGAAGGAGCAAAAGTTTGTAAACGGACGGGTAAACCAACCGTTGTCTTGAGTTACAATGATGCTGGTAAAGACCCACCAGCCTTTACGAAATTTTTTTAATTAATTATTTGCTGACCATCCCGTATTAAAACAAATTGCAGAGATTGCGCGATATTGCACCACAAATAATCATTTTATCCCCTCCCACGTAGATTTCAGAAAACCAGTAAATGTTTTACGTCAGAGTAATCTCCGCCAATCGCGACTTGAGAACCCCCTGCACAGAAGCCGTTCCCACTTACTGCGGATCATCTATAAAACCGCGAGAAGCGCTACCGGATGTTCGCTGACCGACAGGACATGGTTCTTCGCTCCCTTGACTCCCTCTCCCAAAACTTTTTCTAACGGCATATCAACGTCTGCGTATCAGGTACGCGGATGAAGGTAGTCGTAATCCGTCAACCCAATCCTTAACTCCTTCCCAATGGATATCATAACAGGGACCGTTAATGACAGGGGCGTGCATCGGAAACGCTCCTTAATCAAACACATTTTACACTCCCACAATATTCACATCCTCTCCATCACCGAAACCAAGCTTACACCCAGATGCACCCTTAATTTCAACACCTTTCACACTTATTCAAACAATAGCCAACATGGAACCGCCCTAATAATTAAAAACTGCTTCCCCTCCACTCCTTTTCTACTCCCGGCGCACCTACAGCATCTCAAATGCGTTGCTGCACCCCTATAGTATTTATTTCCTATTACAACCCGCCAGGTCACAAATGACCTTTTCATCTACGCTTCTAGCCTCCCTAATGCTGCTATCCTAGGTGACTTCAATTCCCGCCACGCCCAATTCGCAGACACCGCAACGAATGGCAATGGTAACAGGCTATCATCCGCTCTGTTGCAGTTGCCACTCCTGCGAATCTCCAACACTCAACCAACCTATTTCGAACATTTAGGTGCCCCTACAGTAGACCATATGATAGTTTCCGAACCCATAGCCCAAAATTTCGATCGTGAGTGCTTTCTACGCACCACGATCACATCTGATCACATACCACTACTGGTCAAAACTTCATTTTGTCCAGCTCCCCCTACACCTCCTCAATACACAGTAATTAAAGATTTTTCTAGAACCTCCCTACACCCAATCGTCAAACGACTCAAGATCTCAAGAGAGCCATTAGTGACCTAACTTCCGTAATTACGGAAGCGGTCGAAATCTCACTTCCATTAAAAAAACATCGACATCTCCCGCAAAACGCTACCACAGCACATTGTGAACTGGATCAAAGATAAAAGACGAATATATCGTCAATTCTTGCGATCCAGGGATCCGGCTCTCAAGACCGAATACAATCGCCTTAACGCCTTAATCAGGCGAGAAACCAATAAACACGCTGAAGACTCCTGGACCAAAGCCACTTCCCAGCAAGTTTATAGAAATGGTAAACTCCTCTGAGAACAGTTCGATAGACTGACCAGAAGAAAGGTAAACCCAAAATCCCACCTAACCGACCTTCAGGGCAACATAATCTCCTCTGACCAAGAAAAGGCCGATTTCTTTGGTCACCACCTTCAATCCATTTTTCAATCCCCAAATGATCCCCAGTTCGATAACCGGTTCAAGGCACTCCTCGAGCGTCGTCTTCAAGAATTCCGCAACCTTAACCTTCCTGAAATTCGATAACTAGAGTCATTTTTATGATCCTATCACGCCCGGCCAGGTCCAAACATATTTCAAAAAAGGGAAAAATTCAGCCCCAGGTTATTACGGCCTAAATAGGAAAATCCTCCGGCACCTATCTGACCCAGCCCTCCGTATACTTTACGACATTTATAACAAATGCTTACCCTCTCTCACTTCCCGACGGACTGGAAATCGGCCTCCATCGTCATGATACCAAAACCTCACGCTGACCTAACCTCACCCTCCTCCTATAGACCCATTTCCCTCCTGTGTTGCCTCGGAAAATGCTTCGAGCAGATTCTAGCCAGGCGACTCAGGGACCACCTAGATTTCAACAACCTTCTTCCCAACAGCCAATTCGGCTTCCGTCCCAACCGAACGTGTTACGATCCCTTGTTGTAGCTGCTTACAGAGACCACCAGGGCATTCAATCACAAACAATGCAATCTGGCTGTGTTTCTGGACATTAAGCAAGCATCCGACAGGGTCTGGCACGCTGGTCTCCTGCACAAGATCCGTACCCCCAATATACCCGACCCCTTCTCCAAACTCCTACTCTCGTACCTGACCAATCGGTCAGTTCGAATAAAAGTAGGGAAAACCATCTCCGATCCTTTTCAACCTACAGCAGGCGTACCGCAAGGCTCTGCCTTAGCCCCGATGCTATACACCATCTTCGCATCCGACATTTTGCGGATGACACCGCCTTCTGGGCGGTTAATCGAAACAGCGAAACGACCTTCTGCCTCATATCGAAAACCCTGCGGAACTTCTCCAACTAGGCTAACCAGTGGAGAGTCTCCGTCAATACCACCAAAACCCAAACTATCCTCTTGCGCCATCCTAATTACACTGAGGATAAGTTCCCAAAGCTAGCCTCCAGAAATGTTTCCCTCACTCTAAATCAAGAAAGATGAAATCGCCTACCTAGGAATTCTCTTTACTAGAACCCTCAATTGGCTCCCCGATGTTAAAAAAGGTAGAATCAGAGGTTGCCACCCCAAAACACCTCTACACACTTATAAAACATACATCCGCCCTGTTATGGATTTCCGATCACCAATATAAACCCCAATCACCTTTCCTCTATCACCTCCTGTGAACGCCGAATCCTCAGACGCATACACAGGTTACCCTAGCGACTTCACAATACGACACGTAAACATACCAACCATCACACACAGAATACAAACACTACTGGAAAACTTTGCCCATAAAAGAATCTTCGGCGACACCATCCCTACCAAAGAGATCTTTACCACACCATACAACTACCGTTTTTCCCAATTCCCACGAAGAAAACCTAAATTAAAATTCAAACATCCCCCGCAATCCTTACACAACTCGAGGAGATAAAAGATTCCCTGGACAACATCCCATATGCCCTTCGCATCCCCCCGTCTATTCGATGACGACCCAGCAAAAAACCGGACGACGAATCTAATAATCACACTAAGCACACTACACCCCACTTAACAATAAACACATTTACGCCAATTAACTCACTATTAAATATTAAATAAATAAACCTTTTTTCTTTTTTTTTACACCAAATATAAGTACATCCCATGATTGTAAACTATACAATAACAACAAACCAACAAACATGGATTTACCAGGGCTGAAGAGGAGAAGGACTCCTGAACAGTACACGAATAAGATATATAAGCTTTAATTAAGTAAATACTAACCATAAGCATGAGCATACTAACAAAAAAAAATACCGGAAAAAGAAAATGCCTGTGTGTCGGGCCGTTGCCGCGGCCAGAAGTGCCAACCAGATGCTTGTGCTTCGAGTCGTTGCCGTGACCGCTTGCTTCTCGTGAGCGATCCAGTCCATAGTCCACCTCCTGCTTGTGCGTTGGGCTGTTGCCGCGACCGCTTGCTTGTAGATCCGTTCCGCCGTCGCTACCTGACCTGTGTGTCGATCATTTCCGCCGACGCTACCGAATAAAGAATATCCTGGCCGCGCGCCTGCTTCTCTTAGTCGCGTTATTTAAAAGAGTTCCGAATCCTGACACAGTAACCTGATCGCTTACTGCGATAGATCCTGTAAAGCCTGACCAGAATCCTGATCGCTTATTGCGATAACCCAGACTCGAAAAGAGTACCGTAAATAATAATCTCGAAAAAGAAGACTATTATTATTGCCATAATAATTATCGTGATTAGTATCGTGAATCCGTCCCGTTCGAATCCGCCCCTATCCAGTCCGTTCCAGTTTTTCGAAGCTGGACCGTATGTCGCCGCCGCTTTAGTCAAGTTATCCTCCGTCTAACTGGTGAACGCCGCGTCGAGTTGCAGATCCGTCGCGTATAGTCGTGCATTATTCTATACAACCGCGCTTTCCCTTCGAGGTCGCGGACACGTAAGTTTATTGCACAACCTTACACTAAATTACATAACACGCTGCCAGACGACGGGCTTAGATACACAGAAGTCAGATTGCGAGCACAGTGCACTATCGCACAACATACACACACATTAAGCTGTTACGACGGGCTAGACCTGGCGTTACCGACCACGAACACTACCTACATACACCAATCGGACGTTGTTACGCTCCACTTACCCTGGTGGAAAGAAAGGCTATCGCCTCAGTTCTAGCACCATCCGGAAGGCCCTTTTGTACAGCTTGACTTCGAAATATTAATTACCTCAACACACTCACACGCCTACACCTAGGCTAAGTAAATAAAGAAGGGCGAAAGGTGCCGTTACTCGAAGAGGGAGCGTTGTCATCCGCCGTCCTCTAGACGAAGACGTCGCGAGTTTGTGTCCGAGAGTTTGCATTCAACCACGCTCACTCGTCGTAAACGCTCCAGTCGCCGTGGTCGACCTACTGTAGATCCGCGTAACTGTAATTGTGTTTAATCAGACCTCTTCTTGATAACCCGGAAGTTTTCTCGTCTTTATAAAAGGAAAACGATAGGTAACCAGTATCCAGGAACCTGTAAGATAAAATCGCTGTTGAACACCTTCTAGACATTCACGTATCCTAACGCGAACGTTTTATATTCGTGTCTACCTTAATTTTAGTACTTCTGCATTAAAATAGACACTGTAACACTTAACTTATCTTATTTTAAATAATTCAGATAGGTCGTGTGTGAAAACTCAATGCTGTAGTGTTAAATCAATTATCCCTAACAGACCAGAGTACATACATAAATATTAAAATCCGTATTCCCTACATTTCATAAGTGCAGAACGTTTTGTATATACGAAAGTTGCACGCGTTTGCATTAAAAACCGGTTCACAGAATAAAAGCTTAAATTTCTTTTAAGCAAAGGAAATAATTAAAGTACTTAATACCAATACGTTGGTAATTAATTAAGTGCATGCAATTGCAACGATTCACCAGTATAAATAAGAAATCTCGCAAGGACAAATTGCTCCCAAAAGCGCGTGTATAATAAACTCTTCCCTTACGAACCACTCTGAGTAATGTGGTTAAGACCGAAAATCGCATAACCGCATAATGTATCATGCGCTCCAACGCAACATTATAATATCGATTTTCCATAACTGACCTGCGCTTTACCCCGGATGAGAGAGTATTGGCCTACATAATCTGCCGTTAGAAATATTTTAAAACTTGCTACCGTTTCCAGGGACGGCTCTAGCCTTCCCATAGTAAATTTCACTAACATTTATGTCTATTTCCTGTTGTAAAAGCGCTTAGAAGTGCATATTAAACAACAAGTAATCTTTATTTTCCCCAGAAACGAGTCAGGATACATTAAGGGACGGCAGAGATCATTTCCTCAAGCCAGCGAAGAATTGTTTATTTTGTATTTAAATTAGATCTATATATTTTTTTAGTAATAAGTTGTTTAATCTTATAAACTATAGGACAATATACGTTTAAAACATTCAATTGTAATTATTCAAAGTGGACAGTGTTGAGCACCAAAATACGCACCACCTCCGTCTTGCTGAAGACAAGACCCGATTTGTGCTAACCGAGGCACTTTAAAATAAACAATTTTAATTATCGCAAGCCAGTGGCTTTCAATGCGAAATCGGGATTATGGCATCATAAACACAGCGATTATTAATTCATATGTCATTTATTGCCACAATAAACTGAAAGCTAATAACAAACCTCTTTCTCGCAGTGAATATATGATAGAGTTGGCACATCTACTTGCAAGACCATGGATGGAGGGCAGGCTTCATATACAAAATTTGCGTAAAGATCTTCGTCAAGATAGCCGCACTATTTTAATAATTGTTGAAGACCAAGAAAATGTTCCTCCTCCAAATAAAAAACGTTCAGTATGTTACTATTGTCCAAGTCAATTAAGACGTATGACCACACCTTACTGTGTTAAATGCAGACACCCAATATGCGGTGAGCACCGAGGTAATTATTATTACTGTTTGTCCATTGTGAAAAAATGTTTTGCATATTTTCTATTATTTCAATAAATATATCCTTAAATATATAAAGAATGTAAATTATGTTTAAAATAAAGTTTTTTTTTGTGCATTTTCTTTATTTGTTTAAAATGTAAAATTTGCGACATATTAGTATTTACGTATATAAAAAACATATTAGTATTCCAGGGTTAAAGTTCCATCAAGAAAGGTGTAATAAAGCGTCCATCGAAACTTCTTAACCCTCATATTGTATTCGGGTCAATAGGACCCGATCGCGTTCTTGTAATGTGCATAATTCGTTAATTTGTTTAAATATTTCGTTGCCACTGCATGACTTTTATTTCATTACTCTAATAACGGTGTACCTAGATTGATATTAGAAAATTATAATTAGTTTTTTTTTAATGCATCTGTTACACTCACTGTGTTTAGGTCTATATGACCGTGTGATTTGTGTTGTTCAAATTAGAGAACGAGAAGCAGATTATTATAATAGACGAATGTATTTTATTAGTTTTGTTTTATTTTCATAAATATAAATAACTTACATAATATTGCGACATTATTGCGCAATATTGCGATTATTGCATGCGTTATTTGCGTACCGGTAAACAAGTTTATTCCTGTTGGGACTTGTCTGTGGCTCCGCGTATAAATGCAACCAGTGAGCATCTGTGTGTTAGTTTCGTAGTAAATATCAAACTTGATGCTATACTCTAATAAGAAATACCTAGCAATTGAAATTTATTATTGAAAATGGGTAGTGAGAAAGTGCTTACGGATAGTGAACTTGAGAAACTTTTGTATGTTTCTGATAGTCATTCTAATACTTCTGAAGAAGACCATTTGTCCGAAACCGAGATATATAATATCGAATCGGACGATGAAGTGGAAGCTACGATTTCAGATGAAGCTGATACGGATAATCACGTAACTTATTAAAAGATGGCAATATAGTATGAAATGAAAAGATACATCAATCGGGAAGGTTATCAGCAGAAAGTATTATTTCGTTGATTCCTGGGCCATATGCTACGTCGCGAATAATTGATCTAAAATCCGCGTACTTCTTATATTTCACACCCAAAACTGTAAACCTAATTTTGCAAATGTCAAATTTAGAAGACAAAAACTTTGTAGCGACATGTTTCAAGAACTACCGTTTCTAGCTGGAGTGTATAAATCTCATCTGTGGGATGGATATGTAGGTCGTCCAATATTCAGAGCAAAGATGTTCCAACAACGGTTTCGTGTAATTGCACGAATAATTCGCTTTGACGATAAAAAAACTCCACCACAATGACGCCAAACTGATAAATTAGCTCCCATACGGGACTTGTGGGATGAATGGGTTGCAATTCTACCAAGCTCTATAATGTTCACGAAAATGTAACAGTAGATGAGGAACTGGTACCTTTTAGAGGCCGTTGTCCTTTTAGACAGTACATCGCGAATAAACCTGCTAAATACGGAGTCAAGATTTGGACTTTATGCGATGTTGTAACTGTTTATGTATATAACATGCAAGTTTACCTTGGGAAAAAAGAAGGTGAACCTCCAGAGAGAGGTCAAGTAAAAGAGTTGTGCTAGATCGTACTTATGGTCTAAAAGGTCACAACGTAACGTGTGATAATTTTTTTAACTCATACGATCTGGGGCAGATGCTATTGGAAAGAAAATAATCATGCTTGGCACTATGCGCAAAAATAATTTCCAGCCCGATTGGTCCTGTAACAGGAACGAAGTTCTTTCTTCAAAATTTTACTTTAGCAAGGACACATCTATAGTTTCTTATATTACGAAACGGAATAAAAATGTTACGCTTATGAGCACCATGCACCACGATACCGGAGTGTGTAACCAAAATCATAAAAAGCCGTTTATGATTTTAGATTACAACAAAACTAAAGGTGCTGTATACCCGTTACACAAGTTAATTATAACATACACATGCAGACGGCAAACTAAAGGATGGCCAATCACTATCTCTTACAATATAATGGACGTTTCAGCTTACAACGCTTATGTTCTGTGGAGCGAAGTAACTCCAACCTGTAATGCCGGAAAACTTACAAAACGGCGACTATTTCTTGAAGAACTGGGTAATTTCTTGATCACTTCATTATTGCAAGAGAGAAAACGCCACCCTTGAAGTATTCCTGCAGCTGAAATGGTTATAAAGTCACGTTCTTCAACCAGTAATGCCGAAGTAAGGGTACAATCGACCACAACCAAGCGTAAAAGATGTAAATTTTGTCCCTCTTCAAATGATTATAAAAGTAATATGGTATGTTGTAATTGCTCAAAATACCTATGTAAATCTCATGTATATTACTACTGTCAAGACTGTAACAAATAAATGTATATACCTAACTGCTACGTTTTTCAGATGTTCTTTACCTAACAGTTATAATAATATGTAATAAAAATAAAATAACGTAATAAAATCTAGTAAATAATTAATAGATACTACATCTTATTTCTTATTATTATTTAATGTTTTTCAATTTAACGACAACTATAGGCTCCTGTGTCATAATGACCAGAATACAATAAGTGAAACCAAAATATTAACACAATATGAGGGTTAAGAAGGACCAATTTATGCATTGAAATGGCAGGGCACCATTTTGAAAGCTTATTATGTAATATGCAATTTAACAGTTGTAAATTTTCGAAACAACTCATACGTTTTATCCATGTAAACGTACCTAATAAATTTATCACACCTTTCTTGATGGAACCTTTAAAAACGTTTTTTTCTAAAACGGTTCATTTTGTCGTCATGCAACAAAGGAACCTTTTTCAAGGAACATTTGTTTCTCTTTAAACGAATGCAAAGAAAATTTAAAAACATTCAAATAAAAAAGCTATGGATGATGATACAAGGGTTAAGTGCAGAATAGGCCCTTTGGAATTGAAATATTATGAAATTTAGTACAATAGCGTACCAATATTAAAAGCATGTATTCCAAATTTCGAACCAGTAACAAAATAATTATTAAAAAAATTAAATTTAAAAAGTAACATGTTGAGGTCTTATAACGTTATTTTTGAGTTTTCGAAGAAACGTTATAGGAACTTGTGCATTAATTTATCAGTAGAAGTTTTGCCCATACTTGCCGGATACCCTGATATATATATATATATATATATATATATATATATATATATATATATATATATATATATATATATATATATATATTGGTGTTTCAAAAACGTTCCGCTAATTTCTAAGGTAAATATAATATTAAAAAATAGTGTTAGTTTGGTTAATAAACATGTGTCCGAAAATGCCTCCTTAAGAAGATACGGCCCTGTAAAGGTGGCCCCGAAAATCCTTTTTTTTATTATCTCTGAAACGGTTTAAAATACCTAAATGAAATTTAGATCACAAATACCTTCGATTGGGTCATAAAAGATAGTGTTGACACATTTTTTATAATTTGTACAGGAGCATCACTAAAGGGGGGTGCCACTTATTTTACCCCCAAACTTTTTTTCGTGGGGTTATCTTTAATTTTTTGGACAAAAATAATATTTTTTAAACAATTTGCCATAAAAAAAGGTACTGTTGTTGAAAGTCAAAAAATTACAGGTTTTAGAGTTATTTGAGGTCGTTTTACCTAAAATAAGAAAATAAAAGAAATATTGAGTTAATTTGATTTACTTGAATTAAGTAGGCTTAGACTGTAGACCCGCGACTTTTTTTTGTTTGACAGATTCGTTTGACACATTGTTGGTGATAGTTTTGGTTTGTTTAACAAGTAACAACGCTTTTAAGATCTTTGAAAATGAATATGTACACTAATAGTGACTATACCGATATGTTGTTAACATTAGGGGAATGTGATGGAAATGCCAAAGCATCCAAAAGAAGACATGCGAAAACATTTCCAAGAAGAAGTGTTCCGGATTCAAAAACATTTTTGAATTTAGTAAGGCGGTGCCGTGAGACTTGAACCTTTAAACCAAAAAAGGTTTCCTCAAACAGAAAAAAACATTTTAAATCCAGTTGTTGCGGATCCTATGATAAGTGTAAGAAATGTGGCAAGGGCAAGTAACGCAAGTGTTTCTAGTGTACATCGTGCATTAAAAGAACAATTATTGCTCCCGTTTCAATGCAGGCAAGTACAACAATTATTGCCTGAAGATCTTTTTTTGAGAAGAGACTTTTGCAAATTATTACGAGAAAGAATGAGACACAACCCTGATTTTTTACAAAATATTCTTTTCACCGATGAATCAACTTTTACTGGCCAAGGTATGTTCAATAGTAATAACAGTCATTTCTGGGCAGAGCAAAATCCAAAGGTTAAACGTGTAACGCAATGTCAATTAGAATTACTATCGATGAAAGAGAATGAGCCCAGCTTTTCCGCCATTTTGTTTTTTGTGACATCATAGGCCACGCCCACTTTCACCACGTGGCCAGGCCCATTTGCAGCCCCTTTTTTGGTTGACCTTTTCCGGGCGATTTTCAACCCCTTGAGGATAGGCAACCGCAGTAGACATATAAGGCCGATCCTGGACCAGTTCAAGGTCACCCATGTAAATCTTATGGGATTTATTTCAAGGTCAAGTGAGTTTTCTCGTTATGCCAGAACGCGCTCCACGTCTCAAGCATGCTTGTGGTGGGGATTTAAATTTTGAGTCACTCGCCCTCTGGTGGTGAAATCGAAGCTTTGGAGCTCTTTCAAGGTCGAACTTTAAGCGGGAGATTTAAAATGTAGTTGGTCAAGGTCAAAGCTAAAAAGTTGCAAGGTAATCATAAATCAAAAATAGTTTTGAAGGTCAAAGGTTATTGACTTACGGTGGTGTCATATTTCTTAGAAATATAAAAGGTCAAGGTGAAAAGCTAAAAATAGAAGTTGCAAGGTAATCATAAATCTAAAAATAGTTTTCAAGGTCAAGGTTATTGACCTACGGTGGTGTCATATTTCTTAGAAGTATAAAAAGGTCAAGGTGAAAAGCTAAAATAGAAATTGCAAGGTAATCATAAATCTAAGAATATAATTTTCAAGGTCAAACTTTTTAGCGGAAATATAAATTTTGGAGCTGATCATCATCATCATATTATATTTATAGTCAAGGTCAACAGTAGGTATTTAACAAGTTTAAGCATGTTGTAATATGAGGACGCATATTTCTTATATAAACTGCAGCGAGCTGTATGTTGAGATCAGTCTGCAACACATAATTGTTAAATATGGAATTAACAGGGTTAAACCAAAGCACCTATTGCAAACCCTTTAAGAATGCGTGCGAGCTCGATATATCGAGAAAGTATAAAGTAACGAATATGGATATAATTAATACTAAGTACGGTGAACGTATAGTGATAGAAACGGTGATTTTAAATGTGTATTACCGGAACGCTTTTATGTGTATTTCAAAAAAGAAGAAACACGAATTGAAGAATTTAAAACACTCCTAAACACGAAGGATGTGTTTATAAGTAGTTTGGGTGCAGCTGGCAAAACAACAAACATAACATTTTCTTTTTAATAGTAGCACCCCACCATATGTAAAATTGAAATACTAGAATTATTTTCTTAAGCAGCGTTTAGTCATAGTGAAATTGTGAGCAAGTAAAGTCATGCAAGTAGCAATAAAATCATTTCTGGAACGATCCAAACTCAGAAGTTCACCGTTATATATGGATACATCACATCATTGCAGTAACAATCTGAATAATTTAACATTTTGTTGGTGCTGTCAAAATAGTGATGGTAGTAGTAGTAGTAAAATGAAGAGAAACACGATGAAGGTTATTCTTCTGCTAAGACTGACTGCGCATCATCATTTCAATATAAGGATGAAGTGTATAAACAAGCAGCTAAGGAATACTTAATCGATTGTACCTATTATAAACTATCGAACGATACTCATCATGCAAAACATCTGGAAATTGGATACAGTACACACCTCAACCTTGCACCAGTGGTGCGTATTGGGTGGTAATTGTGATCAAAGCAATAATGTAGTGTTGGATATGAAGGAATGGAATGAGCTTCTAAGATGGCATTCATATGTAGAATTACAATTTTTCGATCTCAAGAAATTGAAAATGAAATTGATTGGTCAAATGTAAATGAAGAAGATATAATCTATGATCAACATTATGAATCTCTATCTAGTAATCTTGGTATTTATTACAATTGGGAATTAATTAAAGGATATGACAGAATTTTGAAAACTGTTATGATAGAAAACTACAAGTGCTGTTCTTGTACATTCAACTCACATAGTATAGAAGAACTATTCAATTTAAAGGATATAGTAAGCTATAGATTGGAATTTCTTGAATCTTACAATCTGGTGTGTTTTATGAAAAGTTCATACAAGTTGTTGACTACCGTCGTTTTCGTGAGAAAGAATTCAGTGGTGGGATGATGACATTTATAAAGATATTGATGATGTTATAAATGCTAAGTATAATATTAATTCACATAACACTGTATGTTTAATGGAAATTTTGTATTATCGTCCTGCTTATCTAATGTATAGCATTTACTGAATAAAGAAATAATTTTTGTTTTTCTCAATTTAGGTATAAATACCCCTTCTATCCATCCATGTAAACAATGCTAGTTAAGAAGCGAAAGAGTGTAGGTGGTGGTGGTTTGGTGAATGGTCTAATCAATAAACTTCCGTTTGAATTGCAACCTGGTTACCAGTATTGCGGTCCTGGTACAAAGTTGGAAAAACGACTCGCACGCGGTGACCTCGGCATTAATCAATTAGATGCTCAGTGCAAACTTCATGATATCAGTTACAGAGATTACCGAGATTTAGAAAGTAGACATAAAGCAGATAAAATTTTAAAAAAAAAGCTTGGGAGCGCTTTAAATCATTAGACGCAACGCTAGGTGAACGAACTGCAGCTTTAGCAGTCAACCATCATGAAAGCAAAGAGAAAATTGGGAATGGGGTGTAAACGTCGATCTAATATGAAGAAAAATGCAATGGTGGAAATTTATTGCATTTACGAAAGACAATAGCTAAAAAATTAAACCTAACGGAAATTTCACAGACACAATAAAGTCAGCGCTTTCAACGGCAAAACGTGTGGTAAAAAATTTAGGAGGAAAGAAAAACATTAAAGTTCCTAGAGTAATTCCCTACCTAAACAAGGAGGGTTTTTACCATTTCTTATTCCGTTATTCGCAGGATTATCAGCAATCGGTGCTTTAGCTGGCGGTGCATCAGGAATTGCTAAAGCAGTCAATGATGCTAAAAATGCTAAAAATTGCAGGAAGAGACATCGCGCCATAATCGCATGATGGAATCGGTCGCTATAGGCTCCATGAATAAGAAAGGCGGTGCATATATCTAAAACCAAACAAATCTGGTGGTGGTGCATTATACTTAAAACCGTTTCCAAAAACTGAATAGATTACCGGAAAGACCGTTAACGGATACTGATTTAAAGAAATACTCCAAAACGTACCGTACTTTAGGGATATTTTTATGAGAGATAGCATGCCTAAATTGCCACGGAAAAATGAATCTGGAATTATTAACTTAGATACCAAAGAGGACCAGGTACCCATTGGGTTTGCTACAAAAAGCGTGGTAAAAGGGTATGGTATTACGATAGTTTCGGTAATATTCGACCACCAAACGAAGTGATTAACTACTTTGGGGTGTAAAATATATTATAATTACAACCAAGATCAAGAGTTTAATACAATTATTTGCGGACACCTATGCCTACAATTTTATATAAATAATCAGCACAACATCAAATTTTCTCAGTTATGTCAATAACATTCAGTTTAGAAGGTGTTGGTAACACAGCTAGCTACAACTTCTATCCACCGATAGAGCTAGATTTGGGGAAGAAATACGTTATTGGATTGGTTGGATTTTACGGCTGCAACAGCATTAGAAACATTTATGCAGGCAACGATAGATTTTATTTTAGAACAAATCCATCTCATTTGCAAGTGATTAATATTCCACACGGTGCATATGAGTTAGATGAAATTAACGATTATCTAAAATCTAAAATACCCACAGAAAAGTTTATCATTAGAGCAAACAACAATACACTTAAATGTGAGATAAACAGTTCATTTGAGATTGATTTTACTAAAGAAAATTGTATTGGGCGCATGCTAGGGTTTGAGTCTAAAATATTAGAACCAAATATTTTACATACATCGGTTAGACATCCAAATACTTAAACACACTAATCTACACGTAGAGTGCAACATTATAAAGGGATCTTATCGAAACGGGAAACCTGCAAAGTATTATATGAGATTGATGTTTCAGTTCCTCCAGGTTATCGTCTAGATAAAACTGAGCAATACTCAATATTTAGAAGTAAACACTGACATTATTAGTAATATAACAATTAATTTGACTAATCAAAAGGGTGAATTAATAGACTTTGGTGAAAGTGAACCATTCACTGTACGCTTAGAACTAAAAGAACATGGGTCTGAGAATTAATCCAGGACCAATTCCATCTTTCAAAAACTCATATAAAAGACATCATCCCCAGTAAGTCATTAATTAGTCATCAACCTTCATTGCGGTTAACATCTGCAGAGAAATACTTTTTAACGTCAATAGGTTTAAAAGTTCTCAACCACAATGGCAGAATCGTTAAACGTCTTTCAAAACGTACATTTTGATGATACTATAATTAAATCAGATATTCACACTTATCTTCCATATGGATCTTCTAAATATGGACCTTCCGAAGAAATACGAATCTTAATTCAAAGTCAAGATCTAATTACGGCTACTTATGATAGTTTTCTGTACATAGAAGGTAAACTTGAGCTCAAAAAGAAGATGAAAGAAAAATGCAGCTTAACCAACAATTTCCCGAACTTTCTTTTCGAAGAAATTCGTTATGAGTTAGGTGGTCAGAGAGTGGATGTTTGTAGAAATCCAGGAATAACATCTACGCTTAAAGGATATATTTCTTATACGGCAAGCAAAAGCAAAGCACTAAGTCATTTAGGATGGTCACCAAAGAATGAAGAACCATTACAAGTAGAATTCGATGAGCAAAATGGAGAAAAATCTTTTACAGTATGCATACCATTGAACCACATATTTGGAATAATGGAGGATTATCGTCAGGTAATCGTGAATATGCGCCAAGAGTTGGTTTTAATTCGATCTAGAAGCGATACAAACTGTTACTATGGTGAAGTCGATGCCCAATAACCTTAAATAAAATTCAATGGAAAGTACCGCACTTAACACTTAGTGATGCTGGAAACTTAACTTGTTTCAAGGAATCAATAAAATTTATTATTACTGTTCCATTTCGACAATGGGAGTTGTATGTTGCCTGCTTTAAAACAAGCAACCTCAGACATATGGCCAATAAAAACATCAACGCAACTGGAAAAACCACGTTGGATAATTGTTGCATTCCAACAAGGTAAAAGGTATACAAGGTCAGCAAGGGCTGGAAATTTTGATCACATTAACATCAGAAATCTTAAAGTACATCTGAATTCTGAGTATTATCCATATGAAGCAATGCATTTGAACTTCAGTGCCAACCAATATATACCTGCCTATCGCAATTTTTGAAATTTCGTTGTGATTACTATGGTGAAGATGATAAAGATGCATTATTCAACTATTCCGAATTCAAATCATGTCCAATATTTGTAATGGACTGCTCTAAACAAAATGAATCCTTAAAAAACTCAACAGTGGACATCAAATTGGAAATGGAATCTCTAACACCTTTCGATAATGGAATCGTTGTATATGGTCTTATTCTCCATGATGCTATTGTACAGTACAGTCCACTCACCGGAGAAGTGAAAAAATTATAATTATTATTGTAGTATAGTCTAATATATATAAATAAAGATGTTGTAATTATTCGTTTAGTTTTATTTCATCCATCAAAGATGAAAGTAGTTGCTCAGAAACAAAAACTCTCAATTCAAAATCATGACTTTGATGAAAAGTCTATTACTTCAAAACATGGTGATTTACTTCCTAATAGTATACGTGGTATTATATGGGCCCTCCAATTGCGGTAAAACAAACGCAATGATCAGTCTGCTTACTGAAAAAATGGTTTGAAATTTAAACATGTATACGTATACTCTAAGTCATTGAATCAAAACAAGTACAAACTTTTACAGGAAATCTTACTTCCAATGAAGGACATAGGTTACTTTACCTTCAGCGACAATCAAGATGTGATTGAGCCTAATTGTGCAAAATCAAACTCTATTTTATTTTCGATGATATCGCTTGTGAAAAGCAAAATAATATAAGAGCATATTTTTCTATGGGTAGGCATAACGATATTGACTGTTTCTATTTGAGTCAAACTTACAGTAAAATTCCAAAGCAATTAATTCGTGATAATGCGAATCTAATTATATTATTTGAGCAAGATGAATTAAACTTAAAACATGCGTATGAGGATCATATAAGTCCCACCATAAGAAAATTGTTTCGGGACATGTGTTCAAAGTGCTGGGTAGATCCGTTTGGTTTCATGGTCATAAACAAGGATGCTGAAGTTAATAATGGTCGCTATAGGAAAGGATTTGATGAATATATAATACCTTAAACTGGTTTCAGTAGTAACTGATCTGTTTAGGTATTAACAGCTATCTGTTTAGTGTAAACAGCTACCTGTTCAAGGTGAACCGGTACCTGTTTGTCCAACAGCCCTGTTCATGGTAAACGGGTACCTTTCATTAAATCCGTTTTGGTATATAAGGCGAATATATATATATAAACCCCGCATTCAGCAGTTTAGTAGTAACTGATCTGTTTAGGTATTAGCAGCTATCTGTTTAGTGTAAACAGCTACCTGTTCAAGGTGAACCGGTACCTGTTTGTCGCAATGGACAACAAGGAGAGGATATTAAAGAAAAAAAATTATTCAGGCTCGTAAAATAATAAGAATAACAGTATTAAGACTGCTCGCATTGATAATGAAAGAACATTCGAAAGTACTTATAAGCCTTTAATAGAACCTCTAACTGAAATAGTAAATAAAATCGATAAAAAACACCTAAAAGGAGGAGGAGGTCATTGATGTTAAACCTAAAAACCACCCGTATTGATATTTCCAAGAAAGCACGCCACTATCCCCACTAGTCCGCTAGCTCAAGTTCAATGGACCCCACGTCTCACTCCATTAGGTGATTCAAGTAAGGGTGCTACTAGTCCACTAGCTCAGCTTCCGTTTTTCGAAGAAATCCTCCTCAAGTCTTCCATCTTTCTTGGAAACATCAGTCATGGGGAGATTAATACTGGGGAGGAAGAAGAAGAACTGTCTAGTATCGTAGATGATTCCCATAATGAACCCATCTCGGAAGAATTTCTCGAGCAGTACAATGAATTGCCGCGTATATATGTTGAACGTATTTTGAAGAATGCTGAAGGTGATATTGATCATACGTATGGAGTCCACTATGATACCAAAACTGATAAATGGACAATTGGTAATACACCCATCACAATTAAAGGAGACGATATAATTATTAAAGGTGTCACGTATAAAGGGACTGGATTATATGATCTGCTTATTATGAATGAACCCGACTTAAGTCTAGTAAAGTCAACAGATAGAAAAAATATAGAACTATTTTAGAGGCTACGAATGTAGTAAGGCGAGATTATGACATAAGTGCACAGATTCGAGGAAGCCGCAGCAAAAGTATACACAAATAATCAAACCCTTTGTCATCATCACCCACCACAACCAAGGGAGGAGGTGGAGCTATATTTTTTAAGGAATTAACAAACAGACCCATTGAATATAAATATTGGAATGATATACATGAACTAATTCGTGATCTGGAAGTATTGTGGGCAGAAAAATTAGCGGGAAACACAGGTGTTGTAAATGACATAATATCAATTGTAGAAGAACTATATGAAGATGGATACATTGAAAAACCGAACAACCGCTTTTTAAACAATATAAATGAGAATGCATTGATGTCGACATGTCACAACTAAAATGCCCCTTGACAAATTTGGACGTTCATATGTCCAGTATCAATTAAAGAAACTAGCCCCTCAGTTTAAACAGATTGATGCTAATCAATTTGATATTGAGAATAAGAGACTCAGCAATGTGGCCAATCCCATAGATCCTCAAGATGTCATCACTAGGCAATATTATGTATCAACAAGGTTCGATTTGGATGGAAATCGTTTGACACAGTTGGGTGACCCTGAAGAAGATGGTGATGCTATAAATAAAGGATACCTTGATTTCTGTTTACAAGCAGTTCGGAACACTTTCAAAGGAAACGCCAACGCTTATCTAGCGCTGGAGGAAAAACTACATCAACTTAAAGAAATTGTGAATAAATTAGCACCATGTCCAAATTACAACTCGTCAACGAATTGCACAAACCTGCACGAAAAAATTTTAAACGAAGGCGAACAATAATTAGAGGTTTTGATGATCTTTGGCAAGCAGATTTAGCTGAATTTAAACATGCCAAACAAAATAAGGGTTATAAGTATATATTAGTGGTCATCGACTGTTTTTCGAAATACTTATGGACTAAAGGATTAAAAACGAAAACAGGTCAAGAAGTTACCAAGGCCGTGCAAACAATCTTTGAAAAAGGTCGGAAACCTACCAATTTGCAGACAGATGGGAAAAGAATTCTACAATGCGCATTTTACTAAACTAATGCATCGTTATGGAGTCAATCATTACTCTACCTATAGCACAAAGAAGGCTGCAATTGCTGAACGTGTTATCAGAACCATTAAAGGTGCTCTATATAAGTCATTCAGCCTGCAAGGTAAATATAAATGGATTGATACAATTGATACCATAACGATGGATTATAACAATCGTAAGCATAGAACTATTAGAATGAAGCCCAAAGATGTTGGTAATCATACAAAGCTAGAGGCTTACACTAAATAAAAATATTCGATGGGAATCGATATTCTGTGGGTGACATAGTACGAATCAGTAAATTTAAAATATTTTCGCCAAAGGATAACACCCAATTGGTCTAGTGAACTATTTAAGATTGTGAAAGTTTGCTTACTAACCCCATGACATTTGGACATGAAGGGAAATCCTGTACTGGGAGGGTTTTATGAACATGAATTACAAAAACAAAGTATCCCGATGTATATCTAGTAGAAAAAGTGCTTCGCTCCAAGAATAATAAGTTATTCGTAAAATGGTGGGGATTGGATGAAAGATCATGGATCAATAAGGATGATATTGTTTTATAACATTTAACCTGTACTTTGTGAAACAAATTACTTTATTAGTTATATATATAGTTTGTAGAAAAGGATGTAGCTCTTAGATGAAATAAAACACACAAAAAATAATAGTATTTTATTTTTAAATATTACATTTATTTTAAAATTTCATTATCTTATAAAGTGAACCTAAAGTACTTATATAATCACTTAAATTACTGGATGGCCATATACCCGAATCTGGCCCACACCTCCATCCCAAACAGGAATTTGAATTTGTTTCACCTTTATTGATGTTGTCTAGTATCCAGTAATAAATTTTGTGGTGCTCATCGTTTTCCCACGGTTGAAACTTATAGTTGATATTTTGTTCTAATAATATTTCAATCAAAATATCGAGGCACTTGTAGTTAGCATAATATGTCGATTTCTCAATACATTCAGTTATAATAAATACAGTGTCCTTGTAAGCAATATTTTCTAACGTAGATTTAACATTTGTTGAATCATGAACCCTTAATAAATCATATAGATACATTTTAAGCGGTATGTCACCAAGTACACTCATATCGTCTAAGATCCATCTACTTTATCAAAAGTTAATGAATTGTAGCCTTTATCGGTACACAATTTCATAAAACTTTTAATGGTATCGTCTAATTTAATTTTTTTATCAAATAATGTCCTAATAATAATTTCATTTGCACACTTTGAGTTTATAGCACACCAGTAAAAACACTCATCGGGAATAACAATATTTTGTAATATATTCAGTATAAATGTATAGTTTTCAGGAGAGGTCAAAGAACGCTTCAGGTACTTTTTGTATATTTGATCACTACTGCACTGCAGCTCTTCCTGCAAGTTGACTTGAAGACTGCTCATTGTTTACTGAAAGTTATACCCCATGGTCTAGTATCAGTGAAATCAAAATTTACTAAGCGTTTATCGTCATAAGGATTGAGTATGACTTTATTTTGTTTAATGGTAAACACATCATGTTTCTTTGACCTTATGAGATGTTGATAGCGCCTTATTACGCTACTCTCAAGCAGGACCTGTTTATAATCATTAATCGTGATCTGCCTCACGCTTGCTTGCGTAGAACCCTTTGATTTTTACAACCTTTTCATCAACCGTGTAAGCATACATTTTGCACGAAGTCCTACAAATTCAACCATAATTTCGCCATGGTTTTCATCTTTCATTAAGCCGGGGACCTTTTTGTTTACTAATGGGAGTCCAAAGATGTTGTCGGACTATAATCAGATGTATCGAATTTATCAATGTCCTCTTTAATACATTGATAGATATCGGGAACCGAAAAGGCGTATATGAGACTATCCGTATCCGTGTACAAGAGCTTAGCATTATTATGGAACTTGGGTAGCGTGTAGCCGTAATGAAAATTATATAAAAAGTTTTTGAAACGTCTAAAACACTGAATCCGCATATATAGGTTTATTGAAATATACTTCAAGCTTATTCATTTGAATGATAAGCATATCATTGTCAAATATTGTACAACTATGAAAATTTGGTTTTGATATGTAAGAGCACCATAGCGACCCTCCCATTTCGTTACTAGCCGTATGTCCTTATGTTTACGTACATTTTCCATCAGCTTCCAAAACACTATTAATCATTAATTTATAGAAATTTTTATCAATTCATTTTGAGATTGCTGACGCATGGCTGTATTTAAATCTATATATTTTTAACCACGGAGACTGTTTAAAACGTAATATACGGTGTACTTTTACCAACTTCAATCCATATTTTAAATATACTTTTAAATTTCTGTAATGAATTACATAATTACGTTTTGGATACAAGGTAAGCAGTAATTTTTTCATTTTGGAATCAGACGCGGTGGAACCATATGTTCGGGTGCTAGCGGTAGATCACTATGACTCTCATGTAATTCTATAGGATAGTCTAAATCACACTCGACTATATAACCAATTTGAATCATCAGGATGGTTTATTACATCTAAAGTTTCAAAATTAGCTTCATCAACAAAAGAAAAATCGCCAAATGGTAGAAATTCTGACATGGTGGCTCCATATAAATTATTCACGTCGTAGTACATTAAATACACACTTTCAGAGGTAGGATCAAATTTTTCCTCCATGTACTTATTGTTAGCTTTAGCATACCGATTTGAACATTGAGCTAACCACCTCTAATCCCTCTTTCAATAAACATTAACATATCAATGTCTGTAAATAATTCTAACTTTACTTGTGTAATTTTAAGCATAGCATCGAATGCTAAACCGGGAGCTGTATAATAGTGCAGAGGATCAAGCTCGTAAGTACTTATACAAGTTTGCCGAAAGTTCTCGAAAATATCCGCTAAAGTAGAACGTCTGTTTTAGATACAAATGAGTATTCCCCTAACGATTTAATACTAAATTTGTTCCAAACGTTAACCGCATGCTCAAAACTCTCATCACTGATTCCTCATTATTAAGATGACTGAAAAATGCTTCTTTAGGAGGGGCGTGGTCTCGTTTAATTTCTCCCAGTATCAATATACTCATAAGGAAACACACCTTTGCGAACTAGTAAAGAAAATTCTTCTTCATTGTTACATTTAGCTCGGTAATAACTTTTTACTATTTTCCAAATAGTTTGATAACTTTTCAATACTACTACTCATAAATCTGAAAGAGTCAATAAATCTAAACTTAATTTTACTACCTTCTATTACTTTTGTGAAAGAGATATATCTTTCTTTGTTTATGGGTAGGAGGAAATTCCCGGGAATAGTAGCCAATTCTCTAATGACGAAATGGCTATCATAACCTGACAAATTATGAAACACAACCGGTAAGATGTGAGAGTCTTTATAGTTTAGGTTACAATTCTGATGTGATGCTCCTCGAAATGCTCCGGTGAAATGGTTATGGTCTCTGACCTTTATATCATTATCTGTAAATGGTTTTTCGCAAATGTGACAGATCGTAGTGCTTTCAAAGTGTTCAACCTGATTGGGAGTTAAAGTACCCATAGGAATTATTTTATTAATGATTTCGGTGCCCAATGTGCAATACTTTGAAGCTCTTTAACAAACCATTGAATGCAATCATTTCCTCTATAAAGCCTAAATCGAGATAAAGAATCATTGTATGAACACTTTAAGTAGTAAAATGCTAAAGGGTATATGTTTGGAATGAAATAGAGTATTACCCCAAGTGATGTTAAATTTGTACACTTTTCAAAATACTTTCTAAATCCGCATAAATTACAAACGGTGCCTTTTCCTGAAATGCGAAATTTTTGAACTGCAGGAACATCTCCGCTTCGGTAGGCATCCTGACTGAACATTGATTAAGTTGATGGCAGAGAGTGACATGTTTTTGTAGAAGGTGATCTGAAGAAAAGTGATTCAAGCATTGATAACAAATAAACTTCTTGTGCCCCTACTCGATAGTTGTTTAGAAAAAGAGCTGACATATTTTTAATCCACGGAAATGATAAACAGTATAATTTTTTATTAATAGCATCCAGTAGAACCCGCAGAATGATAATTAGGGAAAGTACTAAAAGATTTATAGGTTCCTGACACTATTTTCTTGATTTACACTTAATACTGGTAATACACCTTTCCCTGAATACAAAACAAATTAATGGAGAGGTTGTTTAATTTTTCAAATTTTTACATCATCTATTTTAATGGGAAAGGAAATTGAACCATAATTCAAAACATCTCTAAAATGAGGATAACTGTAAACTCTATCTGAATGAAGTTGCACTGGGTATAATGCCGAAACAACGGCCCACAGGAAGCAGTACTCGTCATCGTTCTTAACATTCACTACCGCATGCTTTACTGCTATGAAGTAAGGAACTTTAACGTAAGTCGAAAGGATCTAAATGGAGTATAGCTTTAATATTCACCTTTAAATGTAAAACTTCATGTAATGCCCAACCAGAATCCCCGGAAAACTCCTCTAACTTTTTTGTAATTTGTAATAAACGTTATTGTTATAACCACGCAAATTGGTGGTAATATCGATGACATAATTTTTATGGCAAATGTCTTCAACTCAATAACATGATTTTGAGGTTGCATGAAATTGCAGACTAAAATGACATTGACCTTTAGCATCGTTTGTCTTAGCATTACTTTAACCTTTCGCGCAAAACTATTGTATGCATTTTGTAAAAAATAAGAGGGTCCTTGATGTTTGCTATATTGACTATAATTCCAGTAAGTAACCTACCATTGAAACATGAATCTAGAGAGTACCAACTTAATTTGCGTGTACGCTTTTTAGTAACATTTCCACTACCTGTTTTTCTGAAGCGCTCTTTAACTGTTTAACTCTTATAAGATAACACTTTAGCAATGATAAATTACTTTCGAGTTTAAGCAAATTTTCGCATGTCTCTAAATAAATTTTATTTTGAATTATATCTCCAATAGCTTAATATTAGTGTTAATTATACGGATGTGCCTTACAAATTCATTTTGGGTTTTCAACAATGGAATAATATTTCTTGTTAAATTAACAATATCACTACTGTTGGGTATACCGTTACTCAAGTTACCTTCAAAACTGTATCCAACACTGCAAGAAAATATGAAGCACACGATTATATAGTAATGGAAACAAATATTATATTTATTTGATATGTAAAAATTAAAAATTTAAGTAACTATAGAAGTACTTTAGGTATACAATTGCAATTCTAGTCGTGAGTGCAATATACTGACTGGTACAAAACTGCTCTTTATCTCCTTATATAGTAATATAAACCCAGCATTCAAGGTCAAAACTGCTTATAACTTGTTGCAAGAGCTTCAGTGTGCATAGATTGCATTTTGTAGCGTTTACTGGGAACATATATTAACCTTGACATCAATACTGTTCTCATGACTCATGCTGCATCACCTTTGCTTGCTCAGGTCATTGTACTAACCACTTCCACTTGTTATCAATTTTGTTAACGTTAACAGATCTATGTGTATATAACGTTAAAGTTTTAATTGAATACTCATTAATTATTCACCATTAGTAATGGCTTCATCCAGTAAACGATCTAAACTTTCACTAAAAAGACAGGCAAAACCTTGTATTTTACATGATGTTTTGGCGCCCATCAAATAACACCGCACAACTAGCACCCTTCAAAGAGACCATCCCCATCATAAATAACATGACGCAACCAGCACCCTTCGAAGAGAGCATCCCCATCATCTCCATCAGGGATAGTGATGTAGAGGATGAATTTTCGAAGTATTTCGAGAGGTATGTACAATTTTAATTAATTAATATAGTTTCCTTTCATTAATTCATAGAGAATTTTTAGTACAAATAAAATTATTCATTTTTTCAGCATAACACCAGCAACCACGGTTATAGCAACACCCCACAACCACCACCGTTGCGAAACCTGCAATATGGAGGAAAAATTTGACTCTTATAGAAGGGCATCTCACACAGCAGGATTATGAGCACGATCCACCGACCCTTCAAGCCTTTAGGGAAACAAGTATTCGGTGGTTGCAAAGCTTCACAATGACTATTTGAATAGTGAGGTGGTGGGGTGGAGCGAGCGGAAAAACTGGATAAAGAACTGAAGGAGGCTAATCAATATTTAGAGTGTGTGCAAAATATACTAAAGACTGAAAATATATTGCTTACGTTGGAAGGGATGGATGTGTGATGTTTTTGTGGAATTTATTGTATCTTTTCATTATACAAAATAAATGTAAATTGTTTTTATATTTTTATTATTTTCATGAATTATTCCCATTATCCAAAAAATTTTACTACAGCTAAAAATTTGAGTGATAGTCCAAGTTGCGCTAGAAAAGTGAAATTAAAAACATCTGAAGTCTGACTTACTCATGCATAAATTTCTGCATCAAAGTAAAGCAGTCCTTTTGCAAATTTTAATTGCATGCTGCGTTACAAATTTTTAACTTATAATAAGTTAAGGAAATAATTGAATCCTTGAGTAAGTGCTGAATACAAAATGTTAATTTCAATTAATTTTGTAATTATAGGAAATAATAACTTAAAAATACACTAAGAAGGTTATTGCAAAATATCATATATAAAGCATATATAAAGCATATAAAGCATATAAAGAAAGTGTGAAAATATAATATAGTTAAAAGAAAGCTTCGTTAAATAAAAGTTAAAACAGTTCTCAAATGCATGTAAATCTGAAAACTTTACAGCATGTATTTATGCAACACAAATGACACAATTGCATTCATATATATTTTTACAAATCCTGTTTAAAAGTTGTAATGTAAATTGATGACATAGAAATAGAATGTTCGCTAAATGCTTTCACAGCAAAAAACTGCGTTCATTATCCTACAATGATTATTAACGCTGCACCGAAAATTACAAGTCATGTTTTAAGTGTTGTTTTAAAATTGAATTTGGTAATTTAAAGAGCATTTAGATACATTAAATGGATAAATGGCATGCATATGTTTCTTCTGAGCTTACGTAAGTACAAAAAGGTGTGTTTTAAGTGCTTTTTGTTGTTTCAAAATGGAATTGGGCAATTTAAGTGTAATTTTTCATATTTTGGAAAAATTATTACATCAAATGATAGATTACCACTTCTAACACAACTGCGTTGAAAAAAATTTTTTTCTCGGAATTAGACGAAAATTTAAATTTTAAGAGCGCATTTTCTAGGACTTTACTAACCCCTTCCCCACATCCCTCCTACACCCTGCCCCGGAGGACGTCCTCGTCGACTCGTTTTTATCTCTTTCCATAGATATGTACATGCATCTTTTCTTACATCACACACTTTCAAACATACATCACTTTCGTAGTTCAAGTACATGTCTATCGTTTACACAACAATAATTGCAATTATGCATTCCATTCTAGTACAGTACTTGAATATCATATTACAAACCATACTTATAATACTACATGGATGCATTTTTGCAATTGCATGCTTTTACTCATTACGAGTACAATCCATTTAAGTTGAATTGTAATTATGTATATATATGTAAGATGTCTAAAGATTCATTGTGAGCGTTATTATTACTTTATTTCTTTAAAATCGTTAAAATCTATTTTAGAAAAAACCGTATTACAAATAGTTTACAAATTAGTTACACTATTATTTTATTTTATCATATTTCATATTGGTGCTTGATTTATTTGGGGAAAATGCATTCTAATAGTAAAGAGGACCTTCAATTTTTTTCCTAATTTTTTAGTTCTATCTTTGGGCTCTTACTTATTGGATATATATACGGAAATTCAGAATTTTGGGTAAAGGATTATCGAGTTGTGATTTATTAACAATTTCAGTAGTACTTTCATTGCTAACATGAATTGTTCCATCACATTTTTTTATCACATTTTTTTTGTGTTTTCAAATTTTGGAAACTGCTATAATTGGCGCTCTTACTTATTGGGTTATATACGAAAACAGAATTTTTGGGTAAAGGATTATCGAGTTGTGATTTATTAAGCAATTTCAGTAGTACTTTAATTGCTAACATGAATTGTTTCATCACATTTTTTTATCACATTTTTTTTGTGTTTTCAAATTTTGGAAACTGCTTTTGGCGCTCTTACTTATTGGGTATATATACGAAAATTCAGAATTTTTGGGTAAAGGATTATCGAGTTGTGATTTATTAAGCGATTAACAACGTTCAATTACATATCAAAACTACAAACTTTATCATTAATCATTGAAAATTTTTTTTCACATTTTTTAGTTTTGAGAATTTTTGGACTGCTACCTATTGCGCTCTTACTTGTTTAGTATACATGCCAAAATTGGAATTTTTGGGTAAAGGATTAGTGATTTATAAATAAATATAAATATATATAAGCTTTATGTGTCATTTCTTCCTACATAATTTGTATAATTTAAGTCATGATAAGAAACTCGTTTAATATATATATATCTATAATTCAATTAAAACCAAACAGAAATTTCACTTTTTTCTTTCTTCTATGCCTACACACACACACTTTATTTTTTCAAATGAAGTGCCTTTTCCTTATGCAATATAACATACATGTAATTACTTATTTACTAAAGCACCTTTTCATGGCACATTCACTCGAAGTTGCATCATTTTCTTTTTAGCTCATACAGCTCTAAATCTACCCTCAATTTTTATTTCCTTGATTAACACCTCGAGCCTTTTCTTTCTCTCATCAATACTTAATAATTCTTTCTTTCTTTCTCTCCTTATCAATCTTATTACTTTCACCATTTCTAGCAATGAAAAGTTTACTGAATCATGCAATCACGGAGAAGCCTTTTATTATAAACATGCATCCTTTCAAAACTGCTAACTTCCTCAAAAACTTTCAGATTTCTAAGAATGATTACCTTGCAACTTCTATTTTTAGCTTTTCACCTTGACCTTTTATATTTCTAAGAAACCACCGTAAGTCAATAACCTTTGACCTTCAAAACTATTTTGATTTATGATTACCTTGCAACTTTTAGCTTTGACCTTGACCAACTACATTTTAAATCTCCCGCTTAAAGTTCGACCTTGAAAGAGCTCCAAAAGCTTGATTTCACCACCAGAGGGCGAGTGACTCAAAATTTAAATCCCCACCACAAGCATGCTTGAGACGTGGAGCGCGTTCTGGCATAACGAGAAAACTCACTTGACCTTGAAATAAATCCCCATAAGATTTACATGGGTGACCTTGAACTGGTCCAGGATCGGCCTTATATGTCTACTAACCGCAGTCGCCCTGATTGGTAGTGCACACGCATACAGCCTGAGGGTGGGCCATTTTGCCGGCCATTTTTGTAATTGTTATGGCGGGAAATTTTAAATAGTATTCTAGTAAGGGGACCGTCATTCTATCTCATAATAACGAGGTTCTCAGGGAATGCCATATCCCTGACTTCTGACTGGTTGTGTGTGCGTGCATACTGCCCCAGACCTCGCGTTCTGATCGGTTAATTTTGTTTTTGCGGTCATTTTTGTTTTGGTGGCCATCTTTGTTTTGGCGGCCATTTTGTCGGCCACTTTTTTTGTAATTGTTATGCCGGGAAATTTGAAATAGTATTGTAATAAGGGGGCCCTAATACTACCTCATAAGATAGGGATAGGGCTTCGGACAGGTATAGGACTCCGGAACTTGTTCTCGAGTCTTCGCCACTATTGGGATCCCTTATTAATGAGTCATAATTAAAAGTAGATCAAATCAATCAATTCGATTTGATTTTGATTGATTGATTGATTTGATCCGCTACTTTTAGTTATGACTCATGATTTAAAAAAATAGCCGCCGCCATTAATAGATTCGAATAATTGATTTGATTAATTGATTTATTTGATCCACTGCCTTTAATTATGACTGATAATTAGTAAGGGGCCCGAACAGTGCGCGAAGACCCAAAAACAAGAACCGGAGGCCTATAGGTGTCTTATGACAAGGGGAACGAAGGCCCGAGAACAAGTTCCGGAGTCCTATACCGGGGGCGAAAGCCCGAGAACAAGTTCCGGACTACTATACCGGAGCGAAGGCCCAAGAACAATTTCTAGTCCTATACCTATCTTATGCAATAGTATGAGGGCCCCTTATTATACTACTATTCCAAATTTTCGGCCATAACAATTACAAAGAAATGACCAACAAAATGCCTCCAAAACAAAGATGGAATACTATTTCAAATTTCTATTTTTCCCGCCAAGGGGAGAGTCTAACTGAGGGGCGAAGCCCCGAGAACAAGTGCCGGAGTCCTATACCTGTCTTATGAGATAGTATGAGAGTCCCCTTACTGGAATACTATTTCAAAATTTCCGTCCATAGCAATTACAAAAAGGACCAGAAAAATGATCGCCGAAACAAAATGGATGCCTACCCTACAGGGGTTGCACTGCCAAAAAGGCTCTTAATACTGCCAAAGGGGCCCTAATTATGGGGTAAGTACCATAGATACGCCATCAAGGGGTTGAAAATGTCATCAAGGGGTTGAAAATGGTGCCGAAAAAGAAGCCGAAAAAAGGGGTGGGAAATGGGCGTGGCCTATGGCGTCACAAAAAATAAAATGGCGGGGAAGCGTGGCTCATTCTTCTGATGGAATAAGGAACTTCATATGCGTATATTTGACAGCTTCTTTACTGGATGGGTACTTTTAGTACTCTGAATAACAAAATGAATAAGATTATATGATAAATAAATGCGGAAACGATAAAGGTAGCATATAACGAAGGATTAATAGCGAGAAAGAAATACTTCTTTATAAGGAAAAGGGTACTAGTAGCAGTAGGCTACCGGTCGTTGACAAAAGTATATAGCAAGATCAAGGTAAGCAGAGTTAAGAAGAAGTAAGTGATGAACAAATATAGAGTGGAAAAAAAGTGCACGAAAGAAGTACATGTAGACATGATGGATCATGACCGGTTGGTGCAAAAATTAAAAGTATGTTGGGCTAGATATAATGTATAAGTATAGTAATTGTTTGGTTTTGTAAACTTACATAAATTTCGTTAGCTTATTATAACAATAGCTTTGTCAAGCTTCACGTTTTCCTGATACGATTTCCAACACAAAAGTAATTTACAACTGGCTATAGAAATACTGCACATAAGTTGTGTATATACTATGTTTCCAGCATTAAATATTTCCTTAACCTTTTCCAGCAACAAATGTATTAAAATGTTAATGTAAAAATTGTTTTAATATTAGATCCAAACAGAATTGAAAATTGAAAAGACTACTGTGGTGATGAATACATAACATGTGCATTTGACTATTGGAGGTAAAGCATTAACTTCAAGGTCTAGCAAAACCAAGCATGCTAAATTTTATGATACAACTTATCAAATTGCTGAATCTATTTAATCGAAAATTTTATTCTCTGCTAAAGTTATTTGGATGTTTATACATCTCAATCTTTTCCCGTTAAAAGCGACTATAAGAATTTTTCCTTGGCAGTATTTATCAAATTAAGTATGATTTAAATTGTTTGTCATATGCTCAGAGAGTGTTTTTCATATTTACTTAATCTGCAAAATGTCCTATGCCTTCTTATCTCTAGTGTCAAAGCTACGTTTTTGATTCCAATGTGTACTTTTCACAAGAAGATAAACTTTATATATACCGAAAAATGACTAAATTTACAGCATCTTAGATGGTATTAAATGTTCTTCAATCTTTCTTGTATGTTTAAAAATAGTTTTCATCTCACGGTGGGCGGTTTGATGCTTATTAAGGTAGTATTAAAATTAAGGTATCTTATTTAAACAAGCAAAACAGTACCAGGATTAACAGTTAATGTCTCTTTGCAAAAACGACACAGTGTGGCAAATAAAACAAGTAGTCAAAACGAAATGTTTATTCGAGTACTTTCCAAGTGTAATAGAAAAAATGAGGTAAAATATAAACAAAACTGAACCAAATAAAAGCAGAACACCTACAGTTTTCCCTCCAGTCCCCGTCACTTCTAAACCACGTCCACTTTCATATTTTGCATATTTCTAAAGGACCAGTATCTACTGTCCCGGGTCTCATGCTCAAAATCTCAACCTTGAATTTTAATCAGACCTTTTTCTTTGTCCAGTATCATGAAATTGACCCGTAGTATATGGCCCAGCATCTTGAAATAAGGTTCTTTTGTCAGGATCCAGAATCTTGGACTAGGGCCTGCATCTTGAAACGTCTTCCAACATCTTGGATAAGCATATTCAAATCTGATTAAGGATCTGCAAATTGGCCCAGCATCTTAAACTCTGGTCCAATAGGTACATGTAAGTTACTTTTGTTATCACATTCCATAGCTGGTAGGTTGCCTATTTTAGATAAAAACTCGGCATTTTTCAATTACACCAAAGTTGCACTTTTTACTTGTAAGGTCATATTTGGGATTACACAATACCTTCTAATAAGTAGGAAAAAGCCCGCCTCCTTCGTCTTTTCTGTTTAAATTACAGTTGCTGAAAAAATTCCTTTTTAGACAAAGACAAAGACGATTTAGTAGTATATTTTTAAAAGTAATAATCGGAAAGTTAGTCAAAAAGTCTAAAAGGCCTTTTTTGCCAAAGTTGCTTACGATACTACCTAGTAGTATAATTTAAAAATTAGGGTTGCCACCTTGTGAGATATTTTAAACGTTAACCGAAACTCCACAAAACACAAAACAAGCAAAACACATTAATGACTCATACTTATTATATAACCAAGAGAAGGCCAGGGTATAAACATGTTTAAATTTTTAGTACTTTAGGGCAACTTACATAGATGGGTTATAAGAAACAGATAGATGTGAATTAGAAACCTTAACCAATCATCAATTTACTGGTACGAAAAAGAATCTATAAATATGAGCAGAAGCTATAAGGTTATGTTGTACGTCAACGAAAGATATTTAAAGAAGCTAGAATTTTCTTGAAAACATGCTTTAAAGTTGGTGAACAAGTGTAATAAAATTATGAAATATTTCATAAATTTATTTGGACAACTCAATTAATTCTTAAAGCTATTATCATTTACTGAGGACAATAACTGGAATTGTTATCGAAACGTTTAAATTTGTATAAAAGATATATGAAAAATACACGTTTTAATACCTAAAAGATAACTTTTGTAATTATCTGTCATAATCTCGAAGGCTTACTTTTCGTACGTTAAACATATCTCCTTCATCGCCAAATGTAAAGACCTTAAAGAGATTTTAAGCTAAAATCGTTCATTCAACCATTCTACTATTCTAACCTAAAAATAATGGCATAACATATTTTTAGTTAATCATTGCTAAAATATTAATATCCTACGATGAGTCATTCTTATTATATAACCCAAGGTAAATTCCAAGTCTTTGGAAACAAATTAACGAAAAACCTGTGGCAGACTTATGTGTTAAAAAATTCGGATAGTTTCGATTTTCCGATTGGCAGCTAGTTTATTGCGTATTTGGTTTCTTTGTTTACTTGGTTAGTTCACTAGTGTATAGTGTGTCTGTGTTTTACTTGTTTGTGTTTGTACATTTGAGTGTTGAGTAACTTGCTTTCTTGTTTGTGTTGTTTACGTATTCGGGTCTTTGCTTGAGTCTGTATGTCTGTGTTTGTATGCTCGAGAAATAACGTGTTTTATGCTTGGTGTGATTGTTGGTTCACTAGTTTCTTGCACGTTTGTGTGTTTTTTCGTTTGTATGTTTGTGTGGTTTTTGAGTGACTTATTTCCTAATTTGTTTTAGTTTGTTTGTGAGTTTCTATGATTTTGTGTTTGTGTTTGTATGTGTTGGGTTGATTTTTTGCTTGTTCGCTAGTTATTTTGTTGCATATTTGTGCGTTTCGGTGTTTGCCGGTTTGTTCGTCTTGTTTTTTGATTTGTGTGAGTTTCTCTATTTGCGCATGTGTTGATTGGTGTTTTTCCGTATGTGTGTTAACTTGTTTGCTAGTTTCTATCTTTTGGTTAACTTTCAAAATATCAAAAGGTGCAAGATAACTAATAAACTATGCCGCAAGATGACAGAATTTTTAATTTTACAATAGGTGCAATTTAAAGAACACAAAGATTGCGGGGTTTTTCCAACTCTTTAGAGAGTATTGCGAAATGATAAATATGGCCTTACAGGATAAAGATTTATTAGAAATAATGAGTACTAGCCTACCAGTAAAAGGTTTAACCTTGGTGCGATTCAGGAATACGAGATATTCCCAAATACTTGAAGTTAAGTTTCTACTAGTTATGAAACGTAGCATGAAAAAATAATTTGTATTGTACCTATTGAGGCAGAATCCATAGTACTGGGCCAATTATAAGATCCTCAGTCAACTTTGAAGTCGCTGATCTAAGATCTTGAACCAGTTTCTAGATGCATCACCAACTTCAAGATCCTGTACTAGGATATTAAACTGTGCGAAAAGGACCTTCTTTCTGGTGCAAGATTTTGAAAACAGTGTCAAAATCCAGCCATCAGGGCCTTACTCCAGGATATTGGACAAGATGTACATAATTTCATTATAGTAGAACACCGGCACTGGGGCCGCCATCTTGGATTTTGTGGAGCACCTTCCCCACCACTTTTTTACACGCCCACGTGGGAGGCGTATTTTTTGTCGGTGGTTTTTGTCGGCTTTTTTGTACTCGCCTATTTGAGGGGCGTATTTAGGCCTTGAGATTGAGTTTCGGTTTGGTCTTGGCGTTGGTCTTGGACTTGGTCTTGGGGTTGGGGCTAGAAGTGACGATTATTTTTGGTAATTATAGACCATTTTGTTTCGTTGACCCTGTGCTCTGATTTGAGGGCTAGTATTCTGATTGGTTAAGTTGGCCTTGTAATTAAGCCTTGGGAATTTTTCAATGACCTAATTTGCTAGTGTTATAAGAAGGTCTTCACCACCTGCCATAAAAATTGTATTCTAATAAAGAAAAACGTCATTATCAGCCTTACTTCAGCATTTACCTGCAGTTATTACTGCGAGAATTGTAAAAAACGTTATAATAACAAAAAGATCATGCGAAATATATGTATCAGTGTCCTGCATGTCATCAAAAGCCGCAATGTTCCTTTCAAAATCCGAAAATTGTTTGTAATGATTGCAAAAGAGATTTTTATGGTCCGGAATGTCTTAAAAACCACAAGGGTACTGGACTATGTGAAAAACTGCATAGATGTTTAAAGTGTCTCAAAACAACTGAAGTAAGGGGTAAACATAGATGCGGATACAGCCGTTGTTCTACGTGCATGAACGAAAAACCTATTGGACACCTTTGCTATATGCCGGTTAACAAGGCTCGAAGTATCACCGGTGAGGGTAAAACATCTATGTTTATCTTTGATGATTTGGAATGTATGCAAGAGAAGGTATGTGAGGGGATGAGTGATAGCTTTCTAGATGAGCCCAATCTATGAGTGGCTGCGAATGCTGTTTCGATTGTATTCAGCGCATCAACAATTTGGCTGAGAGATGTTCGACGTATAGCGAAAGAGCGCATATTTTCAGGGAAGATCCTGTTGAATCGTTTCTAGCGTACGTTGCCGAGAAAGCGCGAAAATTTAAAGTTACATGGATTGCACATAACATGAAGGGGTACGATGGATGTTTTGTGCTTAGATGCATGCTAGATGATAATAATCGATGGAAACCAAAACTCATCACCATGACCTAAAAATAATCTCCATTCAATGCGGCGATATCAGGTTTTTTGACTCCCTTAATTTCATCCCATCACCACTATCGGCATTTCCGAAAACTTTTGATTTTCACGAATCCAAGGGATATTTTCCATTTCTATTCAACACATCCGCAAATCAGATTATGAGGGTGCTTTGCCACCACTTGAATATTATTGTACAGGTCAGATGTCGTGGAAAGATCGGCAAAAACTGTTCCAGAGTAACTATGTTTTTATGATGAGTGAAGAGATTGTGAAGTATTGCTTGATGGATGTTAAGATTCACGTTAAGGGTTGCATTAGTCTCTGGTGGACCTTCACGACCCAAAATAAAGTCGGGCTCATTCCAAAAGGCGGGTATAGACGTGCGGACAAATAGTCAAAAGTTGCAATACAGTGGTTACGCTGGGTGGAATATTCACAACAAGTGACCATACAGCATGCCGGAAAAGCTCGTGAGTTTAGAACACCTGAAGGTGTTAAGGTCGACGGTTATTGTGTCGAATCAAATACAGTTTACGAGTTTCAGAGGTGCTATTGGCACCGTTGCGAGGAATTTTTCCCGAATCAAGGCAATATTGATCCTAAACTGGGTGTAAATACATCCATGTTTGCCCGAAACGAAAACACGACTGCCCGATCTCAATTTCTACACGAGCGCAATTATAATCTAGTGGAAATGCATGAATGCGATTTTAAAAACTATTGCTTGCAAACGATGAATTAAGGGCATTCATACAGAATCTAGGTGATCAAGATGACGAACCCTTAAATCCACGAGACGCGTTTTACGATGGTCGCACTAATGCTGGCAAACTCTGGAGTGAATGTGACGGTATTAGCGAGAAAATAATGTACTATGACGTATGCTCATTATACCCTTACGTAAATAAATACTTTAAATATACTGTAGGCCATCCGATAATCCATGTAAGTTTAGATTGTAAGAACATTGGCTTGGACACGGTGCAGGGTTTAGTTAAATGTCTAGTACTACTACCCTCTAATCTCTATCATCCTGTTTTGGCCCTAAAAATGTATGACAAGTCGATGTTTTTGTTATGTAAGGCTTGTGGCGCTGAAATGAAGGAGAATATAGGCATAATGAAACCGAGCGCAGTTTCGTTGGAACGTTTGTAACGGACGAGTTGCGTAAGGCTATCTCTAAAAACTGTAAATTTTTGGATGTTTTCGAGATTTGGGAGTATGAGGTAACCACATATGATAACGCAACGAAACAGAGTAGACTGTTTAGTGGTTACATCGATAATTTCCTAAAACTCAAACAGGAATGTTCCGTGTGGCCCAGCCATTGTACGTGAGAAGCCGAGAAGGTGCAGTACTTAACGGAGTATTACGATAAGGAGGGGATTCAACTAGACGAAAAGAACATCAAGAAAAATCTAGGCCAAATTTGGCCAAACTAAGGTTAAATTCATTTTGGGGTAAGTTTGGTCAACGTGAAAATTTAACCCAGAGCAGTATTGTATCTGAGCTAAAGGACTTTATCCCCGTTAATGATAATGTGGTAATGGTAAATTGGGATAGACCTGAGGGTGAAGGCGAAGCACTAAAAACTATAAATGCGCCCATAGCACGTTTAGAACTACATAGTTATTTGGAGAATCTGGACCGTCGCGTTCTGTATTATGATACAGACAGTGTTATATTTGTGGCGAGACCCGGCGACTGGAATACAACTTGCGAGGATTTTATTGGCCAGATGACTGACGAGTTGGATGCGTACGGTGAAGGAAGTTATATAGCCGAATTTGTTAGTGCGGGACCGAAAAACTACAGCTATAATGTGTTTTCAACCAGTCATCAGACACTTAAATCAGTGTGTAAAGTGAAGGGTATTACCTTAAACTATAAGAACGCTCGTGTTATAAACTTTGAATCGGTAAAAGATATGGTGCTTAGTAATAGTAAAGACTCTCTTTATGTATATAATGATAGGAAAATAGTTAGAAACAGGTGTTACAATGTACTAACTAGACCTGAAGCTAAACAGTATACAATAAGTTACAACGTCGAAGGATAGAAAACTTTGACACTTTACCGTTTGGATATAAGGCATAAATAAAAAGCATATGAAGAAGAAGAATTATTTATTTATAGCCTCCAACTCCCAGTTTTGATTCATCTCTGCAGCTTTGCGAGTTTTCGTTTTCTCTTGTTTTCGTGTTTGCATGTTTTTGCATTTGCGTCTTTTCGAGTTAGCGTGTTTTCGTGTTTGCGCGTTTTTGCGATAGCGTATTTTAGTGTTTGAGTGTTTTGGTTTGCGTATTTTCGTGTTTACGTGTTTTCGCGTTAGCGTGTTTTCGCGTTAGAGTGTTTTCGTGTGCGTGTTTTTCCGTTAGCGTGTTATCGTGTTTACATGTTTTCCCGTTAGTGTGTTTTCGTGTTTGTATTAGTATGTTTTGGTGTTTATATGTTTTGCGTTTGCGTATTTTCGTGTTTGCGCGTTTTTGCGTTAGCGTGTTTTCGTGTTTTTGTGTCTGAGTGTTTTCGTTTGCGTGTTTACGTGTTTTCGCGTTAGAGCATTTTTCGTTTGCTTATTTTCGCGTTAGTGTTTTCGCGTTTGCGTGTTTTCGCGTTAGCGTGTTATCGTGTTTGCGTGTTTTTGCGTTAATGTATTTTCGTGTTTATTGTGTTTTTTGCGTTAGCGTGTTTTGGTGTTTACATGTCTTCGTGTTTGCATATTTTTGTTTGCGTGTTTTAGTTTCCGTTTTGCGTGTTTTTGCTTGCGTGTTTTCGTGTTTTCGTGTTTGCGTGTTTTGGCGTTAGCACGTTTTCCGTTTGCGTGTTTTCGTGTTTTTCCGTTAGCGTGTTTTCGTGTTTATGTTTTCACGTTTGCGTGTTTTCGTGTTAGCGTGTTTTCGTGTTTGAGTGTTTTCGTGTTTGCGTGTTTTCGCATTGGCATGTTTTCCGTTTGGGTGTTTTCGCGTTAGAGTGTTTTCGTATTTGCGTGTTTTCGTGTTTATGTTTTCGCGTTTGCGTGTTTTCATTTGCGTGGTTTCGTGGTAGCGTGTTATCGTGTTTGTGTGTTTTTGCGTTAGTGTGTTTTCGTGTTTGCATGTTTTTGCGTTTACGTGTTTTCGTGTTAGCGTGTTTTCGTTTCGTGTTTTTGTTTGCGTGTTTTTCGTTTTCACGAGTTTTCGTGTTAGCGTGTTATTCGTGATTGCGTGTTTTCGTTTCGCGTTTTTATTTGCGTGTTTTTAGTGTTCACGTGTTTTCGTGTTAGAGTGTTTTTCGTTTGCGTGTTTTCGCGTTAGTGTTTTCGTGTATGCGTGTTTTTCCGTTAGCCTGTTCTCACGTTAGCGTGTTATTGCGTTTGCGTGTTTTTGCGTTAGTGTGTTTACGTGTTTACGTGTTTTTGTGCTTGCGTGTTTTGTGTTAGTGTGTGTGTGTGTGTGTGTGTGTGTGTGTGTGTGTGTGTGTGTGTGTGTGTGTGTGTGTGTGTGTGTGTGTGTGTGTGTGTGTGTGTGTGTGTGTGTGTGTGTGTGTGTGTGTGTGTGTGTGTGTGTGTGTGCGCGCGCGTGTTGCGTTAGGTGTAAATTAAACCAAACCAAGCCAATATTTTGGAAATGGAAGCTGATTTTTTTGTAATATGTGATATCATCCCTAGGGGCATGTTTATAAATCTAAACGCCCTTTTTGGATAGTTCATCGGAGACAGAACTTGTATGTAAAACCGTCTTATGTGATAGCATGGCAGGCGCTTATAATAATGCTATTTCCAGTCAAGGGGGCAGACCTAACACAAGTTCTTATAGCTGTCTTATAGCGTTGGGCCCCTTATTAGAACATTTTTAAATTTCCCACCGTAACAATTGCAGAGCCTTAAGCCACGAATCAGAGCTCAGAATCTGGGTGTGGCTAAGAACCAATCAGAAACTAATCACGTAAAAGGAGCTGTCCTTAGGACCACCAATCAGAACATTGTATGCGCACGCATTTGCCTACCTTACAGAGGCTGTTCTGCCAAAAAGGTTCTTAATACAACCAAATTAGTATGAAATTTCTATCAGGCATTGAAAAGGACCTTCGAAAAGAAGCCGACAGAAAACGTGCACCCAAAAGGGCTCTGATAATAAACACAGCTTAAATAAAATCTTTTTTATAATGAAAAACACTTCTTATCATCATTATCATCTTGTCTATTAATTCTTCTTTATTAGAATACAATTTTTATGGCAGGGGGCGAAGGGCTTCTTATAAAACTAGCCAATTAAGTGATTGAAAAATTCCCAAGGCCTAATTACAACGCCAACTTAACCAATCAGAATGCTAGCCCTCAAATCAGAGCACAGGGTCAAGAAAACAAAATGGTCAATAATTACCAAAAATAACCGTCACACCTAGCTCCAACCCCAAGCCCAACGTCAAGGCCAAACCCAATCTCAATCTCAAGGCCTAAATACGCCCCTCAAATAGACGAGTACAAGCCGACAAAAACGACCGACCAAAAATACGCCTCCCACGTGGGTGTGTAAAAAAGTGGTGGGGAAGGTGCCCCTCAAAATACAAGATGGCGGCGCAAGTGCCGGTGTTCTACTCACGATCATAAATTCGTTTAGCTCGGTCTACAAAAAATTTAATTAGACCGATTTTTTTGGTGTGAATGATGGTTTGATAGTTTAAGATACTTATTGGTGCATGTTTGCTTTTGATAAACCTTAAAAGAAAAAGACAAAATATGTGTTTTCGATATTAAGATATTTGACAACTTAATTAAATTTTTAATAGTGTCATCCTTACTGGCAACGATAACTGTAATTCTTATTGAAACGATTATAACCTAAGAAGATAAGTAATTTGAAAAAGAATTTCTGTTGCTTCTCTATTTCTCTTTATATTTAACATTATCCACGTACCAGAGTCAATGTCTTACAAACATTAAAATGTATTTGCTCTTCAGGTAGATACATAGTACTGATAAGTTGTATAAGGAATAAATAATAAAGAAAAACGTTATAAAAAACTTCCGGATATCATACGTTACTATGTATTACTAATTTCATATTCAAAAGGTTAATAAAGTTTGGTTCAAAGTCAAATTTTAGAAACAGTTTGTTTACAAATGGCAAAAATATGATACACGTCATTTATCATCGTCATACAAGAAGCTGTCTGGAAGTTGTTCATATAATTATTATTAACGTATTGCTAACTATTTAATTTCCGTATTAAAGATTTGCATTAACCAAACAATTATTTTAAAATTATATTACATATATAGCTCAGTACAAATATTTGCAGGATTACGAAATGTACTGTTTTATTGCTTCTCTGACAGCTCCTTGAACAAAACGTGTTGTAAATATACACTGAAGGTAAATGTTTGCGTAAATTTTTGTTTTTGTTATATTTTGGGTTGTCTCAATTTTTAAAATGCACTAAAATTGCTTTAAACTATTTATAATTGTATTCGCATGAAAACCTAACATAATTGTGTTTAAGACGTTGATCAATACATCTTTACGCATCTAACGGTCATGTGCTGAAAAACACATAGACTGAAGTACTTGCCCACTTGTTAAGCTAAAATTTGCTTAACCTGTAAAACTCAATTTCTTAAACTTCAGTTATTTTACGTTCACTGTTTAATCAAATTAATGTTTGACAATACAATCCTTTTCACAAAGAAATTAATAGTTAGGTACTACTTACAATGAAAATACCAGATAAAAATATTTATAAAACATGTATTGTTATATATTTTCATATCACTGCATTCTTAGCAAAATTTTTTTCCTTTTTTTTAACTTTCCCACGCAAAGAAATTATAATCGGTCAAAGAACTGAAAGTATGCGTTTTGAGGTGATATGTGTCCAAACATGTCCCTGTGTGAAGTGTGCGTGTGTGTGCCTGAAATGAACGTTTTGGACGCGTTGTCTTAAAATCTTCAA